>CM069131.1:77619838-78015129 GCA_035221665.1 Okamejei kenojei
AAAACCACAAGCTTGTGATAACTGACCTCATCCTTTCCCAAAGAGGCTTTCTCTTCACCTGAAATCAGAGATCGCTACTGACAAGCACACTGGTTTTCAAACTGAATAAACAATAGACATTATACAATAGATGCAGGAGTAGGGCATTCGGCCTTTCGAGCCAGCACCGACATTCACTGTGATCATGGCTGATCATCCACAATCAGTACCCCGTTCCCGCCTTCTCCCCACATCTCTTCACTCCACTATCTTTAAGAGCTATATCTAACTCTTTCTTGAAAGCATCCCGAGAATCGGCCTCTGATGCCTTCTGATTCACCACTCTCTGTGAGAAAAAGTGTCACTCTCTGGGTGAAAACGTTTTTCCTCATCTCCGTTCTAAATGGCCTACCCCTTATTCTTAAACAGTGGCCCCTGGTTCTGCACTCCCCCAACATCAGGAACATATTTTCTGCCTGTAGTGTGTCCAATCCCTTAATAATCTTATATGACCCTTCTCATCCTTCTAAATTCCAATGTATACAAGCCCAGTCGCTCCATTCTTTCAACATATGACAGTCCAGCCGTCCCGGGAATTAACCTCGCGAACGCTCCACTGCCTCAATAGCACAAATGTCCTTCCTCAAATTTGGAGACCAAAACTGCACACAATACTCCAGGTGTGGTCTCACCAGGGCCCTGTACAACGGCAGAAGGACCTCTTTGCGCCTATACTCAACTCCTCTTATTATGAAGGCCGACATGCCATTAGCTTTTTTCACTGCCTGCTGTACCTGCATTCTTACTTTCAGTGACTGATGTACAAGGACACCCAGATCTTATTGTACTTCCCCTTTTCCTAACTTGACACCATTCAGATAATAATCTGCTTTCCAGTTCTTGCCACCAAAGTGGATAACTTCACATTTATCCACATTAAACTGCACCTGCCATGCATCTGCCTACTCACCCAACCTGTCCAAGTCACCCTGCATCCCAGCTTTGTGTCATCTGCAAATTTGAGAATGTTACTTTTAATCCCTTCATCTAAATCATTAACCTATATTGTAAATAGCTGTGGTCCTAGCACCGAGCCTTGCGGTGCCCCACTAGACACTGCCTGCCATTCTGAAAGGGACCTGTTAACGCCTACTCTTAGTTTTCTGTCTGCCAACCAATTTTCTATCCAAGTCAGTACCCTACCCCCAATACAATGTGCACTAATTTTGCCCACTAATCTCCTAAATGAGACCTTATCAAATGCTTTCTGAAAGTCCAGGTACACTACACCCACTGGCTCCCCCTTGTCCATTTTCCTAGTTACATCCTCAAAAATGTCCAGAAGATTAGTCAAGCATGATTTCCCCTTCGTAAATCCATGCTGACTCGGACCGATCCTGTTACTGCTATCCAAATGTGCCGCTATTTCATCTTTTATAATTGCCTCCAGCATCTTCCCCACCACCGATGTCAGGCTAACTGGTCTATAATTCCCTGTTTTCTTTCTTTCTTTTAAAGTGGGATAACATTAGCTAGCCTCCAATCCGCAGGAACTGATCGTAAATCTATAGAACATTGGAAAATGATCACCAATTCATCCACAATTTCTGGGGCCACCTCCTTGAGTACTCTGGGATGCAGACCATCAGGCCCTAGGGCTTTATCAGCCTTTAGTCCCATCAGTCTACCCAACACCATTTCTTGCCTAATGTGAATTTCCTTCAGTTCCTCCGTCACCCTAGGTCCTCTGGCCACTAGTACATTTGGGAGATTGTTTGAGTCTTTCTTAGTGAAGACAGATCCAAAGTACTTGTTCAACACGTCTGCCATTTCCTTGTTCCTCACGATCAATTCACCTGTATCTGTCTTCAAGGGACCCACATTTGTCTTAACAAATTTTTTCCTCTTCACATATCTAAAGAAGCTTTTACTATCCTCCTTTATATTCCTGGCTAGTTAACCTTTGTACCTCAACTTTTTTCCCTGTATTGCCTTTTTAGTTATCTTCTGTTGCTCTTTAGTAGAGTGATTGGGTGGCACAGGACAAAGAGGGGCAGAGACCGGTAGAGTCACCCCTCAAACAGGGGAAGGGATATCACCCCAGGGGGAAACAAGAATGGCAAGGTTTGAGGATAGTTGTGAACTCTAATGAATGCATAGACTCTGAGAATGTCTGAAGAGTTTTTGCACTCTTCTTGTTTTGTATGTATTTTTTATTCTGAATAACGTTTAGTTTGGGAGATAAAAGAAGGTGCACAGATTAACACCTGGTCACTGCGGCTTGGGACAGGAACACACTCAAACTCATGATTTTACTTCAGAGTCACGTGAGTCCCCGCCAGGCACATGCTCGGCATTACGTTGACGCATGTCGGTAGGGAAGGGCTGCAGATCGCAGGCAAGGCAAGGCAAGGCAAATTTATTTATATAGCACCATTCGTACATGCAGCAATTCATAGTGCTTTACAAAAGAAGCAAAATAATAACATAGTAAAAAGACAGCAGAGCAACCATACAACACAGGACAATAAAATAGCCAATAATCAAAAATTACAAAACAAGCAGTAAGACAAATGCATGAATAGTAAAACAAAGTCACTAAAACAATAAAACGATTTTAAAAGCACATAAAAGGGATAAGATTATAAGGTTAAGATTACCTGCATGTTGGGTTATGGAAAAGCTACAGTAAACAACAGTGTTTTTAGGCCTGATTTAAATAAGCTTACAGTCTGTACACACCTCAGGTGTTCAGGGAGCTTGTTCCACAGGTGTGGAGCATAAAAACTGAACGCTGCTTCAGCCTTTTTAGTTCTGACCCTGGGAACACAGAGTAAACCTGTCCCTGAAGACCTGAGGAGTCTAGGTGCCTCATATACAACAAGAAGGTCAGAGATGTATTTTGGACCCAGACCATTCAGTGCCTTGTAGGCCAGTAACAGAATTTTAAAATCTATCCTTTTACACACAGGGAGCCAGTGCAAAGATTTAAGGGCAGGTGTAATGTGGTCCATTTTCTTGGTGTTGGTCAAGACTCTGGCAGCAGCAATCTGGATAAGCTGCAGTTGTTTAATTGATTTTTTACTGAGACCTGTAAAGATACCATTACAGTAATCTAACCTACTGAAGATATATGCCTGAACAAGCTTTTCAGTGTCTTCTTTGGACAGAAATCCCTTGATTCTTGCAATGTTTTTTAGATGGTAATAGGCAGATTTGGTAATGGTCTTTATATGGCTGTTAAAATTCAAATCCAAGTCCATAACTACACCAAGGTTTCTGGCTTTGTCTGTGGTTTTCGGTGCGATTGAGTCAAGTTGAGCACTCATCTCTAGCCTTGTATTTTTGGGACCAAAGACAATAATTTCTGTCTTATTTGCATTGAGCTGGAGGAAGTTCTGGTTCATCCACTCATTGATTAGTTTGACACACTGACTCAGTGAGTGTAGTGGACTATGGTCATGTGGTGACACTGCGATATAAAGTTGTGTGTCATCGGCATAAGTATGGTAGGATATGTTAAAATACTCTATGATCTGAGCTAGGGGGAGCATGTAAATATTGAACAAAATGGGTCCAAGAATGGAGCCCTGAGGAACCCCGCATGTGAGTTTTGTACGTTCTGATTCATAATTACCAAGGGAAGCAAAATAATCCTGATCTTTCAAGTAGGATTTGAACCAGTCCAGCACAGAACCAGAGATTCCCACTTCTCCAGTCTGTCAAGCATCTGTCCACCGTATCAAAAGCAGCACTGAGATCTAGAAGTACCAAAACTGAAGCTTTTGATGCATCACTGTTTAGATGTATGTCGTTTAGGACCTTAGTAAGTGCAGTCTCAGTGCTGTGATGTGGCCGAAATCCCGACTGGAAAACATTAAAAATATTGTTTTTGATCATAAAGCAGTAAATTTGTTGGTAAACTACCCTTTCAATGATCTTTGCCAGAAATGCTAAATTAGATATGGGCCTGTAGCTGCTCATAGCTGAGACATCCAGATTAGGCTTCTTCAATAGGGGCTTGATCACTGCAGTTTTTAGGGCTTTGGGAAAATGCCCCAATTGAAGGGAAGTGTTTACTATGTTCAGCATTTCTGGTGCAACACTGTTAAAAATATTTTTAAAGAAGCTTGTGGGCAGCAGATCAAGACAGCAGGTAGTGGACTTTAGCTGTTGAACAGTTTCAGTCAGAGATGCACAATCTAAAAGTTCAAAATGTTGTAGATTCATTAGTGAATCTGGAAGCATAAGTGACAAAGCCATGTTCCCTGAGGTGGAGCTACACATTGTTTGTCTTATCTTCAGAATTTTATCAGTGAAGAAATCTGCAAAGTCATTGCACGACTTGCTGGACAGGAGCTCAGGAGGGACTGATGACGAGGGGTTTGTCAGTCTATCGACAACGGCAAATAAGGTGCGGGAATTATTATTTTTGTTGATAACCTCTGAGAAAAAGGACTGCCTTGCCCCTTTCAATTCCTGATTATAGATACGGAGACTGTCTTTGTAGATGTCGTAGTGGACCTGTAGTTTGGTTTTTCGCCACCTACATTCGGCCTGTCTACACTTAGTTCTTTGGGATCTCACTGCTGTGGCATTTCTCCATGGTGACTTTTTCCTTCCAGATAAAACCTTGGTCTTTAGTGGTGCAATAGCATCCATAAGTCATAACATTGGAGCTGAAACCATCCACAAGGTCATCGACAGAGGCCGAGGGCAGAGTTGGTGATGGTGTAAAGGCCTTTACCCAGCTGTAAAGGCAGCACCACCAGCGGTAAGTAACAGGCCCGCAGGTAAGTGAGTTGAAATTACTTCCTGGGTAGAAACTCCGTGACGCTGGCTGGAATAGCCAGGAGGAGTTTGGGAAGTTTTAAAATGGACACGGTGAAAAAATCGGCGTGGGGTAAACGCGCTTCCCGGGTGGGAACTCAGTTAAGATCGGGACCACAGATTAGTACGGAGCTGGTTCCGATACCGGTAGCCGTTGAAACTGCTGTAGTTCAGACTTTAGACGCTCCCGAGCCACAGGCCACTGAGGGAACTCCAGTGGAGAGGAAAAGGAAGTCTGCTAGGCCTGAAATATCAGACGAATCTGATGAAGAAGTGGCAGGGCCAGGCAGACGAGCCATGTGGCTCAGGATGGACCAAATGGAGAAAAATGCTCCAAACAATTATAAACCAAGGGTCAAAAGACCCAGAATATTCCCAGGCAGCCCCTGAGGGGGGTCCATATCATGATTATGGTGCCTTTACAACATGGGAATGTGAACCTCCAGAGCCTTGTTTAGGTCTGGAGGAAGTCTCCTTTGATCAAGTCTCAGGAGTACCAGGGCAGCAAGAGACTGACCCTGAAGGTGGTGTTTCTGGTGCTGAATACCCACCATAGCACAAAAGTCAAAGTACAGGTGTACCGGATGTAGCACAATCCTTTGCTATACCAGAGGGAAGCGGTGAGGTCATGGAAGAAAACCTGGCGGCCAATATTAATTATTTGGTTTCTCACCAGCTTCAGGAGACTGTCATGATGAAGACAACAGACCTCTATAAAACACCTATTAATTGTGCATCACTTAGGGTGCCAACGGTGAATCCAAGTATTTGGACACCTATGAGTTCAACAATGCGAGGACAAGAGATACGTTTCCAGAGGGTCCTCAAGCTCATTTCAGCTGGCATTACTGCTTTTGGGAGGCAGTTGGGAGGGCATGCTATGTCCAAAATTCAAAAAGACATGTTGGCATTGTTTTGTAACTCTTACTTTGAGATTAATTGTATGAGAAAAATCGCCATTCGGCCCATCCTGCACCCAAGATATGCTGGTTTGTGTAAATCAAGCAATGTTCAAGCTCCAGATTATTTATTTGGAGAAAACCTGCCTAGACAAATTAAAGATATCGAAGAGGAGGCAAAAACAATCAGCATCATGAAAGCTTTTATATTTGGCCAAAGGAGACAATCTGGCTGGATGAGAAGGGGGTTTAATTCAGGAGCAGGAACAAGCAGAGGCAGGGGTATGGTGAGAAAGTATTATCACCCATCACAGCCCAATGTTAATCCATATATTGGGAGAAGGAGACCATCAAGGTCATTTGCTGAGGTACAAAAACTGTATTCTATCACAGAGGAAACTGTTGTAGAACCTCCGATTGGTGGTAGATTGCAATTGTTTTATGATGAATAGTACTGTATAACATCTGATCGGTTTATATTAGATATGGTGTCAGGTGCTACTATTGAATTTGTGGAAGGAGTTGATCCACCTGTACAGGATAAACCTAATCGGGATTTGGTGTTTTCTGCACCTGAAAATGTTCAGGTAAAAGAAGAAGTAAAAAATTTACTTAAAAAAGGGGTAATTGAAAGTACGGGGTATCATCTGTAACAATTTGTGTCAAATATTTTCCCCAGGACAAAGAAAGATGGGGGTTGTACAGTCATTCTGGATCTCACAAATTGAATTCATATGTCCAGTATAGACATTTCAAAATGGATACCTTCAACACTGCAAAGGAGTTGTTGTCCATAGGATGTTACATGGCTACTATAGACTTATAAGATGCGTATTATTCAGTGCCAATTCATCACCATTATCGTAGGTACTTGAAGTTTAATTGGATGGGTCAGCTGTGGCAATATAAAGCATTACCTAATGGGTTAAGTTCAACTCCCAGGCTATTCACAAAAGTATTGAAACCAGCACTGGCATTGTTAAGGGCTCAAAATCACATTGTCATGGCTTATCTTGATGATATTTTAATTGTTAATGCCACTCAGGAATCAGCTGAAGATTCAGTTTAAGCAACTATAAGCCTGTTGAAAAGGCTAGGGTTTCCGATCCATCCAACGAAATCTAAGCTACAGCCGTTGCAGACAATTGAGTATTTGGGGTTTGTCATTAATTCAGTTGCTATGTCAGTAACTTTACCAACAGATAAAATTGTGGATATTACAAGTGAGTGTAATTTCCTTGCTGACAAACCTTATCCCTCCAGCATTTTGTGAGTACTTTCTATGTAAAAACGTATATGCGTGCAAAAAAGTTGCATCTAAGGAGTCAGTGCTGGATTTACTTTGAATATTTTAAATATGATTATTTTAGAATTGGCCATGGAAAGCCGAATTTTCGTTTTGGTCAGGGGTGATGGCTGTGGGAGAACCATTCCCAATGCCCTGAAAATAAGACACTGGGGATTCCTTTCAATTCTCCAGGGTTGCAAGCTTAAGTTTGATGATACCATGCATGAGCCAAACGACTTGGCTATAGTCCCAATCACTCCATAAAAATCAAACTCTGAGCCCTGCGACTAGTTTAACAAACCTCTCAAGTTTGCTAACAGCTTTTTTTTTGAGATGTTAATCAAAACCTAGAGTTTCTTTGAAAAAAAATGTTTTCCCTCGACAAACCAGGCAACTGCCTGCCATGGGCCCCTTAGTTCAAATTCTTTGACCTATTAGTTTCTATAAGAATTCTTTTGGAAAAGTTCTTTAAATAAATAAACTCTGAGTGCAATTCCTAGAAATAAAACCTTTCATGGAAGTGAAACCTAACTTTCACCCTATCTGAGGTAGATACAACAAACTGGTATCTTTTGTCTTCTGTCTGACAAATTATAAAAATGGCACGTAAATAAATGTACATAAAAGACACAGATATTGGGTCAAATTTTCTTAAAATGTTGTGGGAATAGAAAAGGAACTGGTATGAATATCATCAATATAATTGCACAGAACTCGAGATTTTTGTTGCGGTTATAACAGCTACTTCTTCCGATTGAGAACTTCCACAGGTATTGTAAAAGCAATTCAACACTCCCATCCTTAGGGCAATTTATAGATTTGTGCACTTAATGTATTTTGCTTCATCTAAATGAACATATTGAAGGTTTATTGGTACGGTTTCTCCAAATGCACTGTTCCCATGTAACAAGAAGCACGGCAATCAGAAGATGATTAAAGTGGGAAGAAAGAAGGAAGGAAGGGAAAGACAGAAGGAAAAAAAAGCAGGTAGAGGACACAAAATTAAAAGCGGGCAAGATGATGGAGTCAAGGGTTAAGAAGGACAGGGGAGCTAGGTTTATAGGTCCCGTTCCCCGTAGTTTGATTCATAGTTCCTCAGCAATGATTTACTGATGTTTAAGCAATTTGAAACTTCAGTCAAACAGCTGCAAAAGATTTGTATGTAAACTTGCATGAAGTTGACATTTGATACCAACAAAAATTCTCTTATAAGTTGGACAAATGTGTGCTATTCATAACACTTCAACATCGAGGTTATACACATTGTTGTGCATACCTGGGCTGAACTTTGACTTCCTTGAAATGCAAGCAAAATCGCTGAAGTGCCAGTCAAGCTTGCCTGCAGCCACTGTCAGGACACCTGTATCATGTTGTGGGTCCATTCTGATTCAAATGCTGCCATGAAATGCACAATGCTTTGATGGAAGGTGGGAAATGTTCCATCCCCCATCTCCAGTGGGCCTACAAATCAAGCCAATTCACTGGATGTTTTCTACTGGAGGCCAATTCACTGGATGTTTTCAAGAGAGATTTAGATTTAGCTCTTAGGGCTAACGGAATCAAGGGATATGGGGAAAAAGCAGAAATGGGCTACTGATCTTAGATGATCAGCCATGATCATATTGAATGGCGGTGCTGGCTCAAAGGGCCGAATAGCCTACTCCTGTGCCTATTTTCTATGTTTCTAAGCCTTTCAGTGGGAAACAATCTTTTGGAGGACTTGAATGGACTGACAAGGCAGTGCCTTATACCTCTTAAGAGCATAATAATACAAACATCACATGTACTGGAGTAATTCAGTGTGTCAGGCAACATCTCTGGAGGATGGGCAACGGTCCTTCTTTAGACTCAAGTCTGAAAATCTTCTGTCTGAAGAAGGGTCCCGACCTGGAACGTCACCATCCCTTTTCTCCAGTGATGCTGCCTGATCCGCTGAGTTACACTGGCGTGTTGTGTCCGTCTTTGGTATAAACCAGCATCTGCATTCCCCTTACCTATACCCTCCTATCACTCGCCAGGCCTTGTCCCACCCCCACTTCCAACATTCTCTCCACTACTACAATCAGTCTGAAGAATGGGTTCCGACCCGATACAGGGTCTGCCCATTCCTCCCATAGATGCTGCTTGACCCATTGAGTTACTCCAGCACTTTGTGTTTTACTCAAGATTCAACCATCGGCATTTCCGGAATGAAAAGGGACCTGGGCGAGAGAGGGAGGCGGGAGATGGGATTTCCTGGTCTCCACCCACCAGGGTTGTGGTTCCTCCCCTGATGGCTGCCAGTACAGATCAGTCCTGTTCTGACATCTGGAAGTCCCAGATCTACTTCAAGACCATCCCTGAAGACGGTCCCTCCCTTCTATTGATCTTCCTTCTATTGATTCCATTTATACCTCATGCAGCCTCGGCAAGGTCAGCAGCATAATCAAGGATGAGATGCATCTTGGCCACTCTCTCTACTCCCCCAGGCAAAAGGTATAGAAGTGAGAAAATGCACACCACCAGTTTCAGGAACAGTTTCTTCCCTACTCAGACAGACTGACTGAGTTATCAGACAGACTGAATCATCCTCCCAACAACTAGAGAGCAGTGCTGAACTACTATCTACGACTTTGATGACCCTTGGATAATCCTTGATCGGACCTTGCTGGCTTTACCTTGCGCTAAACGGTATTCCACTATCATGTATCTATTCACTGTAAATGCATTGATTGTAATCATGTATTGTCTTTCTGCTGACTGGTTCGCACGCAACAAATGCTTTCCACTGTGCCTCGGTACATGTGACTTTAAACTAAACTGAACTGAACTGAAGTGAAGAAGGGCCCTCACTCTATCCAACACAGCCAAGTGCTGCCTTAACTTGTGGTGGTCCCAGCAGACTCTTGTTGAACTTTTGCCAGGCAACTGCCAGACTGGCTTTGTAATTCCAGTGGCTTTATTCATTGTACTGAATCACTCCGTTATGGGAAAAACAAAGTGGCAGAATTTCAAACAAATCAGTAATAACCACAATTTGACAGGGCCACTTTTTAATATTGCTTATTGCTCATTTTAGACTGATATTACAATGTGGAATCGTGCCACTGAATTTAACCGGTCCATAATGTCTGTTCCTCTCAAGTGCTTTGTTCCTAGCCCGTGCTCTGTTCCCATGTCCATTAATCTCCCTTTCATTCAACCATTGGGCTAATCTCTGTTTAACTGTTGGCATAATTTAACCTTGTTAACCCCTGTTACACAGGCATCTCCTGCTCTTTCTACTAGAATTCAACACTTAAAACACATTTTGTTTGCTAAATTCCATTTTTAGTATTTGAGGTCAGGAGATTTCTATCAGATAGGGCTCAAATTATTATTGATGCCTTGGGCAACAGGTTCTGCTGTTATGCTCCTTTATCCACGAAATGAGTTATGTGACTTTTTTTTTTAAAAATGATTTATCCTTAACGGGCTGCAAAGGTATGTATATGAATGCTATTGTTGGCTTGACATGTTAATTACTCTCAATTTGATCTCAATTTCAGTTCAGTGTAGTTTAGTTTATTGTCACGTGTACCAAGGTACAGTCAAATGCTTTAGTTGTGTGCTATCCAGTCAGTGGAAAGCCCACATATGATTATAATCTAGCCATCCAGAGTGTGATATATCACAGATGTCACTGATCTGGATAACATTAAAAAAAATATCATTGATAAGATACTTCCAAAGGTTGTCTTTATAGATGAATGGTTATATGTCCAGCCAAATTGTATTGGCCATTTTAGTTTGGAAACTCTTGTGGTTTAAAAGAATATCACTGACCACAATTTGGCATTATACAAACCTTAACAGTAATAGCATGCTCATAAAAATGGTAAAAAACACCAATAATAATGTGATTGAAGGAACTGCAGATGCTGGTTTATACTGAAGATGGACACAGAATTCTGGAGTAACTCAGCAGGTCAGGCAGCATGAAAATAATAATGAAATCTCAACAAAAACATTTGTATGAATTTGCTTTAATCCTTAGATTGTGAAACTCTTGAGAGTTGTAGATTCCTGAGGTAAAGTTATTTGTTTCTGTTTTGTGGATTGTAGATATTATTGACCATTGTGTAAGATCCACTTCTCGTCAGAATGTGCCTGTGATGCAAATGTGCTGGAAAATCTCTTCAATTATCACCACCCAAAAAGAAAGGAGGTCATGCAATGTTGCCCTGGCAATGTTCACTCACTCACTCACTCACTCACTCACTCACTCACTCACTCACTCACTCACTCACTCACTCACTCACTCACTCACTCACTCACTCACTCACCACTCACTCACACACTCACTCACACACTCACTCACTCACTCACTCACTCACTCACTCACTCACTCACTCACTCACTCCACTCACTCACTCACTCACTCACTCACACCACTCACTCACTCCACACTCACTCACTCACTCACTCACTCACTCACTCACTCACTCACTCACTCACTCACTCACTCACTCACTCACTCACTCACTCACTCACCCACTCACTCACTCACTCACCACACTCACTCACTCACTCACTCACTCACTCACTCACTCATCCACTCACTCACTCACTCCACACACTCACACTCACTCACTCACTCACTCACTCACTCACTCACTCACTCACTCACTCACTCACTCACACCACTCACTCACTCACTCACTCACTCACTCACTCACTCACTCACTCACTCACTCACTCACTCACTCACTTCACTCACTCACTCACTCACTCACTCACTCACTCACTCACTCACTCACTCACTCACTCACTCACTCACTCACTCACTCACTCACTCACTCACTCACCACACACACTCACTCACTCACTCACTCACTCACTCACTCACTCGCTCACTCACTCACTCACTCACCCACACACTCACTCACTCACTCACTCACTCACTCACTCACTCACTCACTCACTCACTCACTCACTCACTCACTCACTCACTCACTTACACACTCACCCAGTATCTAGTTACTTCAGGGTCCATTGTTTACATTTACATTGCTTACCAATTGACCAATTTCCTTCCTGGGATAAATTAAGTTATATCGTATCATATCTTACATTGTCGGGCATTGTACAAAAGATGCAAATCCAAGAAGAAATGTCTATTAAGGTTAATAGCACAATTGACTCCATAGAGCAGACTACCCAAGATAATTCACAAATGACCTGTATGTATAAAGCTTGTAATATGATAGTGGTGGTCCACTTGGAGTAAAATAAGTAACATATATTTCTTAAGGTAGAAATATATTATCAATAATTGATTGATTGAAGGATGGGAACAGGGCCATCCAGACAGCATGGAATTCATTCCACCCATCTATCACCCATTCACACTAGTTCTATGTTATCCTCCTTTTGCGAGCTCTCCCTGCACACCAGGGCCATTTATAGAAGTCAATTAACTTACAAACCCACATTTGTGATGTGGGAGGAAACCAGAGCACTTGGAGAAACCCCATGTGGTCACAGGGAAATGTGCAAATTCCATACAGACAGGACCTGAGATCAGGATAAAACCCAGCTCTCTGGCATTGTGTGGCAGCATCTCTACCCATAATGGTGGGCAGACCCAGGAATATACAATCTTAACGTCAAATAGGTATAGGGCCATCTACGTCTAAGCTCCACAGGACAGCAGCATAACGCAGTTTGACCGAGTTTATCACGATGCTTGTCATTTAAAATATCCACGAGAAAGATTCTTTGAGATTCACTTGGAATGCTTTTAAGTTGGACATTTGGCAGGGAATTACTTCAATGAAATAGGATACAACTTCTGCTGCACAAATGACAGAAGCTGAGCCACTGGCATCATACATGCTGGTTGAAAAGCAGTTTCAATTGGTCACACATGCATAAAATACACATTAAATACAAACCCTAAAGTACTGTCTTAAAATTATTTATGAGGGCTTAGGTCTTCTTTAATTTTTCAGCAGATATGTGGCTGGAGGGGCAAAAAGGAATTGGGGTATCTTGCAACCTATACCTTTAGCACTTAATTAAATATCAGTATCCCCTTCATTTTGCATTCAGATGGAACCAGTGAGGAAGATGTCCATCATCTGCAAATCATTTAACGCCCATTTTAAACCAGATGAAAGCATTAGAAAACTTAGAAATTATTTACTTTGAACTAAATATCACGCTAAAGTAGCTAATGTTTGACATTGCGATTACTGGTGAACTGTTAGTTCTTCAAAGTGCTGAAATTAAATTTCCCTTCCTTACAGCCAAGCCTATTAAAGGCAATTTGTTCTTCTACACTGAAAACAAATGCTTTCTTTCTCAGCTTCCAATTTAAACACTGAACCTTTGTTCTAACACCCACAAGTACATCCATGGGTAAATTGTACTTTATAGTTCATAAAGTTAACTAATAGTTCAGTTGCTTTATCAATGCAACTCAAACGAACCTGCCAGCAAAACATCTCCTCACTTATATTGCCCGTCAAGGACTGCATAGCGGCAGATAAACAAGATTTGGTTACCAAGCAATCTTCCAAGGTGGTAAATTCAATACTTTGCTGCAATGCTGAGAGCATAAATTCCTTAGATCCCCAATAAGCGCTGTCCAAAGGTACATGATGTGCTCAAGCTCTCTGAATGCACAAAGAACAAAACTTGTGCAAAAGGTTGCCTGGGGATATCATCAAGGTCTATAGACTTGACTTGAGGAGGTTAGTTGGTGCTCGGGTGGGGGAGAGTTGACAAAAATTCAGTTCTAATGTGATGAGAATGATGCGGATGATAGTGAAATTAATATTTAATGACAATGAAACGCATGCAAACATGCAACTTTTTCCCTATCAGCCCTCAGCAGCAGTTTGTTTTTATCATCAGCACAAAATAAAATCCAAATATGCGGTGGTGTTGTGTCTATAAGGGGAGACTGGATAATTCAGGTGGATAAACTGTTTGACTCATCCTCCATTCTGTGCTTTTAAAACAGATAACACCACATTAAAAACTGCTGGGCCAACTACTCTGTATGTAAATCTTACTTCTTTCAAATGACATTCCAACACAAATAATGCTTCTAAGATGTAGAGGACCTATCAAAGTTTCACTTTAGGTTCATTATTGTTACGTGTATCGAGGAACAGTGAAAAGCTTTCATGCCATCCGATCAAATCAGATAACACTATATAGAGGTACAATCGAGCCACAGGTAGAACAATGGGAAGGATACAGGGTGTAGAACCCATTGATCCACCAGCCTGCTTGTCTACAGGATGTGGGGGGGGGGGGGGGGGGGGGGGGGGGGGGGGGGAGGTGGAACAGGAGTAACCAGAGAAATCCCATATTGTCATAGGGATAACGCGAAACTCCACAGAAACATCACCGGAGATTGGGATTGGACATGAATCACATGGGCTTTGAGGTAACAGCTCTATTCAGTGCAGCACTGGGTTGCTCTCCATGAATTTTCCATGAGATTCCATGAGCCCTCTGATTGAAGATAGACACAAAACGCTGTATAAGGAATAGGTGACGTTTCAGGTCGGAACCCTTCTTCAAACTTGTGGACTTCTGATGGAAGACTTGTGCATCCAGTAGATTTGTAAGAATTGATATCAGTCAGATATTAAAGAATAGAAATAAGTTATTTGAGCCTGTTGAACTGAATATAAACAAAAGGTAACAAAATATACCTGCAAATGAGATTCAATGACAAATAGAGCGAATGATGGCAAAGAAATGGCTGTGAATGCAACAGCAAAGGAAAAGCAAAACACGGCATTTGTTCGAAATTTTAAATAAAAACAGAAAACGCTGAAAGTACTGAACAGGCCATACAGTGTCTGTAGAGAGAAAAACATTGCCCCAGTTGATATTAGGTTTTTAGTTTAGAGATACAGCGTGGAAACATGTCCTTCGGCCCAACCAGTGATCCCATCACATTAATGTTACCCTACACACACTAGGGACAATTTTACAATTATACAAATCCAATGAACCTACAAACCTCTATGTATTTGGAGTGTGGGAGGAAACAGAAGATCTTGGAGAAAATACACGCAAATCACGGGGATAACGTACATACTGCATACAGGCAGCACCTGTAGTCATGATTGAACCCGGGTCTCTGGCGCTGTTAAGGGGCTGTCCCACTGTACGAGCTAATTCAAGAGCTCTCCCGAGTTTAAAAAAAAATCAAACTCGTGGTAAGCACGTAGAATATATGTAGCGGGTACGTCGGAGCTCGGGACGTCTCTTAGCAGCTCGTATCGCTAACGGCAGGTACTCGGGAAACAGGGTAAGCTCGTGAAGACTCGTGAAAAATTTTCAACATGTTGAAAAATGTCCACGAGAGCCCCGAGTACCTACGTACGGCTATTACCGTAATTCTGCAAGTTCGAATCAGGGGAAAGTCGGGAGAACTCTTGAATTAGCTCGTACAGTGCGACAGCCCCTTTAGGCAGCAGCTCTACTGCTACGCCACTGTGCTGCCCCGATATGTTATGATTTTTCTTCCGGTAAGAACATACTCTTTCATACTTGAGTGGGGACTGTGAGAATACCTTCGCCCAAAGGTTAGCATCAGCATGAAGGGGCATATGCCCACCCTCTTCTCCTGGCCATATAGGAGCAGCAACAAATGTTGCCTTCACTGCCACTGTTCTTATCTCTTGTGTATAATGAAACATAATCATAGAAACCCAAAAAGGCGCTGAAGAGGGCAGCACAGACGAAAACCATTAATTCCATTGTGTCTATGCCAGTAAAAAAAAAAGCAACTAATCCTTCCTCCCAGTTTTTGTTATTACTCAACCAGAAGCTATGGCTCCTTATTCAGGATCATTTTATCGTATTTTCTACAGCCACAACATTTCAGTCCCACCACTTACTGGGTGTAATCATCTCATCTCAACTCCCCTTGAATCCTTCCATTTAAACTAAAACCACTATCCTGTCAGTGCAGGCAGAGGAAATGAACATTCGTTGAACTTTCTGCTAAGTGGTTAGTGGTAACCAAACCAAACCAAACCAAACCAAACCAAACCAAACCAAACCAAACCAAACCCCCTGATTTACTCTAGGGATGTGATTCTGGCATCATTCAAACTAGCAGAAGACAAGAATATGATAATTTTCCAGAGTGACAGAAATGTTTAATGAGCATTCCACCATCAACCATGAAGGCTGATTTTCATTATTTAATAATGCTGAGATCTGCCAGAAACATTCATTTTTTCAGATATTCATACTCTCAGATTGGCAGAATGCTGATTTGAAAGTCACCTTTAAGGTAGGTATGATAACACAAGCCAAAAACAACATGGAAATAATACTAAAGCTCCATGGCAAACTAAGCTTTTAAAGAAGGAACTGCAGATGCTGGAGAATCGAGGGTACACAAAAAGCTGGAGAAACTCAGCGGGTGCAGCAGCATCTAAGGAGCGAAGGAGATAGGCGACGTTTTGGGTCGAGACCCTTCTTCAGACAAACTAAGCTACCTTGATCTGTTAATGTTATTCACCAAACATACACATTTTTAGAAAATAAATGGCTCTAAGCTACTGAATTTACTGTGACTGTTCCTGCATTTAACTGTGATGCCAGATCGAGCATAGAACATGGAGCAGTACAGCACAGAAACATGTCCTTCAGCCCACAATGTCTCTGCTGAACATGATGCCAAGGTAAACTAATTTCTTCCACTTGCACGCGATGCATATCTATCCATTCCTTGCAAATTGATGTGCCTCTCTAAAAGCTTCTTAAATGCCACAATCACATCTGCCTCCACCACCATCCCAAAGGACACTGCCTGATGCCAATAAATATAACATTTACCAGTAGTTCCCTTTCTATTTACAAGGCCAGAGAGCACTTGTGAGTAACTGCTGGAAAAGGATGACTTTATTCCATACTTCAACTGGAGTTCTACTCATTTATTGTTCCAGTCTTACATTCCAGTTATGGACAAACTGTTACCCGGCAAACCTGAGGTATTGAAGAGAGAATCAATGATATTTTAGAGATGAGGTCTGCACAAAAAGCAGACACAAGATTCCGTGACAGAAAATACTGATGCAGTTCCAAAAGTAGTATTTTCTCATGTAAACGAAGTAGGCAATGTCAAATAATGATAATTAAGTTGAAGATAAACAAATCAAATAGTGAGTGAAATAATGTGATTTTTCAAAGTAGCAAATTGTGCTCATATGAGAAGTTTAAAAAATCTTGCAGCAACACATAGTGAGTACTATGAGTCAAGACTCGAGAATCGAGTGTTTAATTGTCATATGTACCAATAACAATTCTTACTTGCAGCAGCATAACAGGCCTGTAAACACAATGCACGCGGATCATATTGAGATAGAGCACAGTCAATTTAACTGTCACTGTATCTGATCACGGCATGCAATAATGGGTGTGTGGAATTATTCCATTTCCCAAATTACCTCCTGCTTCCGACGAGAGTACTTCACATCTATTTATCATAATATCTCTATACTTAGAAAACTCTGATCTTGGATGTGTGTGTTTTAATTTGTGTATTTGTGTGTGCATATTTGTTAGTATATTTGTTCGTCTGTGATTCACATCTCCTCGAAAACACGACGCGCTAACGGTGACAATTTTACATATTCCGATAGATTTACGCCATGATGTCAAAAATCACCTTGTCTGAACATTTGATTAATTATTTCTTGAATTATTTATTAAAATTGTTCACAAATCTGAAATCTTTAAAAAAATGAATGAGCCGATGACGTCACAATGGCTCTGCTCCTCGTGGCCCGCTGGGCACTGTTTTCAACGTGCAGCATGCTGGGCACTGTTTTCCACGCGCTGCGAGTTACGTCACCCCCCCCCCCCGACTCGCATTAATTTGGTCGCCGCTCGCTCGCAGGCCACTCACACTCGGCCGGCTGGCCGCAGCGCCCCTCCCCCCTGGGCTCGGGATTGAAGCCGCTGAACATGCAGTGATTTGGTTGGGCTTCCGAGGGCTTCTGAGGTCTTCCGAGGTCCCCCGAGGACCCAAGCGCTCCCGAGGCCCGCCGTTCTGTGTCCGCGCCGCCCGCTAGCCGAGTTCAAGTCCACCCTCTCACTCTCTCTCCCCCCCCTCCCCCCTCCTCACCCCCCTCCCCTCCTCTCCTCCCTCTCCCTCCTCTTCCCCACTCCCCCATCTCCCCCCCTTCTCTCCCTCCTCCTCTCCTCCTTCCTCCACCCCTCCTCTCCCCCTCTCCTTCCCCTCTCCTCACCCTCTCCTTACCCCGCTCCTCCCCTCTCCTCCCCAATCTCTCCTTCCTCTCTCCTCCCCTTCACCTCCCCTCCTCCCCCTCTCCCCCCTCTCCTCTCCCATCCTTTCCCCCACTCCCCCCTCTCCATCCCTCCCCAACCCCCCTCTCCATCCCCTCTCCAACACCCCTCCATCCCCCTCTCTCCCCCCTCCCTCTTTCTCTGTCCCACTCTCTCTGTCCCTCTCTCTCCGTCTCTGCCCCCTCTCTCTCTAGACGCACCTGCCAGGTTGGGGCAATGTGTGAGTGGATAGGGTGGGGATGGGGTAAAAGGAGCAAATAAATAATATTAATACTATATCAAGGGGGGTGGTTAGTGTGTGTGTATGTGTGGGGGGTGATTAGTGTGTGTGTGGGGAAGTGGTTAGCGTGTGTGGTGCCACAGGCTGCCCCCCCCCTACCGTGCGTTGAGGAGACGGGCGCAACGGGTCCCCCTTGGTCTAGTACTTATTAAATCTCTGATCTGGTACGTATGTATATGTGTGTATGTGGTTGTCTTTACATCTTCTCAAAAACACTACATGGTAACGATTACATTTTTATATATCCTGATTGATATATTTCCCCTCAAGGTCTAGACCACCTTCACTGAACATTTTATGCTTTATTTCTCGACTTATTACTGATTAAAAGTAAGTAAAACGTTTAAAAACATGAAAAGACTTTTCACTGATGACATCACAATGACTCGGCTAGCAGTGATCAGCTGCACTGAGGATTTCTTCCTATATTTCATGTTATTCGCGATTAAAGCTTTAAAGATGCCAACTTTCGCATGATTTTTACATATTCTGATACAC
This sequence comes from Okamejei kenojei, assembly GCA_035221665.1. Classification (NCBI taxonomy): domain Eukaryota; kingdom Metazoa; phylum Chordata; class Chondrichthyes; order Rajiformes; family Rajidae; genus Okamejei; species Okamejei kenojei. The sequence continues at coordinate 77,638,923 of CM069131.1, forward strand.
ATTTGTCCCCCTTAGGCAGAAATCAACTTCACTGAACATTTTAAGCTTATTTCTTGATTTATTACTGATTAAAGTTTAAAAAAATCGAAATACATTGAATTTAAAACAACCAGCTTCAACTGATGATGTCACAATGGCTCGGCTAGCAGTAATCAGCTTCACTTACGTTCGGGAACGGCTTGAGTTGGAGGACCACTCCTCCCGTGGGGGCTACGGTTAGGGAATGGTTTCGTTGGGGCAGCACTTGGTCTAGTGTATTACTAAAACTCCCATCTCATTTTTTTTCTATATTTGTAAACAATATTGCTACAATTTTGGGCCCACCGTACTCGCCATTGTCCTGTGATGTAAATGAAACAAGTTTTCGTTCAGATTGATGGCATATTTTACGTTATTGACATTTTAAACTTTACAAACACCACTTAAAAAAAACATGTTTCCACTTGCCCTGCCCATCAGCTACATCGGACATCACAATTACATCACAATGGGATCCCGAATTTCATTTATATAAAAAATCGAGATTTTCTTTGTGTGGGAGGGGTGTGGTGGGATAGGGGAGAGGTTTCCTTTAAAAACAAACATTGTGATTTTTCATTGTGGGGGGCTGGATAGGGGGGGGCGGGGGTGTAGTGGGGGGAGCAGGGAATTAGTGGAACAGTAGGAGGTTAGGGGAGAGAGAGGGAGGGAGGGGAAAGTGGGGGAGGTGAGGAGGGAGAGTGGGGAAGGATGGAGGATGGAGGGAGAGGGAGTAGGGGGATAGAGGGAGAGGAGGGAAGTGGGGAGGTGAGGAGGGAGAGTGGGGAAGTGGGATATGGGGAGGTTAGTAGTGGGGGAGCAGGAGATAGAGGGAGAGGAGGGGAGTAGGGAGGGAAAATGGGTTATGGGGTGAGGAGGGAGTGACTGAGGGTAGGGGGAAAGGAGAAGGATGTGAGGGAGGAGGTGGGAGAGGGAGGAGGAGAGGGGAAATAAGAGGGAGGGTGAAGAGGAGGGGGAGGGAGTCCTGGGGTTAAGGGGAATGGAGGAGGATAGGGGTATGAAGAGGAATGACAAGGCAATGGAGGAGGGGAGGGGAAAGGGAGGAGAGGAGGGAGGGGGTGGGTGGAGGAAGCAAAGGAGGGTTGATGGAGGGTGGGGAGAGGGCGAATAATGGAGGGGAATAGGAAACTGAAGAGGGAGAATGAGATGCATTCACATTGATCTTATATTTTACAGGTTATTGCCATTTTGAACTTTAAAAACTTGGCGCCCGTGCCTGCCCAGTTGGTGAGCGTTGCCGTGATTCACAAAGGGGATATCTGGCATCACAACGGAACCCGTCAGCCGCGCCCGCGCATTTCGGGGCTATGGGTCTATGGTGGAATGTTGCCTTGGGGGACGAGCCCAACGGGTCCTCCAAGGCAACATTCCACCACTAGTAGTACCTAAAAAGAACAATTCCATGTCAGATTCTTAAGGGCCTGTCCCACTGTATGAGGTAATTCAAGAGTTCTCCAGAGTTTCCCCAGATTCGAACTTGGAGAATTACGGTAATATGCCATTCGTAGGTACTCGGAGCTCTCGTGGACATTTTTCACAGTGCTGAAAAAACTTCACGAGTTACCGTGTTTCCCGAGTACCTGCCGTTAGCATTATGGGCCGCTACGAGACATTCATGAGCTCCGATGTAGCTGCTACGTACATTTTACCATGAGTTTGATTTTTTTTCGGGAGAGTTCTTGAATGACCTCGTACAGTGGGACAGGCCCTTAACTTTGGACTCGTGGAACGTTATACAAATAGTTTAGTGGAGTTGTGGTTAAAGGACAAACAGTAACAATAAACTTGATCTGTATCGTGTAAACAGTATGCGTACTGCGCCAAATTAAATATTTAGTTTTACATCAGCATGTTTACTATCTTCTGTCATGTTTAACAAACTGCATATTCACAGGAAGGATCCAAAAGCAAACCATTTGTGAAGAAATATTGGCAGCTGAACGATTTAATTTAAATCTATTTATTTACATTTCAAGAAAATTGCATGGGAGTAGGTTCCTTGGTCGGAGGCTATTTCCGAGGAGTCAATAGATTTACCCATTTCTGTGATCAATATGATTCCCCTTGCAACAAGGGTAGGCAGGTTCGATTATCACATCCGGCAGAAAACACTGTACTGTTTCATTTAATGTCACACCATAAAGTTGATTCCTGGCCAGCAATATAGGAAGATGGGTGGAGAAATGTACACCTGCTTATCGGGCTCAACCTGATATTTACAGATTAGACTTTAGACATACAGCGATGAAACAGGCCCTTCAGCCCACTGGGTCCGCACCGACAAGCGATCACCCCGTACACTAACACTATCCTACACACTAGGGACAATTCACAATTTTACCAAAGCCAAATAACCTACACACCTGTACACCTTTGGAGTGTGGGATGAAACCGGAGCACCCAGAGAAAACCCATGCGGTCACAGGGAGAATTTACAAATTCCGTGCAAATATCACGTCTTTTGCAAGTCGGGATCGAACCCTGAAAGGTCTCTGCCGCTGAAAGGCAGTAACTCTACCTCTGCGGCACTGCGCCATTCTCTCTCAGGACAGGATCGGTTCAGATTTGTCTATCACAGGTTGTTCAGCTTCGGTTAGGTATCACAATAGAGGAGCCCAAAGATAACATATGACTCTGGACTGTCAAAGCTGCCACGGCCAGACATAAAAACAGTTTTTTTTTCACGAGTAGTAGCTCTACTCAATAGCCAAAAATCTGTAGCCTCCTTTTGCTCTGGTATTTTATTCAATTCACACGTTTAATCAATAACGTTTTTTTTATTAATGTTTAATATTTTATGTGTTATTCCTAACTGTCACTGTATGTCATGTTGTCACTTGCGGGCGGAGCACCAAGGCAAATTCCTTGTATGTGAATACTTGGCCAATAAACTTATTCCTTCATTCCTTCATTCATTCAGTCACGCAGTTAGATCATCAGCTACACTATCAGTGACATTGACCCACAACCAGATATTTTATTTTCAACTCAAATTTGTCTTGCGAAGAAACCTGATGAATGCAACCAGTTAAGATGATAAAGAAATGACATTAATATTGCAAACCCAGGTGCTCTTCCGATTTGGACCAGATGAACCTTATTTTAATTTGTGTTGATCTTTTATTGCTCCTCTTCTCTGGGATACAATGAATCTTAACATAAATTTGTGGTGCTTCAAGACCTCCAAGAGCTGATGAGATTAATAACTCAAGTACTGGTGCTTAAGCAGACTGTCTGCAACAATGGATTTTGGAAAAATTAAGAGATGTATTTCGATCAAATACATTTCAGTAATTAGTAGTGAGGGAAACATTCATAGTAATCTACCCAGCTGCAAGATTCTTCCTGAAAATGAAGACAAAACTGTACATGCTGGAAATCTGAAATGAAACAGAAAGTTCTCGATACACTCAGTAGGTAGGTGGATACAGTGCGCAGCTGGTAATGTTGCTTGCTCATAGAACATAGAACAGTACAGCACAGGGACAGCCCCTTCGGCCCACAATGACTGTGCTGAATATGATGCCGGGTTAAACTGATCTCTGCCTGCACGTGATGCATACCTCTCCATTCCCTGCATTTTCAAGTCTCAATCGAAAAGCCTCCCAAATGCCACCATCGTATTCATCCCTGGCAGCGTATTGTAGGCACCCACCACCCACTGCGTAAAAAACGTGCCTAGCACATCTCATTTAAAATTTGCTCCTCGCACCTTAAAGCTATGCCCTCCAGTCTTTGACATTTCCACTCTGAGAAAAAGGTTCAGACTGTCTACCCTATCTATGGCACTCATAATTTTATATACTTCTACATACGCTTTATATACTTCACCGCTCCATAACCTCAAGTCAAGTCAAGTTTATTCGTCACATACACATACGGGATGTGCAGTGAAATGAAAAGTTGCACTGCCTGCGGACTTTGTGCAAAAAACAAACAAACAAACAACCAACAAACTACAAACAGAATCACATGTTCTTTTTCATATTAAATATTTTGGGCGGTATTGTGGTACAGTAAGTTAGTAGAGTTAGTCCCTGGTGAGATAGGAGTTTACAGTCCGAATGGCCTCTGGGAAGAAACTCCTTCTCATCCTCTCTGTTCTCACAGCATGGCAACGGAGACGTTTGCCTGACCGTAGCAGCTGGAACAGTCCGTTGCAGGGGTGGAAGGGGTCTCCCATGATCTTATTGGCTGTGGAGTTGAACTTCCTGAAGTATAGTTCCTGCAGAGGGGCGAGAGAAGTTCCCATAGTGCGTTCGGTCGAACGCACTACTCTCTGCAGAGCCTTCTTGTCCTGGGCAGAGCAATTACCAAACCAGATTGTAATATTTCCGGACAAGATGCTTTCCACAGTCGCAGAGTAGAAGCACTGGAGGATCCTCGGAGACACTCTGAATTTCCTCAATTGCCTGAGGTGGTAAAGGCGCTGCCTTGCCTTACTCACGAGTGCTGCAGCGTGTGATGTCCATGTCATATCCTCAGAGATGTGGACTCCCAGGTATTTAAAACAGCTCACCCTATCCACAGTATCCCCATTTATCCTCAATGGTGTGTACGTCCTCAGATGATGTGCCCTCCTAAAGTCCACGATCAGCTCCTTTGTTTTTTTGATGTTCAAGAGGAGGCTGTTGTCCTGACACCAGAGAGCCAGATCAGCTACCTCCTCCCGGTAGGCCTTCTCATCGTTGTCTGAGATCAGGCTCACCACCACGGTGTCATCAGCAAACTTGATTATCGAGTTGGAGCTGAACCTAGCCACACAGTCATATGTGTACAGGGAGTACAATAGGGGGCTGAGGACGCAACCCTGGGGGGATCCTGTGCTCAGGGTGATGGACTTCGATGTATTCCCTCCCATCTTGACTACCTGGGGCCTGGCGGTGAGAAAGTCCAGGACCCAGGCACACAGGGGGGTGTTGAGCCCTAAATCCAGTAGCTTCGCGGCCAGTCTGGTGGGGACTATCGTGTTGAAGGCTGAACTGAAGTCTATGAACAGCATCCTCACGTAGCCCCCCTTCTGGCTGTCAAGATGGGAGAGAGTGGTGTGCAAAACCTGGGAGACAGCATCGTCCGTGGATCTGTTCGGACGGTATGCAAATTGTAACGGGTCCATGTTGCGAGGGAGGAAGGTGCAGATGTGTTTCTTCACCAGCCTCTCAAAGCATTTCATGACTACCGAGGTGAGACAGCAGAGACTCAATCTGTCAAATTGCCTCCTTACATGTTGTAAGGCAATATGAGAAAATATCAGCATCTATGGAACGAGAAACAGAGGGTCTTCAACCCAAAACTTTGTTCCTCTTCGTGCATATGCTGCCTGAAATGCAGGGTGCTTTCTTCTCCCTTTTGACAATAAATTGCCAGGACTGGTAATATCCTTGTGGCCAATCCTTTCCCAATGGTTCTTTCCACTGCATTTACTGATAATACTATTAAATGATTTGCTTTAAAATAATGTGTGCAGGCTACACAGAAATGTCTTCACATCACATTTTCTATTTCAATGAACTACTTAGCAACTTCCTTGTCAGTGAAAGATTAAATTGAAACTATGGTTCTTTCTCAAGTCATTGCTTCCTTTTGAGTTAGGTTTAATGACAACAGGCAAGTCAAGGATATATGCACCCTTGATGCACCATTGTCTTTCTTGTTTCACATGAACGTTCAAAATAAATATGGCATTTAAATCTGTTGAAACATTATCCTCAGCATCATCAGATTATTTGCTTCCAATTGATTTATCGTTCAGTGCACTTCAAATCAAAAGGGAAAGGCTTTACTTTTCCTGAAGTATGATGCACAATGTCTTATTCGATGTGTTAAAAGTCTGCACCTTAAGTACATTATCCATTGCGGGTGCAATACGATGCTAAATACAGCTTATATTGGACAATCCATGGCCAAGAGAAAACATAACTTCAGTGTTTTGATTTTAGCTTGGAAGCTGCTTTTGAACTAGCTGCAATCATCGTGCCCTCATTTGTGAAGCTGATAATAGTGACAGCATTAGCAGTAATATTGCACTCATTGTAAAGCTAATGTGGTGCAAGTCTACTCGCTGCAACCACACTCTCAACTGATGTCGAGTTTCGAACTCCAAATGTGGTTCTCCAAACGTGGTTCTCCAAACGTGGTTCTCAACTTTCTTATGCTGCAAAATTGAAATCCCGCACATCAATGCAAAGTGTATGGTAGAAAATAATGCTGAAAGTAATTAGGATTTGCATGGGGAGTAAAGTCCTGTTTTATAAGCAAGAGAGCTATTTGGTTATGTTTACCCGAGTGTCTGACATTCTGTTTTCCTCAGACACTTGAAAAATAAAATCACTTGACTGTACTGAAATGTGCACAGCAATAGTGTCTCTCTGGGCTCCCAAGTGTGCGGCCTGTTCCATACAAACATAGACACTCACGCAACAACCATCATAGATTTACCTGGCTGATAATGGGGTGGAAGTGGGGGAAGGTGAAACAAAAGAGCAATCAATGGATTGTTGGCTTGGATGAGATACAATGAAGTTCAGTGGAACGCTAGGGTGTGGGGGAGGGGGAGGGGGGGAATGTTATTTAAAATGAGAGAAAGCAACGTACATACTGCTGGGTTCTAAGTTGCCACGCTAAATATGAGGTGCTGTTCCTTCAATGTGCATGTGGCCTCACTGTGATAGTGGAGGCTGTATAGGACAGAAAGGTTAGTATGGGGAATGGGAAGTGGTGTTAAAATGGAAACCGGAACCGGAAAATCGTCTAGGCCAAGGTGGGTTGTGTATAGGTGTTCAGCTAAACGATCGACCAGTCTGCGGTCGGTCTCGCTGATATATATGAGCCCACACTGAAAACAATGGATGCAATGGAGGAGGTAGGTGGAGGTGCAAGTGAACCTTGCACCTCCTCCAACCTCATCTACCGAGATGCTGAACGGTTGGCATATTTGTGCCTGTCACAGAGCTAAGGCATGAAAACACTGATGTACTGATCATAGAGTCATGCAGCACAGAAACAGGCCCTTCAGCTCAACTTGTCCCTGTTGAACAAGATGCCCCATCTAAGTTTTTTCCCATTTGCCTGCATATGTTCCATATCTCTCTAAACCTTTCCTATCCATGTACCTGTCCAAATGTCTTTTAAATATTGTTATAGTACCTGCTCAACTGTGTCTCCTTTGGCAGTTCATTCTATAAACCCACCACCCTTTGAGTGAAAAAGTTGCCCCTCAGGTTCCTACTAAATTGTTCCCCCCTCACCTTAATCCTCTGACGTTTGTTTTTTGATTCACCTACCCTAGACTATGAACATCCACAATATCTATTCCCCTCATGATTCTATACACCTTTATCAGGTCACACCTCAGCCTCCTGCGCTCCCAGGAATAAAGTCACAGCCTGCCCAATCTCTGCCCATAACTCAGCCCTTCAAGTCCTGGCAACATCCTTGTAAATGTTCTTTGCACTCGTTCCAGTTTCAAAGGTTCAAAGGTTCACAAGTCTGTTTATTGTCATGTGTACCAATTAAGGTACGGTGAAACTCGAATTACCAAACAGCAATACTGAAAAAAGCAACAAGCCACACAACTACATAAAAGTTAACATAAGCATCCACCACAGCGGCTCCCCCACATTCCTCCCTGTGATGGAAGCAATAAAGTCTAACCTTCTCCCTCCTTATTCTCATGCGGTTGGGGCAGGCGAACCATCCGCAGTTGGGGCGATCGAAGCTCCTGCAGCCGGCGGTCGAAGCCCCTGTGTTGGGGCGATCGTAGCTCCCACATCGGGGCGTTCAAAGCTCCCGCGTCAGAGCGGTCGAAGCTCCCGCGGTTGGAGCTCCCGAAGTGGGTCCCTAACCAGGGTCGTGAGCTCCACGATGTTAAAGTCCGCAGGAGCTCGCGGTTGGAGCTCCGAGGTCGATCCCTGGCAAAAGCATCGCCAGCTCCCCGACGTTAAAGTCCGCAGGCTCCCACAGTTGGAGGTCGCGAGGTCAGATCCCCAGCAGAGGCCGCTAACTCCTTGATGTTAGGCCGCAGTGCGGACGGAGATACGATATGGAAAAAATTGCATCTCCGTCGAGGTAAGAGATTTAAAAAAAGTTTCCCCACAAACCCAACCCATCCCCCATCCCCCCAAAAAATCAACAAAGACGGAAGGGACGAGACAGACTGTTGGTGAGGCGGCCATTGCTGGTGCCACCCAGTGGTCACAATATCTATTCCCCTCATCTATTCCCTCAATGATCCTATCTATAGCAGTGTGGCTAGAACTGAACACAATACTCAAAAGGTGGCCTCAGCAGTGCCTTGTACAACTGAACATAATGTTCCAACTTCTATACTCAAAGCCCACACTATCTACCTGTAACACTATTTTCAGGGAACTATGTACGTGTGCACTCCTGAATCCCTCTTCTCTACACTACTCCCCAGGCCCTTACCATTCACTGTGAATGTGTTGCCCCGGTTTGACATTGCAATATGAAGTGCCTTGCACCTATCTGCAAAAAACTCCATTAGACATTCCTCGGCCCACTTGTCCAGCTGATCAGGATCCTGCAGTAATGTTTGAGAACCGTCTTCACTTTCTACAGTATCACCCACTTTGGTGTTAGTGGTGACAATCTTGTTTCAGGGGTCAGAGGTTTGAAGGAACTGAGCAAGTGGAAAGGAGAGCGGTGTTTGCTCCCACATGGTCAAGTGCTTCCTTGTTCAGAGGGAAAGAAAACAAAGGCAGATTCCATTCATTCATTTTGCCAGCCCTGTGCATGGTCAGCCCTTATTATATGTCAGAAGATGTCACTGGATGCTTAGCCTTTGACCTGATCTTACGGCCTCAGTGTGTGTGCGGCTAGTCCAGTATAATATTTGGTCAAGGGTGATCCCAGGATATGGAGTCAGATTCTCTCCTGTGGGAAATGGTTATTCCCTGGCATGAATGCTATGTGCTCCTTACTGGCCTGTGCTTGATCAATATCTGGGCCTTGCCACATGCAGGCAGGACATTTATTGTATTCGTGGATTAAACCTCACTTAATTATCAGCAAACATCCTCATTACTGACTCTATGATGGAGGGCAGGTCATTGATGTAACAGCTGAAGATGGTTGGGCCTGGTATATTTAGCATCACTTCTTCAGATCTAAAACATCACCGATCCATTCCATCTGACCTAAGGCACTGAGTTCCTCCAGCATTTAGTATTTTGCTCAAGTTTCCAGTATCTGCAGTTCCTTGTGTCTCCATTAGGCTGGGAACCTGCATGTTTGAATTAAGTGCCTTAGCCAATGCTGGGCATTTTGTTCAATTTTAACTTTAATTTTTTAATATTATTGTTATGTTACAAATGAGTTGGTTGCTAGACCATGTCAAGGATGGTTAAATACATGCATATAGCTGTATATCTATCAGGAGCTGCAAAAAGCTCTTCTGAACAATGTTATTTTTCATGACAATCTGGTGGTTTCACAGTCCCCAGAATCAAGTGCTTTTTAAAAAAAACCTCTGGACCATTGACCAAATTTAACATCCATGACTGCCCTAATGGGATTTGAACTCATGTCCTGGATTGTTAGTGTGCACCTCTGGGTTACTAATCTGGTAACCCAACTGCTGTGCTCTCTATACCTAAATTAACAAAACCTATATCGGTGATCTATATTGGTGAGACCAAGCGGAGGCTTGGCAATCGTTTCGCTGAACACCTCCGCTCGGTCCGCATTAACCAACCCGACCTCCCGGTGGCTCAGCACTTCAACTCCCCCTCCCATTCCGTATCCGACCTCTCGGTCCTGGGCCTCCTCCACGGCCAGAGGGAGCAACACCGCAAATTGGAGGAACAGCACCTCATATTCCGCTTGGGGAGTCTGCATCCTCTTGGCATGAACATCAAATTCTCTCAATTCTGTTAACCCAATTCTCCTCCCCTTCCTACCTCTCCCTCAGCCCTCAGGCTCCTCCTCCTCCTTTTTCCTTTCTTCCCCCCGCCTCCCCCCACCCCCCATCAGTCTGAAGAAGGGTTTTGGTCCGAAACTTTGCTTATCTCCTTCGCTCCATAGATGCTGCTGCACCCGCTGAGTTTCTCCAGCATTTTGTGTACCCTTAACCAAAACCTTGTCTATTAAGGACTAAGGTAAGAAAGATAATAAAAACAATGCTGAATTACGAGAAATGTAAGCCTTTTGACATACTATCCTGCAAACCAATGACTTTATGGAGAATTTATTTTCTTGTGAAGCAAAATTGGGCAACCTCTCGTGAATTATATGGATCTCAATCAGGATAGTGCACAGCAAGACTGTCACTTGCCTAACCCTGTACAATAGGGGAAATTAGCTTTGCATTCCCATATACACATGTTGTACGTACAGTAACAAGGGTATGATGGGACACTAAAATGGTACTCAATATCAACTCATTATGACTTAATAATGTATGTTACTCCAAAGGAAAAGAAGACAATCTGTCTCTTCAGTATTGATATAACCTCTGGCCATTATCTCTGAGGTGGAGATTAAGCCAGTGTTATCATCTTCTTGAACTAACAATTGAAAAGCTCTCAGGAGGACATATCTAAAAAGTATTTGTGTTACTGAGCTGAGCTATAGCTTTGTGCTGTCTCAGGAGCTCAATAAAAGACAATAAAGGATTTTCAATCAATTAGACGGAGTGGTTATGACAGTGAATGCAAAGCTTCAAAATCAAAAGAATGAAAATATTTATTAACTCTCCGTATTGAACTAGAGTACTAAATTCTGAATGATGCTTTCTTCTTTTCTAGCTAGGAACCATGACATTAAAAAGTTAATGAATTAAGGTAATAATTTAATCATGATTATTATTTTCAACAGGGTACAGGTTAAATGCAAATGTTTTGGAATGGTTGCATGCTTGGACAGTCCAAAGGTAAAGCCTTCAGCATTGCAAGCTTAATTCAAAGCTGAATTCTGCGAAGGAAGACGTTACATTTGGAGATTACCTGCAATCTTGTTATTTCTAATGGATTATTGATGGGCATCATGAATGCTAGATCTCATCCACAGTAATAACACCATTTCAGATTGCAATACTCTCACTGCAGTAAACAGTTTTTGAAGCATCTGCAGAGAAATTCATTCCCCGCTATTAGTGCTAAATATTCCGATATAGTTCGCAAGTAGAATTCAAGTTTTCAATAAAATGAATATCAGAGGTAGAGGATTATACTCTGATGCCATTATTTTTTATTCGTGTCTGAAATTGTTACTCCAAACGTATATATTTGGACCCCCACCTCAGACAGCCTTGAATGGGCAGATCTCCTACACTATAAGAATTTTTGCTTTTGTTTCCTCCCAATTTTCTCTTCTTCTCACATAAAAACAATGTTTGCTCCATTTCCCAGCAAAATAGATTCAAGAGTAGGCTAGAAATAAAGCCTGGAACCACTTTGGTTTGCATGACTCAGCACCACGATAATACACGAAACATTAATTCACTGGCATATCAAGAAAAAATAGGCCGGTCACACCCTCTCCGAGGACCTATTGATGTTCAGAATAATTGAACCAAAGCAGCTATGAAGTTATGTGGTGGTAACATACACATATCATTGAACATATCGGTGTATACTCTGTGCAAGTAATAGACCAGAGATTCATTATCTGTGAGTGAAGGGCCCCACATCATTGCTTTTGGGTTATGGTTTGCAAGGCCAATGGTTGTTGGTGCTCACCTTGGCAGAATTCAACGTCACCATCCAATATTGCTTAAGAACTTGCCTTCCTGCCATGGCCACTGTGGAGCATGTGATGTCCATTTCAGTTAAGTTCAGATACCCTTAACACTGACTGGAGTAAGGGTTTGTTTTCAGCGGGCATGATAAAAGGTCCATTTGGTGTTGGGTCAGATGCTTTGGAGCCGGGTGTTACATAGAAACATAGAAACATAGAAATTAGGTGCAGGAGTAGGCCATTCAGCCCTTCGAGCCTGCACCGCCATTCAATATGATCATGGCTGATCATCCAACTCAGTATCCCGTACCTGCCTTCTCTCCATACCCTCTGATCCCCTTAGCCACAAGGGCCACATCCAACTCACTCTTAAATATAGCCAATGAACTGGCCTCAACTACCCTCTGTGGCAGAGAGTTCCAGAGGCTCACCACTCTCTGTGTGAAAAAAGTCTTTCTCATCTCGGTCTTAAAGGATTTCCCCCTTATCCTTAAGCTGTGACCCCTTGTCCTGGACTTCCCCAACATCGGGAACAATCTTCCTGCATCTAGCCTGTCCAACCCCTTAAGAATTTTGTAAGTTTCTATAAGATCCCCTCGCAATCTCCTAAATTCCAGAGAGTATAAACCGAGTCTATCCAGTCTTTCTTCATAAGACAGTCCTGACATCCCAGGAATCAGTCTGGTGAACCTTCTCTGCACTCCCTCTATGGCAATAATGTCCTTCCTCAGATTTGGAGACCAAAACTGTACGCAATACTCCAGGTGTGGTCTCACCAAGACCCTGTACAACTGAAGTAGAACCTCCCTGCTCCTGTACTCAAATCCTTTTGCTATGAAAGCTAACATACCATTCGCTTTTTTCACTGCCTGCTGCACCTGCATGCCTACTTTCAATGACTGGTGTACCATGACACCCAGGTCTCGCTGCATCTCCCCTTTTCCTAATCGGCCACCATTTAAATAATAGTCTGCTTTCCTGTTTTGCCACAAAGTGGATAACCTCACATTTATCCACATTATACTGCATCTGCCAAACATTTGCCCATCACCCAGCCTATCCAAGTCACCTTGCAGTCTCCTAGCATCCTCCTCACAGCTAACACTGCCCCCCAGCTTAGTGTCATCCGCACACTTGGAGATATTGCCTTCAATTCCCTCATCCAGATCATTAATATATATTGTAAATAGCTGGGGTCCCAGCACTGAGCCCTGCGGTACCCCACTAGTCACTGCCTGCCATTGTGAAAAGGACCCGCTACTCTTTGCTTCCTGTTTGCCAGCCAGTTCTCTATCCACATCAATACTGAACCCCTAATACCGTATGCTTTTAGTTTGTATACTAATCTCTTATGTGGGACCTTGTCGAAAGCCTTCTGGAAGTCCAGATATACCACATCCACTGGTTCTCCCTTATCCACGCTACTAGTTACATCCTCGAAAAATTCCACAAGATTCGTCAGACATGATTTACCTTTTGTAAATCCATGCTGACTTTGTCCAATGATTTCACCACTTTCCAAATGTGCTGCTATCCCATCTTTAATAACTGACTCTAGCAGTTTCCCCACTACCAATGTTAGACTAACTGGTCTGTAATTCCCCGTTTTCTCTCTCCCTCCCTTCTTAAAAAGAGGGGTTACATTTGCTACCCGCCAATCCTCAGGAACTACTCCAGAATCTAAAGAGTTTTGAAAGATTATCACTAATGCATCCACTATTTCCTGAGCTACTTCCTTAAGTACTCTGGGATGCAGCCTATCTGGCCCTGGGAATTTATCGGCCTTTAATCTATTCAATTTACCCAACACCACTTCCCGACTGACCTGGATTTCACTCAATTCCTCCTTGACCCACAGTCCCCTGCTATTTCCGGCAGATTATTTATGTCTTCCTTAGTGAAGACGGAACCAAAGTAGTTATTCAATTGGTCTGCCATATCCTTGTTCCCCATGATCAACTCACCTGTTTCTGACTGCAAGGGACCTACATTTGTGCAGTCAGTTTTTATGGCCAGTTTTCTTTCATAATCTATTTTTCCTTTCCTAATTAAGCCCTTTGTCCTCCTTTGCTGGTCTCTGAATTTCTCCCAGTCCTCTGGTATGCTGCTTTTTCTGGCTACTTTGTACGCATCATCCTTTGCTTTGATACTATCCCTGATTTCCCTTGTTATCCACGGATGCACTACCTTCCCCGATTTATTCTTTTGCCAAACTGGGATGAACAATTTTTGTAGTTCATCCATGCAGTCTTGGAATCAACATCAGGGAAGGAATGGAGTTAGCGGTCAATTGGGTAAAGGAAGTTGAGGGGTTAGGTTAATGGGGAGGGGGGATGGTTCCCCGGGATGGGATGGAAATTGCAACAGCGTGTGTATAACTTGCAGCCAGAAGTACCTGATTGAATATTTGGAGTGCTGCAATTTGACCCCGAGATTGTCCAAATCATGTTCCATTTCAGAAATATCTGATCTTCATGTGCTTCTGACAAATATAATTCCTCCCTTAATTCTGTAATATTTACACATCCTGACGTACAACATGCTGCTGATTATATTCGTTGATAAAGATTGATGTTAATAAGATTTGATTCATAAAGATGTCCAACCCAACTGTTTAGTTTACGTATATTCAAATTGTAATGCCGGGAGCAATGCAAAATACATAATGGCATTAAAAATTGTGTGGGTCTCATTAAAGCTTAATGGCCCTGTCTCACGGTGCGAGTCATCCCACGAGTGACCCCAAGTGAAAGAAAAAAAAAAGACTCGTGGTGATGTACGAGATTTCAAGTTTATGATCAAGTGTTTAACCGAGTTCCCACGGGTATGTCATTGCTGCGATGTTCCAAGTTCCTCTCCCGAGTTACCAAGTTCCTCTTCCGTTATTCTTGAGCCATTAATGAAGGTAAGTGTGTGAGGGTGTCCGGGTGCCGGCCGCAGCCGCTGTTCTTTCACATCAGTTGCACATCAGATTGTTGGGAGACGGAGCTCAGGGTTCGCGTCCTGAGCTGCTTTGGTGCCCAGGCGTAATGTTGAGGTGGAGGGTGGTTGGGGGTGGGGGGGTGACAGACAAGGCTCTTGGGTGCTGGGATCATTCTCTGCGGGATGGTCTTAGTGCGGGAGACATGCGGGAGACATGTGTAGGAGAGGTGTGCTGACTGCAGGCAGACACTTTGGTAGTGATTGCCCACCAGTCTCAAAAGCTGCTGTGTCTCACTGTCCCTATGATAGAAGGGGGCAATCAAGCAGCACAATAGCCCCCTCACCCTCCACTCACCCTTGGGCAATGATCCCAAGGCTTTAGGGGCAGAAACAGCGGGCAGGCGACAATCACCCGCCATAACGCGATCATGCGCTATTGTAGGTCTCCTTTGAGTTTCTGTATTTCTGCATCTCATTGCTGGCCCTGTCTGTCACCAGCCCCACCCCACCCCTCTGCTTCCCGGCCATGTGTGTCCCTTCCCTCCCTCTCCAGCTCCCCGCCCATTGCACCGGGCGCGGGGGCTTCGCATCGTCTTCACGTCGGCGACGATCCCAAGGCTTTAGACAGAAGGCAGACGCAACAAGCTGGAGTAACAACGCGGGCCAGGTAACATCTCTGGAGAATGGGATAGGTGACGTTTTCGGATAAGGGCTCGTCTTCTGAAGAAGGATCTCGACCCGAAAAGTCACCTATTCCTTCTCTCCAGATTTGCTGCCTGACCCTCTGAGTTACTCCAGCTTTTTTGTGTCTATCGTTGAATGGGTGACGTTTCGGGTCGAGACCCTTCTTCGGACTGAAAATAAAACTTGCCTCACGTGAAGCGGCTTGTAAATTAAAACATACAATCAAGAAATGTTAAAGGTTGACTCATTTATGTGCTGCTATTCATTCACCTGGCCTATTGCTGTCCTACCTCGTCTACCGTGAGCGCTGGACAACTCACCGGGTGCAAACCTCCACTGCATCCGGGGCGGAGGGCGATGATCACCGGACTGACCGGCAAGTAGAGGCGTCGGGTCGGCCAAGCCGGGCTCCCTGCCACCGGGATAGACACCAACTACTGGAGCAAACTCAGCGGGATCTTTGGAGAAGTCTGAAGTAGGGTCTCGACTGGAAATCTCGCCCATCCCATCTCTCCACAGATGCTGCCTGTCCCTCGGAGCTACTCCAGCATTGTGTGTGTCTATCTTCGGTGTAAACCAGCATCTGCAGTTCCTTCCCAATCCCACACTCTCGGCCCCGGGGGGTGGATGGAGCATCACACGTGGACACATCCCACCCACCGCCCCAGACTTGCCCCTCCGGCGGGTCTTTAACCGCGTCCTAAAGCCGTTCATTGAGACAGAGTTACGAATACGAAGGTGCCTCAGTAATGAAGGACAAGTGGCAGATCATCGCAGAAAGGCCGAAGATAGACACAAAATGCTGGAGTAACTCGGCGGGACAAGCCGCATCTCTGGAGAGAAGGAATGGGTGGCGTTTCGGGTAAGTCTGAAGAAGGGTCTCGACTCCATTTCTTCTCTCCACAGATGCTGCCTGGTCCGCTGAGTTACTCCAGCATTTTGTGTCTATCTTTGGTTCAGTCTTTACTCGAGCGAACGAACAGATTATAAGAAAGTTCCCACGGTAGACTCACGAGTCACTAAGGTAAACGCACGGGGCCATTACGTTATTACAACGAGTTTAAATGTTTCCATTTTTAACTTGAACAGTTAATTTGACTCGTGGAAAAAATCAAACATGTTTGATTTTTTTCGCGAGTTAACAAGTTTCCCGAGTATCTGCCGTTAGCGCCACGAGTCGATAAGTTGCTCGTGCGAGTTCCGACGTTCCCGCTACGTGATCACCACGAGTGAAAACTCGGGGTCACTCGTGGGCAAACTCGCACCGTGAGACAGGGGTTTAAGGATTCAAAGCAGCAGCGATATTTATTTTCCTAATTGTATTCTATATTCCTAACTCTAGTCTCTTTGACCAAGTGGTTCACTGTAATTTACCCAGTGCAGCTTCCAGTTCAGCCTCAGCAGTAGCATATTTTCTCTTGCAAAATATTAGCTGACACATTTCATAATGTTGATTGAGGCTTGGCTAATTCCATGCTCATGATACCTACAAGATTACTGCAACTCCCATTTGTGGTTTATTATTATTATTAAACATGAAAACATGATTTGCTCACCAACCTTCCAAGAGCACTTGATATAAATTGTATTTGTTTTTTTAAGGCGTGCTTGCAAAGGGTATGTGTAGGAAAGAACAGCAGATGCTGGTTTACACTAAAGATAGACACAAAATGCTGGAGTAACTCAGCGGGACAGGCAGCATCTCTGGAGAGAAGGAATGGGTGACGTTTCCAGTCGAGACCCTTCTTCAGACTGAGAGACAGGGACTCTAGAGATATGGCGAGGTGATGTGTGAAAATGACAGATCAAAGCAGACGATAAGGAGATGTAGAATTGTTCATTGTCAGTTGAGGGGAAGGTGACAAAGTGGCAATACTCTACTGGTCTGAAGGCTCTCGATCCAAAACGTCACCTATTCCTTTTCTCCAGAGATGCTGCCTGACCCGCTGAGTTACTCCAGCTTTTTGTGTCTCCCGACTGGGCTGTAATTATATAGCCTATTACTTACATCTATTCATTTTTTGTAAGGATATTTCCTCCTGGCGTCAGAGGTTTCCATGATGGAAAACAAAGTCCAATAATCAGATCCCAATTCTCAGCTAATGATACCAATTGACCACACCAAACTTTATGTTGTTTAGGTTTAGGTTTAGGCTTTTTATTGCCACATGGACTGAGGTACAGTGAAAAGCTACGTTTTGAGGCTGCCATGAACTCTGTATTCCTCTATCTAAAGAAAATTATCAGGTTTATAAAAAATCTTTCATGGCCTCGGGACAATTGAGAGTGCTATGCGGCCTCGATTCAATTTATCACCTTTGTTGATGTGATAGGATAGAGACACGCACGGCATAATCTGCATCTAATCTTCAAGACGCACCAAAGCTACATGAATCCAGTCAATTGCTGTGGTGCTTGTCACAAGGAATTGATGAGGACACCAGTCATGTTTCTAAGCAGTGCATCGATGAATGTACTCTGGTTAAGGAGAGGTGTCTGTTGCTTTCACTTGAATATTTTATCTGCAACAAATTTTCTTCCCTTGATTTTCTGACATCATGTTGCTGTTGTCCTGGGAGACAGAGTTTGGTGTTATGATGGGAATTGAAGTGACCAGTTTCCTTTGTTTGTGAATTATAGTACAGAATTTATAGTTTGTGAATTATAGTATGGATACAACAGAAAAGGAATGTGAAGAAAATATCATATTCTGAACCACATTTGTAACATTACGGGACATTGGCTCTTTTTTATTGTACTTGAGTTTGAACTGATTGTATCTACTTTTGGCATATCTGATCTGTTTAGAAAGCAAAACAAAGCTTTTCACTGCATCTTTGTACATGTGACCATAATAAACCTAAACCTTTTGATTTTAAATTTGTTAGTATAATAGCTTTTAAGGATAAGCTACACTGTTGTTCCACAATCTTAGTATTTTCAGCCAAAAGATGATCAAAATTAAACACTATTAAGATTGTATACAGTATGTTCCTAATATGTGTTCTGACAAAACAATTTAGTTCAAAATTGCCTATTTTGTTTTTTGTTACTTGGAATGCAAGAGGTATGTTAAGACAAGACCAATCTCACATATAATAATGTGCATAAAATGGTAGCCAGCAGAAATACGTAGCTACCCATTTGGAGTCTCTTAAGTACCTGTTGACATTCAATTGCGCTTGAACGTATTTGATGGGAAAAACTATTAGAAATTATGATTTTTTTTTTCCGTAATTATTATCAACAGTACATCTTATGCCAAAACCTATGCAATGTTAAAATAAATGAATCTGGGATTCAGATCATGCTTCATAGACCAGGCTAAATTTTCAGAAAAATTACAAGGAGAATGTATCTACAGCTTCTGCCAAGGGACACAACAGCCTCATGATAAACTTACATTGCTAACAAAGTGCATGAAATGTGTCAAAGTTCTGTTTGCCTGCCTCTCCGCAAGGATCTGATTGTAGGTAATGAAGGGGCAAAGGTTAACAGAGAAATGGTGAGCAAAGAAATTAGTACGTTTTGTTGTTATTCCGCTCTTTAAAAAAGCTGTTTGAAAATCATGTTGTGGTAAAGAGTTGGTAACCCAATTCTGCAAACACTGCATGAAAAAGGGAACGTGGGAAATTACATTTGTATGTCAAAAAATCAGCAATACCATCATCCTTGTTCTTGACTAGGCAAGCCATTCAAAAATATCTATATACTTTACATTGAAAACGGCCAGCTAAACTCCACAGTAATATTTCAGCACCTCTATTTTTTATTAAGCAGTTTCTTATTAACTCTGACCTCCCAAAGCTATCATATTCATATCTTGTCACAAAGCTATTAGAGAGGCAATTATGATGTTGAAATACGAGTATTATAAACATTGTACAGAAGGACATTGACAATTATCAATTTTTGTACAAAGGCTGCAATATTCAATAAGCAAACACACATCAGATATGATTGGCAATGCCCTGTAATGTCACAAGCACACATCTCATGATCACATTAATCTATTAGTGCGTATGTTACTTATATTTTAACTGTATTTAGAATATGTTTATTTTGACATATGAACGGTAAAAATGTTGCATACTCGTTTGATAGAATATATCCATTTCTGAAAGCCATGTAGGGGTTGGGAAAGGATAAATACTATATCCAATGCCTACTGACATTAATCTTTCATGTAATCTCAGCATGCTATTAATTCAAATGAACCAGACTATGAAGCTAATGCTCCTTTGTTGAAATATTGCCATTCATTCTATTGACAATATATGGCAAACATTTCCTTTTAACTTATTCAACTTAAATGAATTGATCTGAGAATTATAGTTTAAGAACATTTTAAACACCATAACTGAAATATGTGAGGAATTCTTGCTGAAAAATGGCAGTGATGGAATCATAGGAGTTTTGAGCCTAGAGGTTGGAGACCATTCAGGCCATTGTGTCTACTCATTCCCCATATCGGTATTCCACAGCTCTGAAGGTAATGGCTCTTTAAATGCTTATCCAAACATTTCGCTAAATATGGCGAAGGTGGCTGACTCCTCAGCCTTATCATTACTATTTTTTTATGCAGAGGGTGCTGAATGTCTGAAACGCACTGCTGGATGGGGTTGGAGGTGTGTGGGGGGGGGGGGGGGGAGGAGGGGGTGTGGGGGGGGGGTGGTGGAGGCAGGTACGATAGTAACATTTAAGACGCTTTTAGATAGCCACATGGATATGCAGGGAATGGAGAGATTTGGATCATGTACAGGCAGAGTAGATTAATTTATCTTTTCAACAGATAGTTTCAGGTGGAGAAGTTTAAAAAAATAATTCCTCGTTCCTATCTCTGCTACCAGTTTGCAGTTCATTCTCTTTTTGCCTGAAATAGAGAGCAGCACATGCGGTTAAGTGCACTGATATTTGGACTAAAATATCCAGAAACATCAGCCTAAGTAGCTTGGAGTCAAGCTGATGAAATGCATCACACCTCAACTGTCATGAGCCGTAATCCCAAGAGATGACAGGTTTAACCTACAGTTATCTGATATCATCAAAGCTCTTTTGCACTTGGTTGGCAAGTGCTGGCAGCAGATCCATGAGTATTACACTGATTACACGGATTTGGTTACGCAGGCACAAGTTACCTTTCATGAATGCAAGTACAGGGCAATTTTGCACAACTGACAGACCTTGTGGCCTCAAATATCTTTCTGATTTTCACAAATATCCAGTATGACTCTTTGTGGTCTGAAGTAAAAATTTCTAGTGCTGACAGAAACCCGCATAGAATATTTCACATTCTGCTCCACCTCTCTTTGATGCACAGAATTTCATCGCCTTTAATTAATTAATTAGTTTAGTTTGGTTTAGGGATACAGCAAAGACACATGCCTTTCGTCCTACTGAGTCCACGCTGACCAGCAAGCTTCGCGCACTAACACTATCCTACACACACTATGGACTAGTTACGATGTTACCAAAGCCAACTAACCTACAAACCTGTATGTCTTTGGAGTGTGGGGGGAAACCGGGCACCCGGAGAAAACCCACGCGGTCATGGGGAGAACGTACAAACTCTGTACAGTCAGCACCCATGGTCAGGAATCAAACCCGGGTCACTGGCGCTGCAAGTCTACCGCTGCACCACCATGCCGCTCAGTGTTCTTGATCATTCTTGTTCTTATTGGGGAAGTGAAAGGATCGACTCTGTCCATCACTGCAGGCTCAACCTAATGGTCTGGGATCATAAGTCTCTATGCAAGGGGTTGCAATGTTCATTCATTATCTAACACACAACAGGAGTGATTGTTTAATGTTTGTTGATGTCACAATATCACAACACAACAGGACATTGTAAACACATCCATTCTGCCTTAATCCAATTTTTAAATTGTATTTTGTGTTCATTGGTGCTTGTGAATTGGCAGGTTAAGCCTTGTGACGAATAAAATTGACTTTGACTTTGTGTGGACAGCAAATATACTGTATCACACACTCATTTAACAGGATGCAATCACATAAGAATGTGGTACTGTAAAGACTGTGAGATCTCAATCCATTGCCATTATTAGGTAAACAATTTACTGATGCACTTTCAAAAGTAATTTTCTGCGTAATGTATATGTAAGCATATCTGATGCTCTATGGCATACCATGTATCATTGCATACATGCTTATTAACTGAGAAGAACCATAATCCAATCAGGTGTGTGTGGGGGGAGGGGGGTTGGTTGGGAGATTTTGCATTTTTCGGCTTGAAATTGTGCAATCTGGTGCATACTGCTGCGAGTCTTTTAACTTACACTTGAATGCAACATTTATGCTTCAAATTGGATTAGGTATGAATAAGGTTAGGCTAAATTACATTCCTAACTACATTCCACAGTAGAGCCAGGCTCTGATCAACAGGTGCAGCACATGAATGACCTTAGTATATTCATGTATGGAAATCAGATTATAATTCATGCTGTTATGCATATATATAGATAAACAAAAACCTAGAAACAAGGCAAGAGGAGTTGGACTTCCATCACTGTTCTACACAAATAAATCAATTAACCTTACCCTTTGACTATAGAAACAAGATGAAAATAATGCCACATATTCAACCGTATATGGTTCAATGAAATTAAGATATATATGTAAAACATATGTATGGAAATAGGCCCTTCGGCCCACCAAGTCCACACCGACCAGCATTCTACCTTACACCAGTTGTATCCTACACGCCATGGACAATTTACAGAAGCCAATTAACCTACAAACCTGCACTTCTTTTGGATGTGGGAGAAACCGGAATATCCAGAAAAAACCATGTGGTCATCAGGAGAATGTACAAATACTGTACAGACAGCGCCCGTAGTCAGGATCAAATCTGGGTCTGTGGTGCTGCAAGTCAGCAACTCTACCGCTGCGCCACCGTGACACCCCATTAAATTATTTTTTCTGTAAAATATTTATTATGGTGTCATGTCAATAAAGATGAACACATGATTATCATTTCTGCCCTTAGTTGGATAACACACATCTCCAGTTATTGTGTTTTATGGCTGGTTTTCAACCTCTTCAGTCTGAAGGTCTCGACCCGAAACATCACCTATTCTTTCTCTCCAGAGATGCCGCATGTCCTGCTGAGTTATTTCAGCTTTTAGTGTCTATCTTCAGTTTAAACCACCATCTGCAGTTCCTTCTTACACTCTTTGTTAAGCGAAACAGGTCCTATTCTCATGTAATTATTCACCTCAACTAAGTCTTTTCTTCACCTCCGTCGCTACAGAGAATACAATCCCAGTTATCACATCTTTCTTCAAAGTGAAAAAAAAATTCCAGCCCCGCCAATATGTTCATAAATCGCCCCTGGATCCTCCCCTTTCTACAGTGTGTCACAGTCTTCCAGCATGGAAACAGGCCCTTCATCCCAACTTCGCCATGCAGATCAAGATGCCCCATCTAAACGGGTCCCATCTATCCGCACTTGGTCCATATCCCTTTAAACCTTGTGTGTGTGTAAGGGTGTGTGTTAAGTTGTGTGTGAGTGTGTGTTAGGTTGTGTGTGAGAGTGTGTTTTAGGTTGTGCGTGAGAGTGTGTGCCAGTGAAGCGGCGATAACACCCGGAGTGAGCG
This sequence comes from Okamejei kenojei, assembly GCA_035221665.1. NCBI lineage: Eukaryota > Metazoa > Chordata > Chondrichthyes > Rajiformes > Rajidae > Okamejei > Okamejei kenojei. The sequence goes on from CM069131.1 coordinate 77,661,881, forward strand.
GAGACTTGGTGTTGTCCAGGAAGCATTTCCCTCTCTCCCCCCCTCCCCGGGAATGCGTGCCGGCCTAGATGCTCTGTGTCCAGCTGGGGTCCGGGGAAGGTGAGGGTCAGTGACCCGGGGGTCCTGGGGTCCGGTGGAGGTGAGGGTCAGAGACCCGGGGGTCAGGCATCGGAGTGGAGCTATAGTCCGTGATTCATCTCCGCGGCTCCGGAGACGGCACCGATGCCCCCAAAATCACCCGGTTCGCTCCTGGCAACTCCATGCAGTGTGGACAGAGCGGCCGACAGCCACAGAGCTGCCGCAGGTGAGGGAGGTGTGAGCGGTGCCGGGGGGGGGGGGGGGGGCTGAGGTTGTCGGTGCTGGGACCACCGCTGCCTCTCACCTCTCGCACCATCTGCACGGGAATGTGAATGCGGGTGAGGCAGCATCTATAGAGCGGTAGACAACAATGCTGGAGAAATGCTGAAGTCTGAAGAAGGGTCAAACTCAGACTTAGATGCTGCCTCACCCTCTGAGTTTCTCCAGCATTGTTGTCTACATTGCTATTTTAAATAGTGTGCGATGGGCTTAAGCCAATTAAATTGCTCGTTCTTTACAGGGAACCCGCCAACAAATAAAATTTTCTCATTGTTGAGTGTGGAGGAGTGTGACTTTATTAATTTATTCATATATTTTTAAAAATATTTTTTTGAGTGTGAGAACTTCTGTCTTCAGCGTGCGAGCGTGAGAATTTCTCAAATGCGTTAGCCTCACGCTCAATGCGTGGGAGTTGGCAGCCCTGACACTGCACTGCTGCCGCCTCTCTGAATTGAGCTCTGTGGGGCAGATTGTGTGTGATTTAACAGAGGAGCAAAATTCAGTCTAAATCATTGAATACCAGGTCTCATATTTCACCAAGCCTATGCTATACTGCATTGCAGTGGAAATCACTCAGCAAAGGTAAGTTGCCTTAAAGCAACTAAATCCTTGAAAAACCAGAGAAAGAGGGCATGAGCTATCACTGTGTAAGCTGCATCCAGGATAGCAAGCCAAAGTAATGTTAGCCAAATTGATTCGCAACGTAAGAGCAACAAAGAGGAAGCCGTTAAGAGGAGGTTTGTACAATATCGTGGCTAATGAACAATTTGAAGAGCACAGTTTATGCAAAACCATTAGTAATAATGAAAATTGCAGCAATTCTAACATGAAAGTAAATGCTAATGATCAATACATTGATATGAACATTGATATAGCTGTTGGACTGTTTAATTATGTGCATGAATACATACAACGAAAGGCTCAGCACGGTGTCGCTTAAGATGTTCTGGTGTGACACTGAAAGCTCTTAGTCAGATGCAATGCCTCATGGTTCTGAAGAAAGGCTACCAATTATATAGCCAACCTCACAAATATTCCCTATTTGGAAAATATTAACTCAAATCATTAAAAGAGAGTTGTGAGCATTTATAGACCACTGGGATCTCTTCTGGGGTAGGGATGACCTGTTACATCTTAACTGGAGGGGGACCAATGATCTGGCAGGCAGGTTTGCTAGTGCTACACGTGTGGGATTAAATTAAATAGCGGGAGGCAGGAGTTGACAAATTGGGAGTATAAAGATGGAGTTAAAGGGGAAGGGAGTACAGAAAAAATTACAAAAAACTCCCGAATTAATGGGAAGAAAAGTTTGGGAAGAGATAAGAGAGTAAGGTCAGGGGCAATAGTGACTGGTGTGAGAGGGGAGGTGAATATCGCAGTTAAAGTGTTGTATATGAATGTGTGAAGTATAAGAAATAAAGTGGATGAGCTTGAGGCTCAGTTAGAAATTGGCAAGTATGATCTTGTGGAAATTACAGAGACATGGCTGCAAGAGGACCAGGGCTGGTAACTGAATATTCAGGGGTATACATCCTATTGAAAAGACACACACAGGTGGGCAGAGGGGGTGGAGTAGCTCTGTTGGTAAGGAATGAAATCAAAGAGATGTAGAGTCAGTATGGATAGAACTGAGGAATTGAAAGGGTAAAAAGACACTAACGGGAGTTATTTACAGGCCCCCAAACAGTAGCCTGGAAATAGGGTGCAAGTTAAATGAAGAGTTAAAATTGACACTGTTTAATTATGTTAAAATGTTAACTGTTTAAGTTAAAATTGGCATGTAGCAAAACTACGGTGGTTATGGGAGATTTCAACATGCAGGTAGACTGGGAAAATCAGGTTGCTACTGGACCCCAGGAAAAGGAGTTTGTGGAGTGCCTCCAAGATGGATTCTTAGAGCAGCTTGTACTGGAGCCTACCAAGGAAAAGGCAATTCTGGATTTAGTGTTATTGTAATGAACCGGATTTGAAAAGGGAACTCAAGGTAAAGGAGAGATTAGGAGGTAGTGTCTATAATATGATGTTATAATCTACAATTTGAGAGGGAGAAGGGAAAATCAGAAATGTCAGTATTACTGTTGAGCAAAGGGGACTATAGAGCCATGAGGGAGGAGCTGGCCAAAGTTGACTGGAAAGAGACCCTAGCAAGGATGACAGTGGAACAACAATGGCAGGTATTTCTGGGAATAATACAGAAGGTGCAGGATCAGTTCATTCCAAAGAGGAAGGAAGATTCTTTTTTTTGTTTTTGTTTTTTTTTTGTTTATTTATTTCTTTAATTTTATAATACAACTTAGGAGATAGGTCCGTAGGTAAGAAAACAAAACTATTCAACTAGTCCTGGGTTCAAGTTTCCGTCGAGCCTCAGCGCTGGCCCATTCTTCCCCTTCAAATAATCTATGAACGGGGACCATATTCTAATAGATAATTCAGGTTTGTCAATTAAGATAAATCTAATTTTTTCCAGATTTAAGGTCTCCGACATCTCCATAATCCACATTTTAATTGTAGGGGATGCAGGATTTTTCCAAAATTTTAATATTAGTTTTTTCCCAGTTATTATACTATAATCCAGGAAATTTCTTTGGTTTATTGTCAGTTTTAGGTATTGTTCAGATATGCCCAATATTATTAATTTAGGATCGGGATCCAGTTGAATATTAACCACTACGGAAATAATTTTAAAAATATCCAACCAAAATGTTTTAATTTTTATGCAATTTACAAAGGTATGGGTTGAATTAGCCTCAGAGTATTGACATTTATCGCAGATAGGAGAGATATTAGGAAAAATTCTGTTTAATTTTGTTTTAGAATAATACAATCTGTGTAATATTTTAAATTGTATTAAAGAATGTCTGGCGTTTAACAAACATTAATGTATATGTTGTAGGCTTTCATCCCAAATATCTTTTGTTATGGGTTGAACTAATTCATTTTCCCATGTTTGTCTATGTGATTCCGTCGACGGATTCTCACTATCTAACAGAATATTATAAATATATGATATTAATTTGACCGTGTTGGGATGTTTATTCAAACATTCATCTAGAATCTCTGGCTCTCTAATTCTTGTGTATGTGATTTAACATAATCTTTCAATTGTAAATATCTAAATACCATTTCTATACCATTTCTATAAATATGTCCCATCTTTTTAATTCCATAGTTTTTCCATTGTGTGAAGCCTTTATCCAATACCGAAGGCTTAAATGAAGGGTTATTTGCAATAGGGAGCGAAAGTGATAAATTATCCAGTTTTAATGTCTTTTTTATTAGTTTCCAAATTTGAATACCGCTATGTATTATTGGATTTTCACTATAGATCTTTTTGTTCAATTTTGTAGGGGATAGGAGAATCGGACCAATTTCAAATGGCAGACAGTCCTCCCTTTCCATCTTTAACCTGTCTGGTTGTTGATCCATATCTTCCAACCAGAAATTTAAGTTTTTGACATTGACTGCCCAGAAATAAAATAAGAAATTTGGTAAGACTAATCCTCCATTTGTCTTAGATTTACATAAGTGTTTTTTACTTATTCTGTGATTCTTATAATTCCAAATAAAACCTGTTACAATAGAGTCAATTTTTTAAAAGTCATTTTTAGGGAGGTATATTGGAATTGATTGAAAAAGGTATAGAAGTTGAGGAAGGAAAATCATTTTAATTGCATTAATTTTACCGAGCATTGAAATAGGATAGTTTGCCAGTATTGAATATTCTTATGCAAATTATTAAGTAAAGGTACGAAATTTGATTTAAATAAAGAAGTATATTTCTTGGTCACATAGATTCCTAAGTATTTAAATTTTTCATCCACTATTTTAAAAGGTGATTGTTGCAATATGTATACATTAGGTTCCATTATTGGCATAATCTTACTCTTCTTCCAGTTAATTCTATATCCCGAGAATAAACCAAATTGAGTTATAAGATTTAACAGGTTAGGGATACTAATTTCTGGATTTGTAATATATAGCAATACATCATCTGCATATAGAGAAATGTTATTAACTGTATTTTTAGTATTATACCCATATATTTCTGGATGAGCTTGAATTATTTCTGCTAGTGGTTCTATAACAAGGGCAAATAGTAATGGTGATAACGGGCATCCTTGTCTACAACCTTTAGATAAATCATTTTTTTTAATAACATTTGATTTGTCATTATTCTGGCTGTTGGATTGGTATATAAAAGCTGTACAAAACTTCTCACCTAATTGAAATTTTTCCATCACCGAAAATAAATAGGGCCATTCAATTTGATCGAATGCTTTCTCAGCGTCTAGCGAAATGACTGCTAAGTCTTCATTAGCTATTCGATTTGAGTATATAATGTTGAATAATAGTCTCAAATTATAATATGAATAACGTTTTGGAATAAAGCCAGTTTGATCAGGGTGTATTAATTTATAAATCACTAAGCTTAATCTGTGTGCTAAAATTTTGGTTAAAATTTTCTGATCGATGTTTAATAGAGCATTGATCTATATGAGCCTGGATCTTCAAGGTCCTTATCCGTTTTTGGATTAAGTATTATAGTAGATTCATTTAAGGTGTCTGGGAGTTTCTGTTGCATGAATGCTTGAGTATATAATGTCTGTAGGCGTGGCGAGATCAAGTCATGAATTTTTTTATAAAATTCACTATTTAAACCATCTGGTCCAGCGGCCTTTCCATTTTTTAAAGAATTAATAGATTCCTCAATATCTTTTACTGATATTTCGGCCCCTAATTATTCCCTCTCTTTCAAATCTAAACCAGTAAGGTTACAATTCTGTAAAAATAATTCCATTCCTACAGAGCCCCCTGCCGTTTTGGTTGAATAAAGTGTTTGATAGTATTGAGAGAATCTATCATTAATATCCTTGGGTAATGTTAATATTTCTCCCATATCTGATTTAATTTTATATATTGTTTTTTCCCCTTCCTGTTTCCGGAGTTGGCGTGCAAATTAACTTTTGTGGTTTATCTCCAAATTCAAAGTGTAATTGTTTAGTCTTTTGATAAAGTTTTATGAATTGGTCCGAATATATTTGGTTTAACTTATATTTGAGTGCAGCAATTTTATTATGTATTATTCTAGAAGGCGCAATTGCATTTTCCATATCTAATTGCCTTATTTCCATTTCCAATACCAGTTGTTTGGCGCGGTTCTCTTTATTACGAAAGGCTTGTGCGGAGATTAACGCTCCTCGCATAAATGCTTTAAATGTTTCCCAAAGAAGGGAGGCAGAAATTTCAGGGCAGTCATTTGTCTCAAAAAACATATTTATCTGTTTGATAAGATATTCATAGCATGCTTTATCATTTAAAATTTTAGGATTAAGTCTCCATTGTGTCTGCTTGTCGGTCATACCACTTAGTTTGATCATGAATGTTTAAGGAGCATGATCCGAAATTATAATATTATGATATTTCGAATTATAAGTAAATGGGATGAGTTTAGAATCTACTAAAAAGTAGTCTATCTTTGAATAAGTTTTATGTACTGAAGAATAAAATGAGTATTCCCTTCCGATGGATTTTCAATTCTCCAAACATCCTTGATATTGGTGGTATTAATATATGAGTTTATTAATTCACTTGATTTGGATTTTGCTTTTCTTTGTCTTGTTGATCTATCGAGATAGGAATCTAATGTACAATTTAAGTCTCCACCAATTATCAAATTATGTTGTGTGAGCTCTAGAATGGTATTAAGTATATTCTTAAAAAACATTGGATTATCAAAATTTGGTCCTTATGGGAAAATGAAGAGTGATATGTTTCAGCGATCCATTTTGCTTTCAATCTATGTTGTGCGTCTTTTTTAAGGTGAGTCTCTTGAAGGAACGTTATGTCTGCTTTGAGTGATTTTAAGTGTGCTAATACCTTACCTCTCTTGATTGGTTCATTAACTCCCTTGACATTCCAACTACAAAACATAATTCCTTGACCCCCGGTCAAGAGGAAGAAAGATTGTAAGGGGAGTAAGAGGCAACCGTGGCTAACAAGGGAAGTCAAGGACAGTATAAAATTCAAAGAGAAGTATAACATAGGAATAGGAATAGGAAGCCAGAGGATTGGGAAACTTCTAAAGAGCAACAGAAGATAACTAAAAAGGCAATATGGGGAGAAAAGATGAGGTACAAAGGTAAGCTAGCCAAGAATATAAAGGAGGATAGTAAAAGCTTCTCTAGGTATGTGAAGAGGAAAAAAATTGTTAAGACAAATGTAGGTCCATTGAGGACAGAAACAGGTGGATTTATTATGGGGAACTAGGAAATGGCAGATGAGTTGAACAGGTACTTCACTAAGGTTCTGTCTTCACTAAGGAAGACACAAACATGAAGACAGATTATTATCTGAATGGTGTCAAGTTAGGAAAAGGGGAAGTACAACAAGTTATGGATGTCCTTGTACATCAAGCACTGAAAATAAGCATGCAGGTACAGCAAGCAGTGAAGAAAGCTAATGTCATGTTAGCCTTCATAACAAGAGGAGTTGAGAATAGGAGGAAAGAGGTCCTTCTGCAGTTGTACAGGGCCCTGATGAGACATCACCTGGAGTATTATGTGCAGTTTTGGTCTCCAAATTTGAGGAACGACATTTGTGCTATTGAGAGAGTGCAGCGTAGGTTCACAAGGTTAATTCCCGGGATGGTAGGACTGTCATACGTTGAAAGAATGGAGCGGCTGGGCTTGTGTACACTGGGATTTAGAAGGATGAGAGGATATCTTATTGAAACATATAAGATTATTAAGGGATTGGACAGGCTAGAGTCAGGAAACATGTTTCCGATGTTGGGGGAGTGCAGAACCAGGGGCTACAGTTTAAGAATAAGAGGTAGGCCATTTAGAACAGAGACGAGGAAAAACTTTTTCACCCAGAGAGTTGTGAATCTGTGGAATTCTCTGCCTCAGAAGGCAGTGGAGGCAGGTTCTCTGGATGCTTTCAAGAGATAATTAGATAGAGGTTTAAATGGGCAACCAATGTAAATATGTTTAAAACCATTAGATGCATGAAAGGGATCATATGTATATTATGAATAAACCACCAAACTATTTGCAGGTTTTTGTGGTTCCTGCACATTACTCAGCACACACTCAACCATTGACTCGGATCCCACAGGGCCTTGCACTGCTGCTTTATCTGAGTTAACAGCAGATCTTATTATCTTGCGGGGATTCAATCCCAGACCAAGCATTGCCCTTTCATAGAATGACAGCACCACTTTCAAGTATGAATATTCTGTGAGTCTGCAGACAGTTTGAAGCAGTACAGTACACTGTTGCTGAAATCCATTCTGGACAGAGAGATATGTAGGAAGGAACTGCAGATGCTGGTTTATCTCGAAGGTAGACACAAAGTGCTGGAGTAACTTAGACTGAAGAAGACTGCACTGATTTATTTTTGCTAAGTTCAGGCAATCCAACCATGGGTTGGGAAGGGTTAGAGACATCACCCATTCTGTTTCTCTAGAGGAAATATGCACGCCCAGGAATTTGAAGTTGTTGACTCTCTCCACCATCGTCCCATTGATCTAAAGAGGATTGTGGGTCCTCAACTTTCCTCTTCGAAAGTCCACAATTAGTTCTTTGGTTTTGCTGATATTGAGAGCCAGGTTGTTATGCTGGCGCCATATGGTCAGTCGGTCGATCTCACTTCTATACTCTGACATCACCATCTGTAATTCGTCCAACAACTATTCCAATAACAACGTCAGCGAACTTGAAAATGTCCAGCTACACAGTCATGAGTATGGAGTGAGTAGAACAGGGGGCTGAGCACGCAGCCTTGAGGTGCTCCCGTACTGATTATCACTGAGGATGAAGTGTTTCGGCCAATTCGAACAGACTGTGGTCTGTGGATGAAGAAGTCGAGGATCCAATTGCAGAAGGATGCGCAGAGACCCAGTTCGGTGAGTTTCGTAAACAGCTTGGAGGGGATGATGACCTGGACCCAGCACACTGATGCAATCATAAAGAAAGCACATCAGTGAGAAGATTACAAAGATTCGGTATGTCAAAGAGGATTCTCTTTAACTTCTACAGGTGCACAGTAGAGAGCATACTGACTGGTTGCATCATGGCCTGGTTTGGCAACTTGAACGCCCAGGAGCGGAAAAGACTGCAAAAAGCTGTATACATTGCCCAGTCCATCACCGGCTCTGACCTCTCCGCCATTGAAGGGATTTATCGTAGTCGCCGCCTCAAAAAGGCAGCTAACATCATCAAAGACCCACACCATCCTGGCCACACACTCATCTTACCACCGGCATCGGGAAGAAGGTACAGGAGCCTGAGAACTGTGACATCCAGGTTCAGGAACAGCTTCTTCCCTACAGCTATTAAACACTACAACGTTATCAGCTCTGAACCACAATAGACTATTTATTATTATTATTATTATTGCAGTAATTGTTTGTTCTTTTCTTTTCTAAGTTTTTGTTATATTATTTATTATGTCTACATATTCTGTTGTGCTGCAGCAGGTAAGAATGTCATTGTTCTATCTGGGACATATGACAATAAAACACTCTTGACTCTTGACCTGTTGAGTTACTCCAGCACTTAGTGCCTATCTCTTGACAGAAAGATTAGTATTGAAGTAATAGGCTGCGATTACAATTTTTCCATGCACAAAAACAAGATGAATGTAATTGCTGATAGTGCGAAGCTTCATAAGGGCATCACTGTCAAGAATTAATGATAGTTGCTGGCAAGGACAGATAGGTTATAGCCAGCAGAAGTTTGCAGATTGATATTCAACATTATCATTCTTGACAGGGCAGAACTGTTGCTGTCATGCAGCCTCGTTTGGAAAATCTCACTTGGAAGGAGTTGTCAGTTTTCCGCTCAGCTGGCCCGACCCTAACCCTCCCCAACCCACAAAGGCTCTGGATGAATTGGCTGAACATGACAAAAAAAATCAGTGCAGTAACTGTGAGCTCTGTGTTTACATGTGGTATCAAGTTAATATCGGCAAATTAACTTAGACACGCCTCTGTAATAGTTCAATGAGAGAAAGGAAGCAACCATTAACCTATAACTCTGTGTCCAATAGGGGCACTCAAATAAAGCCAGGATTCAAGTTCACAATCAATGATCAACTCTCCCATCTGCACACGTCACAATACAGCAGTCAAAAACCATCTCCGTTGAGACACAGCTGTTCTCTTTCCAATCAATATTTATCAATTTCTCCTTACTGCACTGGAAATGGGCGTATGGAAGCATAGTGCTGATAGCTTTAGTTTTTCCTTACATTATAACTACATTTACCAATAGTGGGTGACAGATATAATGCAGTCTGAAGGAGGCATGCATTGATGCATGCATCAAACATGTGGTGTCCAATGTAAGCTGTAACCCACTGGATGACTTGCATCTCTGCCATTAATGTCAGCGGTTTCCTCATGTGCTTGATCTCCCTGTGAAGCAGTTCGCAGATCTCAGCGGCAGCATGTAAAAAATTGCTTTAAGCACATCCCATGCATGGAAGTCAGTAAATCCATATACCATGCATACTCAAATGCTGCGTTTCCATTTTCTAAAATTTTTTGCCCTTCAAATCAATTGGGCAGTGCATAAAAAATGCATGACATTTTCTGCTTGCTGCTTGTGTAACAAAGAGCTTCATACACTACAAATGATTAATTGGAATTACAGTCCTGCTCTTGCCAAATTAAAAACTCATTTTCTTTAATTAAACTCACATAAAATCATTTCTTGCAAGCTGTTAACAAATTAAAATAAAAATGAATCACGTTTAATGGCATGCATTACCTGCCAGTGATGAATTCTACACAATTAATGGAAATTTTGAATATAAAGTACACTATCTGTCATTTAATCTTTTAGTGTAGTAAAGACAAATGATTTCACTGGCCGGAGAACTTGCAAATCGTGGTTTTGACAGACCAGGAGCTAAAAAGGGATGTCTGTACTTGGCTACGATTATTTTTATTAATATTTCTACAGCCCTTCTACTGTTGCTTCATCGTAGTAAAGGGAATAGTTGTAAAACATGGACATAAAAAGATAATACAGGCTGCTTCGTGAATTTGATGTGAGCAGCATGTCTAATTTGTTCTGAACGACTAATTATTCCGACCATTTCTGCACAAAGTCAAAAGAACAGGGCAATATCAATACTTAAGATACCCCCCAGAGCTTCATCATTGAGTGGATGCCCACCAATAAACCTTGGCCATTGTCAGAACTTCATTTGGCATGGAGGCATGAAAACATTACAGAAACAAATGACTCCCATTTTCCTTGTTATTGAGTCTCCGACACAAAATGCCAAACTAGAATGAATTTAAACAGGTTTCACATAATGCTTCAGAGATTAGTTTAGCTTAGTTTATTGTCACATGTACCGAGGTACAGTGAAAAGCTATAGTTGCGTGCTAACCGGTTAACGAAAAGGCAATACATGATTACAATCGTGCCCTCCACAGTGTACACTTGTTAAAGGGAATAACGTTTAGTGCAAGATAAAAGTCCAGTAAAGTCCAAATAATGATATTCCGAGGGTCTCCAGTGAGGTATATAGTAGTTCAGGACCACTCTCTAGTTGTTGATAGGATGGTTCAGTTGCCTGATAACAGCTGGGAAGAAACTGTCGCTGAATCTGGAGGTATGCGTTTTCACATTTCTGTACCTCTTGCCTGCTGGGAAGGGGGAAAAGAGGGAATGGCCAGGGCAAGACTCATCCTTAGCATTAAGAGTGACAACACTTGCATTTGGAACTGACACAATCAACCGAAGAGCAAATTCTAACTCATTTATTTTACTTCACTTTGAATTTAGATGTTAGGGTAAAAATATTTATTCACTACAAATATCCTCATTGTAAATACTTGAATAAATGTATCTTTGGTTTAAACAAAAACAAATATCCTCACCCACTTAGAAATGTAGCAAAGCCATTTTCAGGGTGAATAAAATTTTCAATTAACTGTGAAACAGTGGCAATGCATAAGAATGCAAAAGATGGAATAAAGCAGAAGACCAAACAACCATTCAACCCTGCTCCACCATTCCATAAGATCGCAGCTGCTCTACTTTGTGTTCTCTTTCCTGCACATTCCACATATCCCCTGCTTTACAGAGGCCAAGAAGGCAGACCAATGCCTCTAAATCGTCAGAAGACTTAGGAAATTGAGCATGTCTCCGATGACTCTCACAAACCTACACAGTTGCACCTTGGAAAGCATACTGTCGGGTTGCTCACAGCTTGGTTTAGGAACTGATCTGCCCAAAGCTACTAGGAATTGTGGATGTAGCCCAATCCACCACACATACCAGGCTTCCCACCATTGACTCCACCTACACATCACCCGGCCTCTGGATAGGAAACAACATAATCATACACCTTTGCCGCCCCGGTCATTCTTCCTTCTCCCTGCTCCTGTCAGGCAGAAGACACATAAGCTTGAAAGCGCGCAACACCAGACTCAGTAACAGCTTCTTCCCCTCTGTTATCAGGCTTCTGATTGGACCTTCCACAAGCTAGGGTACTATCCTCTTCTCCCTCATTGCGGACATTGGATTTAGTCCCTGGAACTGGTGCACTGGAATGCTGAGAACTATTTTCTGCAATCTGAATTTTGCACTTTGCACTGCCTATTGTACTTGATTTTGGCGTGATCACATTACATTTACGTATAATATCTCTTTTGATTGGATAATACACAAAACAAAGCTTTGCACTGTACCTCAGTACATGTACCATTAATAAATCTAAATCTAAACGTCCAAGATGCTCCATCTAAGCTAGTTCCATTTGCATGATTACTTCAGTCGCATTGCTCCATCCAAAGTGTTAATGGACTTTCTGTCCTGAGATATGAACAGAGCCTATCCTGTGTTTTTCGTGTTCCATTTCAGGTTCTGTATTTTTACATTTTATTGCTTATCCATTTTTTTGATTGCAGTGAATCAGTAAATAATTCAAGCAAAGAAGTACTGAAATGATGGTGAAAGAAAATGGTAATTTTAGTTAATTAAAAGTATCAAATGAAAGGTTTCTGTACAAGCATTCATATTCATACATTTGTCTCCTAAGTAGCTTCATATTCTATGCCAAAGAAAAATCCTCTCACTGACGGCAGATTAGTATTATGAATGCTCATCAGCAAACCCCCCGAGAAATATCAACTGATTTCAAATCAGCCTCATGGTGCTCGGGTCGAGTTGTACTTCTTTCATCTTTGATCAATGTTACTTCAAGTTAAATAATGGCCCGGATACACATGCGGCCACTCTATTGTTTTGCAATGGTCTCACGATGTACATTACTCACACCGCTTATGCGGTTATAATGCACATTCATTCAAGAGAGTCATTACGATCTACACACACTAATCTGAGAGAACAAATCAGTTGGGAGATGTAAAAGTTGAAAACAGCTCAAGCTCACAAAAATACTTAGCAGTCAATGGTCGAATAACCATCAAATTCTGCACATGCTGAATAATTTATAAATAACAGGCATTAAGGAAGTGTGGCAGCTTTTCTAGAATATCACAGTGCAATTTTCAAAACATTGTTAAACAATGATGAATGACAACTATTCTAACTTCCGTCGTTGATCCATCTTAAAATGTACAGGCAGTATGGTATCGACCAAGGAAAGGGAATGTGCAATAAATTATTGAACACTGAATATAAAGAGCAGAGGAATCTTGGAGAGGATAACAGGGTGATTTTGGACATTGCCAGGGCTTGGGGATTATAACTGGAGGAGAGAGTAACTGGGATGGGGATTTTGTCCTCTGAATAAAATAAATTGAAGGGAATTTTAATTGAACTATACAAAAGGACAGATAGAGTTAAATTTTCTTTAGAGATGCAATGTGGAAGCAGGCCCTTAGGCCCACCGAGCGGACCAATGATCACCATACACTAGTTCTATCCGAGACTAGGGACAATTTACAGTAGCCAATTAAGTTACAAACCTGCAAGTTTTTGGAGTATGGGAGGAAACCAGAGCACCCACAAGATCTCAGGGAAAATGTACAAACTCCATACAGACAGTAACCGTACGCAGGATTGAACTCAGATCTCTGGTGCTGTAAAGCAACAAGTCTACCGCTATGCCACGCTGCTGCCCACTGCTGCCTCACTGTGCTTTATTTGATCCTGGCAGGGCGATGCCTGGTAGGTCCATTATTGGCTAGGAAGGTGCGGTATGAACATTGAATTCTCTAATTTTAAGTAACTACTTACACCACTCCCCTATTGCCTCTACTCTAGTTGTTTTATCAGTTCCACAGATCACATTGTTTCCCCCTTGAGATCATACCTTCCCTCGCTAACAATGGACCTACCAGGCACTGCCCTGCCTGACATAATTTGCAGCCAGCCCTAATTGGTCCTGGTCTTTTTCCACCTCCAGCTCTTCACCCCCCCCAACCCCCACCCCCTATGTTCAATATGAAGAAGGGTCCAGACCCGTGACAGCACCCATCCTTTTTCTCCAGCGATGCTGCCTGACTCGCTGTGTTACTTCAGTACTTTGTGTCTATCGTCTGTGTGGACTCGTTGGACCGAAGGGTCTGTTTCCAAGTGGTATCTTTCAATTCAAGTAAAAATCAAAAAATGATGTGGGTCCATAGCAGAGATTAATGAGGTTAATGAAACTAATTATTATTTTACTCACATTTTAATCAGTCCAGGTGATTCCCTTCCCTAAGGTTATTTCTTTTTGAACAAACATTGGTGCTTCGTGGTCACTTCGAATGAATCAGCTTTATTCCAATAGAAAATTACAATTTCTTAATACTGAATTCCAAATTCTTAAACCATTATCGTGACATTTGAACCCCAATTCTCTGAATTAGTAGCCCCAGATTATTGGTTCAGTAACATAAACTCTACACTTATAGGAGGGACAATGATGAAAGGTAAGCAGTCCGTCTAGATGAACTCAATTGTTGAACTGATGAAAGAAACCTGTGCAGCAGCTTCCATTGGGGAAATAAATCCTTGAGACAAAAAGTGAAGCTTTCTGGAACAGCACTATTTAAATTGCAGTCTCGTGCATTAATGGAAGATGACCAATTCAATGAATGCCACCTTGTATGGTGCAAGAACCTGTCCAGTGCAATGGGTCTGAATCAGAAATTCCTTTGCGTTTCTCAGGGGAATTGGAAACTGTTACCTGTTTTCTTTCTCTAAATTATGCTTCCATCTTTCCTCACGTTCTGCAGTAAAATAAATGGGCTGGATATCAGTTTACAAAGGCTAATGGTGTATGGAGGCACGGTGCCTGTAAACTCTGAGCTGAAACTTGCGGTTCTGCAGAACTGAGAAACAGTTGGTGTTGAAAGAGACCCCAAACACGACTTCAGCCTTTAACCTTACGACTTTGAAGGGGAAGAATACACCCTGTGTCTCATGACTGAATCAGCTCAAGTAAAGTTAGTAAAACAACAGTTTACACTGTTCTAATATGAGTGCAATTGTAATGGTGTCAGCTCTGTAACTTCACTAGAAGACAAAATCCTAAAGGGCCTTTTATTATGTGTGTAGAACGTAACAGTGATTCCGAGGCAAAACTTCAAAAAAGGAGCTGTGAGGGAAAAAAGCCATGACTGCAGTAAATATCTCATATCATTCTCTCTCCATGCTGTACTTTGGGGTGTTGACCAGATTTACAAATCTTTAAATGCTTTCATACTTTAAAAATAAAATGGAGTGTGTAAGACAAAGTTGGATTGCTGGGGGTAGTGAGGGGGTGGATGGAGGGTGGGGGGGGGGGGGGGGGGGGGGGGGGAAGGGGGTTAGTTGGTTGGGGTAGTGGGAGAGGAAGTCACCTGTTTTTTAAAGTCATTACTTCCATTTGTATCAAGAATAATTTCTCCATCACACACACCACTCAAGGGGGGTATTTATCCCCAATACCCCCTTGACATTGGGAATATACCAAATATCCCCAAAATCAAGCTTCCGGCTGCCCATGTACAGTCAGTCAGAAGGTGCACCCAAGGGACAAGTCAGTAAGGTTCCCTCGGATTCTCACATTGTGAGGAAATACCTAGTGTACACTCAGTACCTCCCTGTAGTAAAGTACATCAGATACATAACCCAGCCTGGTTAGGATTAAAAGCATAAACCCACAAATCACACCTTGGATAATTTGGGCATTACTGGAAAGACCAACATTGGTTGGCTATTCTACATTGCCTTTTAAGGTTGGCGATTTGACCTACATAGTTTCTTTCTCCAGAGATGCAGTAAAAGAATATTGAAGCAGGTTGACTCAAAAACATGCAGATAGAGTCTGGCAATACACCCAGTGTGAATGATAAAGTCACATTCACATGCAGCTAAGTCAGCACATAGGTAACTTCTTTCTCTTCATGAGAGACATTAGGTCAACCACATACACGTGTTTCCCTCAAGGCTCTTTGCAATTTTTTGAGAATGAGAGGACCGGCAGGAAGGGCATCCAGGACAAGAATAAGGGCTTGATTGACCGTTAAACTTTCAGTTGAATCTCCACACAGAAACAACAGCAGCGTGTCACACTGGGTCCTGACCTTTCTCCTTCTCTTCCGCCCTTTGGTTCAATTTGTGCTCTCTTTATCTCAGCAAACCTGAAAATTATACCGTGACTGAAGTGACAGTGATATGCAGACTGGAGAGCTAATTCAGGCATGCACTCCAACCAAAAGAAAAGACAACAGTGTAATGCTTTGCACATATGAATGCTCTTTTTGTACATATTTTAGTGGCATATCATGATTAATTTGTGTGGATCACAATTTGGATTATCCATGGTCTACACATATTGAGCATTTAATATAAAAAAAAAATATATCCTAGTGTGTGATAATGAAGATCATTTTTGATAAATACTGTATATTTCTGTGCCTTAAGGGCGATGCATCTGATTCATCTAGTGGGATTTTTATGTAGCCAGCATTCCAATACAACATGCTTGATTGGAAAAAATAATTATCTGATTAGGTAGATAATTATTACAAGAGTAGGTTAACAAAAAGTTACCATTAAAGACCTTAGAAGTTAACGGATGGATTTATGAGTTTGTTTGCATATGTTACTTGTGAACTCTGTAATGACGAAGTAGAGCCTGAATTATTCACTGAAATGTTTAAATCCACACAACTTGGAATTAAGTTGTACAGTATTCTGTTTAATAGTTTTTAGTCCAGTGAAAATGCAATTATCAAGTAGATTCTTCAGAGAGTTTACGATCCTGTTATTAACCAAGTTATTGCATGTCAAGTTGATAATTGTTGCATATAAACATCACATTTATAACATTACCTCAAGTGCTTTTAATGGGCAATGCTTAAAGTGCAGCTATTACATTGGTAGCAAAATGTGAGCATGTTATTCTCCACCGGCATCATTGAAAATCACAGGAATGAGACAGATTCAGAACATCGTGGAATAGACCAGCCCAGGAGACCATTCGGTCCATTCAGTCTGTTCCAGTGCAATCCAGGAAAAGCCCAGCCACCAATCATTCCTGTGTCTTTGCAATATTTCCTTTTTCAGGAATTTTCTCCATGTTTTTACTTTGGAAGGTAAATGTATTTGCCACTCTACCATGCATTGGTTTTCAAATCTTAACCATTTGATGGATACAACATTTTCTTCACATCACCATTGATTCAATGAATCAAAATGGCTCTTGTTAGCTTGGGTATTTATGCATCTGGCGCAAAATTTAGACTGGACTTTCTGGCCGGATTTTTATTAGACTGTGGGATAGATGATATGGGGGTGGAAATCTCCCCATAAAGATGTCAGTAATTATGTAACATACAACATTAGATTCTTCTGATGTGATTTTCAGTCTGCCCGATCTGATGACCAACAACGTTTCTTTACTCGTGAACCAATATCTTTCTTCTCTTGAGACCATCTTCAGACTGCACTCCCAGTTGGACAGCTCCACAGCTCAGTATAACCACGCTGCTCACACTGTGGACTGAGCCTTCCTTGAATCTCCAGTGACTCTTGTGTATTCTGAACTGTCTTCCAGTTGGGTTTTGTCAACACCAAACACTCCTTTTGCTGAATGGCATAGAGATAGAATGGTGGGCATCGGTAACTTCACAGGGAGCCCCCACAGAGCCATGGGAATGTATTGCATGGAAAGAAAACACAGCGTGCAGGCCTGCTGATAACGGACGTTTCCCAAGTCCCATTTCCTCGCTCTTGGACGGTAGGCTTGTGAGGTTTAGTCTCGTCAAGTGCTCATCATTGTGGGTGAAGGCACAGAGGGGTTCATCACCAAAGGCCATAATCTAAATGGGGAATGCAGAGACCCATTCTAATGGACAGACCTCCACAGGTGTTGAGTAAAAAAATCATATTGACTGGTTGTATCCCAATCAGGTTTAGTGACTCGAATGCCCAGGAAAGAAAGAGTGGTAGATACCGCTAAATCCATCACGGGGTCTGACATCCGCACCGTCAAATGGACCTATCGGTGGTGCTGCTTTGACAAGAACACAGGCATTACACGGGGGTCAACTCCCAGTTTATCCTCTGAGAGCCAGTGATAAGGAAAATGACCCAAGGGGCATAACTGATAGAAACCTTGTAGCCACCAGCATCCAGTTTAGTTGAGAGATACAGGGTAGAAACAGCTTTGGCCCCCCGAGTCCACGCCGACTAATGATCACCCATACACTAGTTCTATTCTATGCACAAGGGACAATTTACAGTAGCCAATTAGCCGACAAAACTGCACATCTTTGGGAAGTGGAAGGAAACCAGAGCACCCAGTGAAAACCCACGTGGTCACAGGGAAAATGAATAAACACCGTGCAGACAGCACTAGAGGTCAATTATAACCCGGGTCTCTGGTGCTGTGAGGCAGCTGCTTTACTGCTGCACCACGGTGCTGCCCCACAGCTATTACCTTCCATCTGTATATGTGCAAACTGCCACCTGTTAGCAGGGATGCCTTCTTTTATTTAACATAGTTAGCATGTTTGCAACTTCATCACTGGTGGGAGGACATGGAAAGAAAATTGAAAATAACATATGTCAGACTCATGGAAGCACCTCCAACCTCTCCAGGGTCAACGCTTTGTAAAGATGCAAGCTCCCTTTCAGCCTGAGCTTAGTCCTTATGCATGAGATAAGACAGAGACAACAGCAAATGCTGCTTGATTTTACAGTAATTACATTAGCCAAATGGAAACTGTGGTGCATCAGGAGACAGAAGAGTTCAATTCTCAAACATACATGCCGCTCAAATGAGGCACCAGGGAGGAAGCCTCTCCTCTGACAATTCATCTTTAAATGCAGCCATATTCAGTACAGTGAAATGATGCAAACACGATGAATGAATGAATGAAAAATACAGCATGGAAATATGCATTTCGAGTATGCCGATCATCAATTATCTGTTAACTCATCCCTATACTATCCCATTTTCATGTCCACTCCCTGGGGAAAACCGAGGCACCAGGAGGAAACCCACATGGTCACAAGGAAAAGTGGCAAACTCCACGTAGGCAGCATCTGAGGTCAGGTTTGAACCAGGGTCCCTCGTGCTGTGAAGTAACAGCTCTTCCAGCGGTACTATCTAAACTGATTAGCAGAACACACGCAAACACTGGCACAAAGCTAACGCAGAATTTCACTCATTACGAGGCAAAGCAAGACAACAGTCATGCCACAAATGGGAACTATAGCCTGTGTGATCTCAATTTTATTCATTGGGAGCAACAGCCCAGGTTTCCCACTTATCTTCACTTGCGTTTGCCCGGCAGGCAGGTGGACGTGATTTCTTTCCCAGCGTGCGGTTGGATCGAGAAATCTTCCCAAGGGTTTCTTCACATTGAAATTCTCCAAGTTTCAACGTTTAATATTCAGACTACATAATCCTACATGAAATCAATCACGAAAGGGAACAGACGTTCATAATTTTAAAAATATGAAGGTAATTAAGATGTTTATGTCTCAGTCTAACATCAAGTATTACTCATGGACAGTCTGCCACTATTTAATAACTGTAGCTGACTAGTTCAACAAAACAAAAAGAGGAAATTGGTCTGACATATGCCACATCAGGAAGTACTGCAGTGCAAAAATTAAAGAAATTGTTCCATGATATGTACATTTATTCAAGCCAAGTTGCTGAGTTTGAACACTGTTATTTGGTGCTCCTTCCCATGTCTGATTGTCACCATACCTTGCATAGATTTGGTTCAGTCATGATCCTACATCTAATTTTCCATTTGCTCTGCAGGAAGTATTCTGGCCCATAATGTTTCCCTTCACATCAGCCTGACTGAGATCAAAAATGCAACTGAGACAAAGGTGGGTTGGGTGGTGGTTGAAAGGTAAGGGAGCCCTTTAAAGCAGAAGGTGGAAGGTTTTTTTGTACTGGAGGCCTGTGACAAGTGGTGGTCGGCAGCGATGAGTTGGCCAAAGGGCCTTTTTTTGTGTTATATGGCTCTATTTACACTATTTACACTAATCCTACATTAATCTTTTTAAATTTCTCCCTATATTCACTCCTCAGTTTCCACCATACACTTACACACTGTGGCAATTTACTGTGCTTAACAATAACAACAACATGGAAGTCTGTGGGATCTGGGAGGAAAGCAGAGCATCCAGATGCAACCCACTCAGTCACAGGGAGAACGGCAGCACTGGAAGTCAAGAGCGAACCCGAGTTGCTCTAGCTCTGAGGCAGCAGCTGTTCTTATCCATCTGAGACAGAAAGGAAAGACCTGGTGCACAAAACAAAGAAGTCATAGCATTGGGAGAAATATTTGTTTTTCAGACAATGGCACAGATTTGGAACTCACTGCCTAGGAGCGGTAGAGGCAGAAACTCTCAATGCATTTATTCGTTCTTTATCATGCACTTGGAGTGCAATAATCTACAAGGGTGGTCTAGAAAATGATATTAGTCTGGATAGCTCTGGCTCAGCCAATATGGAAGTAAAGAGTGAATATCCACTGTTATTTTCTATCATATTAAGAAATATCCACAGTTATGTGTACTTTGCACAGGTTCACCTGAGTCTGAAGAATGGTCCCAACCCAAAATATCACTATTCATGTTCTCCTGAGATACTGCCTGACCTGCTGAGTTACTCCAGCACTTTATGACCCTTTTTTTATCCTATAGATCTTGTTCATCAACTAGGAATCAATTTGCTAAGTTTTAGCATTACGAAATACACGGCCTTATAAATTCTATTGTACAGTGCATTTTCATATATTCTCTCCTATTTATCTGCCTATGTGAAGGGAAACTACTTGCTTTGTTCAATTCAATATCCAAGATTGTATTCAAAAGTTTGCTTTCTTAAAGAATGTTGCCCACAATTCACAACTGGCTGTAGTCTTGGTCCTACTCTAAAATGTCCTGGCCAATAAATTAATCAAAGTGTGTTCTCCTGAATTGTTGCCGTGATGGAGTTTCATGATTGTATTTGTAGAGAGGCTACTATATCTTATGCATCATGCCGAACACATAACTAGCAAATCCCATCTCAGCATGATAATACACAAAAGATGTTGCCGAATACTGTAGGTGGTAGTATGCACACTGCCTGGATATAAAAGACCTTGAAATCCTATTACTGCTGTTATTGAACACAGTAAGTATCTTACCCTCAGTAGGCAGATAAATGGGAGAGAATTTATGAAAATGCACTGTGCACAGGGCCGGATTACGACCCATAGAGGCCCTAAGCACTTAAAAGATTTTGGTGCCCCCATATATATGTAATTCAAAATATGGACAATAATAAACCATAAAATACATTTTTATTTTTCAAAATGAAACAAAACTAACAGTAAGATGGAACATAATGTTTATTTTTGTATACTTCCACTTTATTTATATTTGAAAAGTGCCCCCCTTCCCTTGATGCCCTAAGCACGTGCTTATTTTGCTTAATGGTTGATCCAGCCCTGACTGTACAATAGTATTTATAAGGCTCTATATTTTGTAGTTTGGTATGTAACGTTGAAACTTAGCAAATTGATTACTAAATGATGAACAAGATCTATAGGATAAAAATAGGCATAAAGTCCATGTTTGATTGAGTTTAGTGTTGAGATACAGTGCAGAAACAGGCCCTTCAGCCCACCGGGTCCGTGCCGACCAGCGATCCCAACACATTAAAACTCTCCTACACACACTAGGAACAATTTATAATTTTACCAAGCTAATTAACGTATTTATTTGACGTGTGGGAGGAAACTGGAGCTCCTGGAAAAAAAACCACACAGGTCATGGGATATATGACCCCCTATGTATAAACTCTGTACAGACCCGTAGTCAGGATGAAGCCCTGGGCACTGTGCCGCCTGTTTCACTGACTGAAAGGTAGTATTGGGCTCTTGGCTGAAAGAAACAGTCAAAGTCAAAGTCAAAAGAGTTTATTGTCGTGTGTCCCTGACAGGACAATGAAATTATTTCTTTACATAGCACAACAGAACATAGTAGGCATTGACTACAATTATATACTTAAACACACACATTGATTAATAAATTAATCAAGTGCAAATAACAGATGGAGGGGTATTAATGTTCAGAGTTTTGTCCGAGCCAGGTTTAATAGCCTGATGGCTGTGGGGAAGTAGCTATTCCTGAACTGGGTCATTGCAGTTCTCAGGCTCCTGTACCTTCTACCCGAAGGTAGCAGGGAGATGAGTGTGTGGCCAGGATGGTGTGGGTCCTTGATGATACTGCCAGCCTTTTTGAGGCAGCGACTGTGGTAGATCCCCTCGATGGAAGGAAGATCAGAGCCGATGATGGACTGGTCAGTGTTTACTACTTTTTGTAGTCTTTTCCTCTCCAGGGCACTTAAGTTGCCGAACCAAGCCACGATGCAACTGGTCAGCAAGCTCACTACAGCAATATGCAATGGTGTGTGGTATGGTGGGAGAATTTTAAAACACTTGCATTATAACATATTTCCAGAAATTCAGGCATGACACTCTGCTGCTGCAGAATCCTAAAAGGTAATGAAGTTTAGATATATGGTTGGTAGCCATTTAATTATTTTGACAGTTTTTTCTCCAGCAGTTGCAATTCTCGACAGATCAGCTATCTCAAACGCAAGTTATGTTGCAGATTATCAAGCTAAAAGCTGAAGCATTCCATCACTGTTGTTCTACACCAAATTGAGCTACTTCAATATTACACAAAAATATTTTCAATTAAGCTGCTTCAATCAGTCATTTCCTCGCGATCCTTTGGCTGAACATTTGAACAGACTGCTAAGTTGTTATAGAAACAAAGAACTGCAGATGCTGGTTTATACCAAAGATAGACACAAAGTGCTAAGTGACTCTGTGGGTCGGGCAACATCTCTGGAGAAAAAGGATGGGTGATGTTTCTGATCCTCTTCAGACTGGAAACAGGAGATGGTAGTGGGGGGGGGGGGGGGGGGGAGTGAAGAGCTGGAGGCGAGAAAAGTCCAGGATCAATCAGGACTAGCCAGACATGACCTCAGGAAGAGTGTTGCCTGCCAGGTCCATTATTGGCCAGGGAAGGTGTGATCTCAAGAGAAATCTTCCCTCGCCCACATTGTTGCTCTGTTGTTATGCTCTGTTGATTCACACCTATTTTTCTTCTTCCCCCATCCTTGGTCCACTTCCTTCCTCTACTTCACAATACACATCTCTCCCGTTCTTATCTCACACATTTTGTCTTTTTATCTCTTTCCTTTGTTCAATCATCTGCCTGTCAATATCCCTCCCCCCTCATCTTTATCCACCTATTGCTTGCCAGGCTTTGTCCTGCCCTCACCTCTCTTCCAGTCTTCTCTCCCCACCACAATCAGTCTAAAGCAAAGATCCTATAGCGGAGCAAGATAGGCCACTCCTGCCATATGCAATGGGCTGACTGTAGTACGCACGGAGCGGAACATGGGCATTTTATTTGTCCATTTCAGTAACCGACCCGACTCGCAGTGTAATCAACGTTGCGGGGGGGGGGGGGGGGGGGGCGGTTTGTGTGTGGTATAGGGCTAGATTCATAATTCTGTTAGTTCATAATTCTGTTAATTCTTGTTAAAGAATAAAATTTGGCTCTGGTAATTTTCTTTTTTAAATCATTTCTTTTTATTGGCTCATAAGCTGTGTTTGAGTTGATTTTATAGTAACCGGAACCTACCCAACCCAACCCGACTCGCAGTGTAATCAACGTTGCGGGGGAACAGTTTGTGTGTGTGTGTGATATAGGGTTAGATTCATAATTCTGTTCATTCTTGTTAAAGAATAAAATGTTTATAAATTTTGATTCTGGTATATTTCTTTTTTATTTGTTTTTAAATCATTTCTTTTTAAATGGCTCATATACTGTGTTTGAGTTGATTTTGTTGGGTTGACACTTGCACTCTGTAATTTATTCATCTAATCACACTGTTCACAGCTGCAGTATTTGGGAAAATAATGGCAATATGAAGATTCCAGTTGCTCTAGCCCTAGAATGTTACTTAATGTTTTTGTGTCTATGGAGTTGTTTCTCAACAATAAAATGGGTCTGGTCTTCCCAAAAGCCAGAGAGTGGAATGAGATCTGTCTGTAATGGTGGGGTTATCTAAATTAAGTATTTCACAAAATTAAATGTGTTTAAGCAAGATTTACAAATGATGTATAACTTAAGGATGGCTTTATTCAGCGCGCATACAACTGATTAGATTGTGCTGGAAAGAACACACATACATGAATGTGATATAGATGTATATAATAATATAACACACACATTTACATTTCTTCCGATTTTTATATCCAATGATGAACTTTATTTCAGACTAGACAAGGGACAACATTAAATAATGTATAACATTGTAAACCTCCCCGCAACTTCACTTTGGTGTCTCGGCCGTGCTGATCCGGGCCAGACTCCCCGCACGCTGTGGATGGAACATCTTTTCACTTTTATTGTGATTTATTTCTCTTTTTAACACTGAATATCTGATAACGACACATCAGCAGCATATGGCACCAATACTGCCACGGGCCGGTTCAAACTCCGCGGCCCGGGG
The DNA here is from genome assembly GCA_035221665.1 of Okamejei kenojei. Lineage (NCBI taxonomy): Eukaryota > Metazoa > Chordata > Chondrichthyes > Rajiformes > Rajidae > Okamejei > Okamejei kenojei. Next base: position 77,686,244 of record CM069131.1, read on the forward strand.
CGGTCGTAGCTGACACCCTCTAGTCCAGCGGACGAAGATGTTGCCGCGGGAGCTCCAGAAAAACAGGTCACCAACCTGTGACCTCCGAGCTCCCGACGATGTCGTCTACTAATCCCGCGGCCGGGCCTCTGTGTCGGGCCGCCGTCACCGCCGGGTCACAGCCTCAGCCCCGAGTCGGGCTGCTCCGCCGGGACACAGCCGGCTCCGAGTCGGGCTGTTGTGCCGGGACACAACCTCAGCCTCAGCCCCGAGTCGGGCCGCTGCCTCAACCCCGAAGACGGAGGTGGAAGCGGAAGCAAAGATCATATCTTTCGGTGGAAGCAAGATAGCGCAAGCAAGATGGCGGAAGCAAGATGGCGGAGGTTGGTGGCTCAAATGGGTCCTATAATTACCCATGAATCTGCCCATGACCGTACTACGCAATTTTTGTGGGAGTAGGCCATCTTGCTCCGCTATAGGATCTTTGGCTCTGAAGAAGGATCCGGACCCACAACGTTACCTATCCATGTTCTGCATTGAGTTACTCCAGCAGCTTGTATCTTTTTTTTGTTCACCAGCATTTGCAGTACCTTGTGCCTCCACTTACTTATGTGGGTTCTGAGAGGACTGCTGTCATGAGTAACAAATTGAAAGATAGGGCAGAAATCTGCTATAAATGCTTGGAAAGATCGTGAGGTGAAGAAGCAATGTATCAACATGACCTTGACCTCAGTAGGAAGGGCAGTGTAGCTATATAGTATATGGAACAGCACAGCACAGCACAATGCTTTGGCCTACAATGTTTGTGCCAAAAATGATGCCTAGCCGAACTGATCTCATCTGCCTGTACTTGATCCATATCCCTCTATTCCCTGCACTTCCATGTGCCTACCTAAAAGCCCCTTAAACGGCAATATCGTACCTGCCTCCACCAACAACCCTGGCAATGTGTTCACCCTCTGAGTTAAAAATCTCACCCCACACATTACCAATAAACTTTCCCTCTCTCATCTGATAGCTATGGCCTCTAGCGCTGGACATTTCCACCCTAGGAAAAAGGTTCTGACTGTCAACCCCATTTGTGGCTCTCACAATTTGATATACTTTCATCATCCCCCCTCAACCTCTGAGAAAACAATCCAGGATTATCCAACCTCTCCCTGTATCTGAAACCCTCTAATCCAGGCCGCATTCTGGCAAACCTCCTCTGCACCTTCTCCAAACCTTCCACATCTTTCCTATAATGGGTCGAGCAAAACTACATGCAATATTCCAAATGCGGCCTAACCAAAGTCCCATGGAGCTTCATCATAACGTTATGACTCTTATATTAAAAGCCCCTGCCAATAAAAGCAAACATACGATATGCCTTCTTTACTACTCTATCTACTTGTGCTGCCATCTGCAGTGAACTATGAATTTAGACTCCAAGATCCCTCCGAACATCAAAGGTGTTAAGGGTCTTCCCATTAACTGTATAGTCTTTCTTATATTCAACATCCCAAAGTGTAACATCTCGCACTTACTTGGGTTAAACCCCACCTGCCACTTCTCCGCTCATTTTTGCACCTGATTTATATCCCACATTATCTTCTGCAACTCCTCCAATGTTGGTGTCCTCGACAAACATACTCACCACCCAGAAGGATGAGAGGGGATCTTATAGAAACATATACAATTCTTAAAGGATTGGACAGGCTAGATGCAGGAAAAAATTTACCAATGTTCGGGGAGTCCAGAACCAGGGGTGGCAGTTTAAGAATAAGGGGCGGGTCATTTAGAACTGAGATGAGGAAAAACTTCACCCAGATGGTTGTGAATCTGTGGAATTCTCTGCCACAGAAGACACTAGAGGCCAATTCACTGGATGTTTTCAAGAGAGTGTTTGATTTAGCTCTCGTGGCTAATGTAATCAAGGGATATGGGGAAAAAGCAGGAACAGGGTACAGATTTTGGATCCATGATCATGAGCCATGATCATATTGAATGGTGGTGCTGGCTCGAAGGGCCGAATGGAACTACTCCTGTGCCTATTTTTCTATGTTTCTATCTACATATACATCTCACTCATTTATATATATCACAAACAGCAGAGGTCCCAGCACAGATCCCTGCAGAACTCCACTCGTCACAGACAGAATATCTACGTTCCATCACAATCCTCTATCTTCCAAGAGTAAGCCAGTTCTGAATCCATGCGAACAAGTCATCATGAATCTCGTACATCTTAATCTTCATTAACGAAGCTCCCAGTAACAGATTTTTGCCATTGTTGTCACACGTTGTCTTACATTGTGCAATGGCTAAATGCTGGTTTAAAAAAAAATCACTATTAGATGCAGCACATATAAAGATTTGGGGAATGCCCAGTTTAAGACAGTTCTGACTGGCATGGGCATTGTGTGAACAGTGTCATCATTAGGTGTGCAGCTGACACCAGAAAAATGTCAGAGTCAGTAATGTGAACACAACTGCACACAAACATAACTTCCTATCAGGTAGACACAAAAAGCTGCAGTAACTCGGCGGGACAGGCAGAACCTCTGGAGAGAAGGAATGGGTAACCTTTCGGGTAGAGACCCTTCTTCAGACTGGTTAGGGATAAGGGAAATGAGAGATATAGACGGTGATGTGTAGAGATAAACAACAATGAATGAAAGATATGCAAAAAACGTAACGATGTAAAGGAAACAGGCTGTTTATAGGGTGAAAATGAGAAGCCAGTGCGACCTGGGTGCGTGAGGGATAGAGGGAGAGGGAATGCAGGGGCTACCTGGAGTGAGAGAAATCAATATTCATACCACTGTGCTGTAAGCTGCCCAAGCGAAATATGAGATGCTGTTCCTCCAATTTGCGTTTAGCCTCATTCTGACAATGGAGGAGACCGAGGATCGAAAGGTACCCTACAAAAAGGCAAGCATAGCTGTGGCCCATGCGGGTGCCCAGAGCTACGCCTGCACTCGGAGGAAGTGGGAGTAGTCAAAGGAAAAGTTGTTGAGGGTGAGGATCAGTCCGCTAGGCGGAGTAGACTGTTAGTATTGGGAAGTTGGATGGTTCTACAGTCGAGGAAGAAACAGGGGGCTTTAAGCCCTTCCTGTTGGGGGATGGATCCCACTTCCTTCAAGTCCAAGGCATAGCTATGGACACCCGCATGGGCCCCAGCTATGCCTGCCTCTTTGTAGGGTTTAGGGAGAGCTAATAAATTCCAGAGTTAATAAATAGAAGAGGACAGCTGCCATTGTGGGGGAGAAGAGATGTGGAATGTACACGGACCATGTGGGAGAGCAATTGAATGTAACAGCGTCCACAGACACAGACAGGCAATGCCAAGAGGGACTTAAGCACTTGAATGAGTCCTTAACATTTAAAATGTTGCAGCATCATAAGCCAAAGAAAATCCTTTGGAAGATGGAAAAATAGCTTGTTTTATGCCCAGTTACACAAATCAACTTCAGCAGCAGTACAACACTGCTATCTATTTTAGGATTAGGTTTCATTTCAATGAAAGATGACTGCACTCATCACCTCCTCTTAAAGAAGATGACTTAGTTGCAAGAGGTATCTCGGAAATTATTTTCCTTTACCCCCCTGAATTACCTCAGCGAAAGTTGAAAACCAAGGAACACAGGGACACATTTAAAAAGAGAATATCAGATTGGTAACTTAAATTTATTATTTTAAAGGCAACTTATAATTAAGCGTTAATCACGTTATCTGTACACCGTGGACGGCTCCATTGTAATCATGTATTGTCTTTCCGCTGACTGGTTCGCACGCAACAAAAGCTTTTCACTGTACCTCGGTACACGTGACAATAAACTGAACTCAAACTCAAACTGAAAAACACAGAAAAAGCTTTGACATTGACCAGGTGGATAATGTGTGGACAATTCAATTATTTTGAGAAAGTGTGTGATTGATTGTAAAGTTTGACAAGATGTAAAGTCTTTCCCTGTTGAATACTTTCTCTTGTAATATTAAAGTTAAGTGGCAGGACAATAAAACAAAACCTTAAAGCAATAGTTCTTCAAGGAGAACAAACACATTAAAGCTCACACAAAGAATGTTTCATGTCCATGGGAAAAGGATAAAAAGATATTGAAAAGGGAATATACTGCAGGACATTAGTTTCACAGGGGAAAATATATATTACAAATATAATTTGGTTGATTTGCCCATACAAAATGCATCTCCAAGTATTTAATTCCTTTCCCATAATCATTTAGCACACCTCTGCACTAAATGTATTAAGGCTTTGCTGTGTGGTTACTATAGTAACAATTTAATTGCTGAAAGAGTCTCATGCGCCTATTTTAATGAAATAATTAAAAGCTGCATAAATAGACTATATCTGTGATCCATTTCTGTCCATCATCGCAAATACACTGGTGAAACAGTGGTTCAATATAATCCTGCGGAACAGGGGAGCAGACTGGGATCCTGGAGGAAGGAACTAAAACTCAAAGCTTTGCACAAGAAACAAGTTCCAATCAGCGGTTCCACTCAGTAACCTATGCTGGGCGAAAACCCCATGTTCCTGTTCTCTAACATTTATGAAGAACATTAGTTGTAGATCGCTCACACTCCTAAAATGGTTTTAAAACTCCAGATTAAAATAATTGCAGAGAAGTGGAGGTAATAATTTGTGATATTTTGCAATTAGCATTATGGTATTCTAATTATTGGTTAATGGAAGCAATCTAATAATCGTTTACTACACTCCATGAAGCATGTTTGCCAAACAAATTAACATCGGAAAACTAAAAGCAGGCTGAAGATGATTCAGTAAGAATGGTCCCGACCCAAAATGTCGTCTGTCCATTTTCCTCCACAGATGTTGCCTGAGGGTTGAGTTCCTCCAGAACTTTATTTTTAGCTTAAGATTGGTGACTTCCAAAGAAGGGCTGTGATTGCGGTGCAGAGGGTGTAGAGAAAAGTTACTGGGACATTGCCCAGAGTGAAGCAATTCAGTTACAAGGACAGATTGGGTAGGCTGGGTTTGTTTTCTCTGGAGTGGCGGAGGGAGACAGATGATTCAAAATTATGAAGGGAATGGATAGGGAAATTTAGTTTAGTTTAGAGATACAGTGTGGAAACAGGCCCTTCTGCCCATCAAGTCCGTGCAGACCATCGATCAGCCGTACACTAGTTCTATGTTATCCCAGTTTTGCATCCCACACACAAGGGGCAATTAACCTTCAGAAGCCAATTAACCTACAAAACTGCACATCGTCTTTGGAATGTGGGAGGAAACCAGAGCATCTGGATAAAACCCAAACCTCTACAGACAGCACCCTTAGTCATATCCATAGTCAGGATCAAATCCAGTTCTCTGGCGCTATAAGGTAGCAATTTTACTGATGTGCCTTGTGTCACGTTAGATAAAAGAAATCTTTTACTCTTGTGGGGATACATCAACATGAGGGCATAGCTGTAAAGTGCAAAGTAAAAAGTTCAATAAAAGGGCTAAAATTATTTGATCGTGTTCCGTTGAACTCACAAACATGCTGTAAAATTAACAATTTGTTGTTCTTGCTAGAAACAATTCCACTTTAATCTTTCTGAAAAAGGTCTCGAACCAAAACGTTACCCATTCCTTCTCTCCAGAGATGCTGCCTGTCCCGCTGAGTTACTCCAGCATTTTGTGTCTCCCTTCGATTTAAACCAGTATCTGCAGTTCTTTCCTACCCACTTTAATCTTTCTTACTATGCATTCAGCCTGTTGTTTTTAGACCAGAAGAAATATAGTTTTGGAATGACAGTGCCCTCAGAACACTATCAGATTGTAATTGATAAAAGAAGTATGTTTTATGTTTTATGAGCTGCTTCTGAACCTTGCCAGTGGATTGCTATTTTATGACGCAGTCAGTCTAAAATATTTAAGTATGATTAGGTCATACAGCTGCCGATCCATTCATTGTGCTGGCAAGAGATTTAGCATGTGATATATGAGGTTACATAACAGTAGAGATCAGAACAAATCAAGCCAATGAACTCTTATACCAAACAACATTTGGTTCTCCCTTTCTCCTGAGGCCATTAAGCAAGATGATATACTTTCAAACCACAGGGGGTAAAAGTCAGACACAAGGACTATCATGAAAGAGCAGTGTTGCTCTGAGGAATTCCAATTCTATGAGATTAGTCGTACAAGATATACAGGCAGGCCCTTAACCATGCTCCAATAACATAACTAGTAAATTATTTATAAGACTGCAGGGGTAAATATTTGCTAATTATTTCCAAATTCTCCAAGTGCATATTTTGCATTTTAAAAGAATAGCGTGAACTATGAAATAATTTGTTTGTCATTGGATATGCCTGGCCTTTCCTAACTGGGGGCTTTAATGTGCTCATGCCAACATTGCAATTATGTAATTTTAGTTTTAGAGATACAGTGTGGAAACGGCCCACCGGGTCAGTGCCGACTGATACACTAGTTCTATGTTATCCCAGTTTCGCATCCTGCACACTAGGGGCAATTTACAGAAACCAATTAGCTTACAAACTCATATGCTTTCGGGAATGTGGGAGAAACACCAGTGGCACCCGAAGAAAACCCATGCGGTCACATTGAGAACGTGCAAACATTTTACAGTTATCACCAATTGTCAGGATCAAAACCGGGTCTCTGGTGCTGTAAGGCAGCAACTCTACCGCTGCGCCACCATGCTAACCTTGTAAAATCTCTATCATTTGCTTTTTAAAAAGGTATCAGCATTGCATAAATCCTTTCGTCATGTACAGACAAATGAGCACAATAATATAATTTGAATTCAAATGGCTCAAATCAGAAACAGCATTATTTTTCTCCCCAGTCAAACAGATAGATACATTCAAAATTGACATTAAAAGACGCAAAGTGCTGCAGTAACTCAGCAAGTCAGGCAGCATCTCTGGAAAGCGTGGATAGATGATGTTTTGACTCAGGGCCCTTCTTCAGACTGATTGTAGGGGTTGTGGCAAGGAGAAGAAAACTGGAAGCGAGGGGAAACAGGACAAAGCCTGGCAGTTTGATACAGGTGAAGGGGTTTTTGATAGGTAGATGGTGGACAGAGTCCAGAGATGAAAGGACAGAATGTGAGGTAAATGGATCAGTGGTTAGGGATGAAGAAGGGAGAGGGGGAGGGTTATGTAGTTACTTTAAATTGTAGAACTCAATGTTCAAAATTGCCATCTTGATAAATTAAAGACAATGAATCCTGTAAACTAGTCACAAGTTGACCAATAAGCCAAAAGGAAAACTATTTCCTGATCTGGGCACGTCGGGGAATCTTGGCAGAGGGGACGGGCAGGGGTGCGGGTTTGGGCTGGAGCTGAATAAAATGGGATTAACGTAGGATTGGGTGTAAATAGGTGGATAATGGTCAATGTGGACTCGATGAACCAAACACTGTTTCTCTGCTGTACCTCTATGATTCCATGACTCATTCCGGTAAAGAGATCTTTCAATTGCCAATTGAGCTTTTATGCATTTGTCATGTTTTCTGCTTGCATTGGGCCATTAGCTATAATTTGATTTAAAGGAACAAAAGCCTCCATCTTCCCAGACACAAATATGGTGGGTGCTGGATTCAGATATTTTTAATGTAGCAGATTAACAATAGAACGCAGCATCCCAAGGGGCCCTTCAGATTGTAGGAGAGAATTGGCACTAGCCTCAAAGGCTGCGGTATCTCCACACTTATATTGTTGGCCTGTCAGAGGAAGCAACTCAACGCCTTCCAGTCTCAGCAGAGCAGCTTTACCGAGGTCCAGATTTAAAGTGATTAAGATTGTTGCTGGCTTTGTAAATCCTCGAATCTGACTGCATAATCCTTTGGACACTAATGGCTTTGGTGCATGGGCCACTTCCCAGTTGTCAAAAGATCTTTGGTTGTTAATATTGGTTCGAAGGAAACTCAAAACTGAAGTTCTTAATAAGCAGATGGTCTGAAGAAGGATTGCAACCCGAAATGTCACCCATCCTTTTTCTCCAGAGATGCAGCCTAACCTGCTGAGTTACTCTAGCATTTTGTGTCTGACTTGGAACTGAAGTTGGGCTGCACAGTGGTGTAGCTGCCTGAACTGCTGCCTTACAGCTCCAGCGATCTCGGTTCAATCGTGTTTCCCGAGGCTGTCCTTGTGGAAATTGCCTAGTCTTCTTTCATCGGTTGCTCCGGATTCTTCTCACATCCCAGTTGCTTGGTTACTTGGCCATAGTAAATTGCTAGTATCCATGTCACTGATTGAATCGGGGGGAAATTACTGGGAATAGAATGTTTTAAAAGAAGTAGCTAATAGTATAGGAATTGGGAAAAAGACAGCACTGCCAGTCTGACTGCACCCACAACTGGGCAGGTGTGCTGAATAATGTTTTGATGGAGTTTAATGCAGATAGGTAAAAGGTGTCACATTTTGGGATGTCAAACCAGGGCTGGACCTTCACAGTGAATGGCAGGGCTCTTTGTCTATCTGTTGCATTTGTATATAAGTAGATTGTACTCGCGTGTACTATGATTTGACCAGACAGCATGCACAACAAAGATTTTCACCGTATCTTGGTACACGTGGCAATAATGAACCAATGCCATCATTCCAATTTGTAACTTTGTCAGCGTAAAAACGTGGCGACACTTGTGTGCTGCCTAGTTGAGGTACACTACATGATTTGCAAAACAAAGCATTTCATTGCACCTAGGTACATGTGACAACATTGTATCATTGAATCATTGATTGTGGATTTCGAAGACCAGGATACTATAATCATGGGCATCTAGCTTGGTGACTTACAGGATCATTAGGCAGGACTAGCCTGTTCCCCCTGGCATATTGATTGATTTACACCAGGCAGGATATGCAAAGCCTACATGTTTCCTATTGTTTCTCCCCTTAGAAAGCCCCTGAAAGCCAGGGCAACTTGAAGATAGAAAGGACCCAAAGGATCACTGCTTTTGAAACAATCCTTTTGCCCAGGGCTACAGATGCTCCATTTCAACATGGGTTAATAACATTGTTCTCCTTGCCCCCGAGCAAAAGCTGAGTTCTAATAATGATGCAGCTTTCATTATGAATGTGTAGCTAAGGACAGAATGAAAGTATGGCTCAAGATTTGGTGCGGGAGGCAAGGTTTTAGATTTGTAGATCATTAGGATCTCTTCTAGGGCAGGGGTGACCTGTACAAGAGGGACATGTTGCACCTGAACTAGAGTGGGACTAATATCTCTTCTTCTCTTGTCACATGTGAGGCCTCAGAGAACTGGAGAGTAGCCAATTTTGTTCCTTTGTTTAAGAAGGGAAGTAGAGGGAATTCAGGGAATTATAGGCTGGTAAGCTTCATATCAATGGTGGGAAGCTTTTGGAGAGGATTCTTCAGGATTGGATGTACTCCCATTTTGAAGAGAATAGATTAATTAGGGATAGTTAGCATTGCTTTGAACATGGCAGGTCGTGTCTTACTAAGTTCATCATGTTTTTTGAGGAGGTGATGAAGGTGATCGATGAAATTAGAATGATGGATGTTGTCTACATGGATTGGCATAACGCATTTGATAAAGCTTCATATGCTCAGCTGATCCAGAAGGTTAAGATGCACAGGATTAACAGTAACTTGGCTGTATGGATTCATAACTGGCTTACCAATGGAAGGAGGTTGAAGGACAATATTCAGGCTGGGGATCTGTGAGCAGTGGCGTTCCACGGGATCTGCACTGGAAACTCTGCTATTTATGATATGACATGGACATAAATGTAGATGGGTTGGTTACTAAGTTTGCAAATGACACCAGGATTGCTGAAGATGTGGACGATGAAGATGGCTGTCAAAGTATACAGTGAGATCTAGGTCAGCTACGAAAATGGGCAGAGAAATGTCAGAAGGAGTCTATTCCAATCGAGTGTGAGGTGTTGTACTTTGGGAGGTCAAATGTAAGAGGAGAGTATACCCTTAATAGCATTGATGTACAGAGGGATCTTGGGATCCATGTCCATAACACCCTGAAAGTGGTCACACAAGTAGATAGAGTGGTGAAGAAGGATTAGGGCATGCTTGCCTTCATTGCTCGGGTCAGAGAATACGAGAGTCCGCAATTCATGTAACAACTTTATAGGACTTTGATTTGGCTGCATTTGAAGTATTGCATGCAGTTCTGGTCTCTGCATTACAGAAAAGATATGGAGGCTTTGCAACGTTACAGAGAAGGTGTACGAGAATGATGCCTGGCTTAAAGGATATTTACTACAAGGAGAGGTTGGACAGATGGATTATTTTCTTTTGAAAGCCGGAGATTATGGAGCGACATGACAGAAGTTTATGAAATTATAGAGGCATAGATTGGGTGGATAGTCAGAACCTTTTTCCCAAGATGGAAAAATCAAAGACTAGAGGGCATAGCTTCAAGGTAAGTGGTGCAAAGTTTAAAAGAAATGTGCAGGGCAAGGTTTTTTACAGAGAGGGTGGTGAGTGCTTAGAATGCACTGCCTGGGTCGTGGTTGTGGCAAATTTGGCAATGGGATTTAGAGTGTTGGATATGCATGTCGATATGCAGGGAATGGAAGTATATAGATTTTGTGCGAGCAGGTAAGGGTTCATGTTGGCATTATGTTGAGCATAAACATTGTGGGAATGGTAATTAGATTTACTAAATAGTAGAACTGAAGAAACGTTCTGCTATTTAATAAATTTAATACCATCTAGTGAGCCTTACCTTCACTGATAAAGCACGAAAAAGAAATTGGGTTCATCGTCGGCAGCATTACCATTTATATTGCTAAAAGTCACTTTGAGTCAGGGAAATTAGTGGTTACATTGTCATGAAGTAGTGGGATATTTTACTAAACAATCACATACTTTCTTCACAATTCTGGGGAACATTTCAAGTTAAAGGCGAAAAAAATTGATTTGTCGCACATTACACTCAGATCCTTTGTCCTAGAGTCATAGGTCACACGGCATGGAAACGTGCCATTCAGCCCATCACATTCAATGCCAACCATTGTTCACCCTTCTGTATCAATCATATTTTTCAGCACTTGGCCTGTAGTCTGATTTAAGTGTTCATCTAGATATTTCATCAATGCTGTTAGTGGCTCTGCTTCCACCACTCTCTTTGGCAGAGCATTCCAGCTACTCACCACTCTATGATTCAAAATTATCCCCCTTTAGATCTTCTCTAAATCGCTTACCCCCAACTTTAAGTCAATGTCCACTCATTTTCTTCACTTCCACTAAGGGCAAAGGTTTCCTGTAGTTTACCCTATTTGTGCCCCTCATGCTTTTTACAAATTTCAATCATGCCCCCTCGTATTCTCCTTCTCTCCAGGGAAACCAGACTGAGCCTCTTAGTCATTTGCATTAACTGTAAGAAAAGACAGATAAATCTAACTTACTTGAAGTAAAATATTTTTATCAAGTATAAAATGTGGGGTCCAGGCTGTTAATTTCAGTGGCAATGTAAAATGTATACTTCCAATGCTTTGTTGCATGTTTTGCTCATCAAGAGAGAGAGATATCACTTTCCCATTTCAGGCACTTGGCATCACTTTCAAGGGCATTCCTGAGACAGAAGTAATGCATTCAACATAAAGCTCCCTCCACTTTACCTAATAAAAGAACATTATTGCATGCATGAAATTTCCCAAAGCAACCGTCAATAAAACTTGTTGAATTTGGTATTGTGACCCCAAACACAATCAGAACTGTCTTGAGTCCCATTTACCATAATCCTTTCATCCTCCAGATAGAAAAGACTTTCGTCCCTTTAGTAGTGCTGGATTTGAACCTTTGTTCCAAATATGGCATACTAATTATTAATCTACTCTGCTATCTGATCCGTGGATTATTGCGAGCTATATTTAAATGTGAGCTATTTTACAATATGAGCTATATTTAAGAGGGAGTTAGATGTGGCCCTTGTGGCTAAAGGGATCAGGAGGTATGGAGAGAAGACAGATACAGGATACTGAGTTGGATGATCAGCCATGATCATATTGAATGGCGGTGCAGGCTCGAAGGGCCGAATGGCCTACTCCTGCACCTATTTTCTATGATTCTATGATTCTTATACTCCAGCAGGAATACAAGGTGATATACTTGGATGCAGAGAAAATGTTAGCATCCCACTTTTCCAGAGATGCAACCAGACAAATTTTCAATGTGAAAATTGTACATAGTATCTTAAGGAAAATGAAGTGACTGTTTCCCTGCAATTTAGAAATGTGTGGAATTACCCTGAATTGAGAGCAACAAGCTGCTTAGCTGAAGTAGTAAATACCAGTGTTCATCCTACATATCCACCTCTTCCTATTTGTTTCACCTGGAATACTTTCCATCTTTTCCTTTCCCCACATTGCACCTACTGTAACACACTGTCCCTTTATTACATTAACTCAAAATAAAACATAAGCCACAGGTGGTAATAATATTACCCCTTTTACTTCTTGTACCTGGTTTTCCATTCACTCCAGCCAAATCAAGCCATGTTCTTCACTCACAATGTTGTTTGTTAATATAAAACAAATCTTATAGCACTTTTTAACAAAGACAATGGTAAAAGTGACTGGAATTCAGCACAAGCTGATAGCATTCTAGCAATCAAGCTCTAAGGGCCCTTAAGGTGGAATGTGTCGGAAGTTTGTAACATTATTATCATTCTTGGCCGATCTGAAACAATGGTAATCTCTCCCCAATTCTTAGTTCATGCTATTTAGATGCAGGTCAGCAGCTGGGATCAACAACATCAATAACTTTGCATTCAGTTTTGAAGTAAACCTCAGACATTATCACAAAATCTGGTCCACATCAGCCTCCTGGGTAGTGTATTTATTATTATATTTATCAGCTGCTCAGAAGGCAATGGCATCCTTGGTGCAGCAGAAAGTGCCAATGAAAGCTTCATTATTGAAGCTATTAACATTTTATTTAACTATATGGCAAAAGAAATAGATACCAATGAGAATATGTCTCCAAATTCTACTCCTTCCCCACACAATTATTAAGGACTAATTTAGATGCCATTCGGGGCACCTTAAAATTAGTGCCAGTCAGCATGTTTTTGAACATAGAACAGTGCAGCATCGGAACAGGCTCTTTGGCCCACAATGTCCATGCTGAACATAATGCCAAGTTAAGATAATCTCCCCTGCCAGCCTGTGATCCATTTCCCTCCATTCCTTGCATATGCATGCACCTGTCTGCCTGTCTAACAGTCTGACTGTGAAATCAGCTGATGCAAATGTTGCTGTCTGCATCTACTTTTGCTTGGACCAAACTTATTTCTCCAGCAACGCAACATTAAAGGTAATTGTAGGAGTGTGTAAAATGGGAGTTATCGAATCAGGTGCCTATTACATATCCCTCAAAATGCAATTACATCTAATTTCTACGGTGATTAAAAATGGGGACAGTTAGAAAACAGGCCGCAGATCCAATATTGTCCAATGTCAAATTAATTCCCATCCTGTGAGTGTTTACTCAGACTTTTGCAGTGGCTTTCTCTTTCAGTTCAATATTGTGGTACCATTGAATAAACTAGAATAGAGATGTTATCTGCAAGCAAAACACCAGCGAGATGCATCCAGTGCAGAAAGACTTTAATTTTAAAATCCTTCTATTATTTCTTTCATGTTTCACCCCCTAGCCTTTTCCAATTTTACAACCCATTGCAGCATTACATTCCTTCACGTCTGTACCCTGTACAAGCCCTGGTTGTTACCCCCCAACTTTGAGCTTGTGGTATCAGCTCCAGATTGCTAATTATGAACAAATATGAATATTCTTAATGCATTTTGTGATTTTCATGCCAAATGCACTCTCCTGAGGATAATGCCACCATTACTTATCTAAAAGTGAGAACGAATTAAATCAGGTTTTGTATTTATTTAATTAAGCTTTATTTTGCCAATCAACTGGTTTCAGCGGGGACATTTTATCTGAATTGTTTCACGTCTGCTGAATTGGCTTTTCTTTCGTTTTGCGCTCTTCTCGTTTACTCGCTGGCGTTTCGCTTGCAGATAACATCTAGTTTATTCACGGTACCACAATATTGTGACTTTTGTTTTACTACAAAGCTAACATTCAGTTGGAAACCGCCCTTTGTTCTGGTAACTCAGAAACCACCAGGGCGGTTTTACAGAAGCACTTTATGTTTTACGTCTAATTTAATTGTTTTTTGAATTGAGTTTTCTGAAGTGGGTCCTGCGGGAGGAAAAAGTCTGTCCTGGACCCAGGGAACAGCAAACGCTCAGACATAAACGAGACAGCCGAGCAAGCCCCTGAGCCCACTTCACACGCCACGCACCAAGACCTGAAGCACGGCGGGGAGGAGGGTTACATTTATTTTGGCCCTAATCTCTGCTTTAGAACCATAACATCTGCTTCCCTGTGTGAGAAGACTGATTAGTTGTTGGCAGCAGACAGCTGACAGCAAGGTTCAGAATGAAACCTTTTAAGGAAAGATAGAAAGTGCAGGGTGACCATTCCTTACTTGGGGTATTGCCTCACTATTTCACAGTGAGGCAGATTAAAATTAAGGATATTAATTCTTAAGTTGCAAAACCCCATTGTATCTGAAATGGAATTTTAGCTGCTTGCAGAATTGTATTTAATTTAATGATTTGCCTCATTGCGGTAGCCACTCAGCTTTTAGCTTGTTGTGTAAGGGCTTGCTGAATATCTGCTGTATTTTTTAACACAGTTATTATTTATCCCCACATGGTATGAATTAACACTGCGGCATTCTGAGCTTTTCATATGCAGCGTATTAATTTATGGTATGGATTTAATGTTATTCAACGGGTAGTTTGAACACAGAACATGCAGCCAGCAGTCTGATCTGTGGTACAATCTCTGCAGATAATGCAATAAATTTTGCCCATGTAGTGACAGTTAATGCATGGGATAATTTGCCTTTTAAAGGGCAAGTACTCCTGGTAGCTTGACATGTAACAACATTATATAGATAGTCACAAAGGCATTCTCAGATTGGTACACCTATCAAAAGCAATGGATCAAATCCCTCCTTATTTGTTTGATTCTCAGGCCATCAAATTCACTGGTAGAGAGTGGGAGGATGCTCTTTTCGAAAGGAGGTGAGGAGCAACTTCTTTGGTCAGAGGGTAGCTAATCTGTGGAACATTGCCACAGAGGGTTGTGGAGGCCAGGTCGGTGGATGTTTTTAAGTAGACATAGACAAATTCTTGATTAGAACGGGTGTCAAGGGTTATGGGGAGAAGGCAGGAAATGGGATTGGGAGGCAGATATCTGCCATGATTGAATGGTGGAGTAGACGCGATGGGCCAAATGGCCTAATTCTACTCCTATAACTAGTGAACTTGTGTGGGTGAATTCAGGGGTGTGGATCCCCTTTTTTGCAGCTTGTATGTTCTTTCAGTCATTAAAAAGAGGCATATACACAGCATAATTTAACAGTTGTGGAAAGTACATGCATGTATTCTGACAGGGTGGCTGTTGGTGGCACATACCTATGGTTATGCCACTATACATAGAAACATAGAAACATAGAAATTAGGTGCAGGAGTAGGCCATTCAGCCCTTCGAGCCTGCACCGCCATTCAATATGATCATGGCTGATCATCCAACTCAGTATCCCGTACCTGCCTTCTCTCCATACCCTCTGATCCCCTTAGCCACGAGGGCCACATCCAACTCACTCTTAAATATAGCCAATGAACTGGCCTCAACTACCCTCTGTGGCAGAGAGTTCCAGAGACTCACCACTCTCTGTGTGAAAAAAAGTCTTTCTCATCTCGGTCTTAAAGGATTTCCCCCTTATCCTTAAGCTGTGACCCCTTGTCCTGGACTTCCCCAACATCGGGAACAATCTTCCTGCATTAGCCTGTCCAACCCTTAAGAATTTTGTAAGTTTCTATAAGATCCCCTCTCAATCTCCTAAATTCCAGAGAGTATAAACCGAGTCTATCCAGTCTTTCTTCATAAGACAGTCCTGACATCCCAGGAATCAGTCTGGTGAACCTTCTCTGCACTCCCTCTATGGCAATAATGTCCTTCCTCAGATTTGGAGACCAAAACTGTACGCAATACTCCCAGGTGTGGTCTCACCAAGACCCTGTACAACTGAAGTAGAACCTCCCTGCTCCTGTACTCAAATCCTTTTGCTATGAAAGCTAACATACCATTCGCTTTTTTCACTGCCTGCTGCACCTGCATGCCTACTTTCAATGACTGGTGTACCATGACACCAGGTCTCGCTGCATCTCCCTTTTCCTAATCGGCCACCATTTAAATAATAGTCTGCTTTCCTGTTTTTGCCACCAAAGTGGATTAACCTCACATTTATCCACATTATACTGCATCTGCCAAACATTTGCCCACTCACCCAGCCTATCCAAGTCACCTTGCAGTCTCCTAGCATCCTCCTCACAGCGAACACTGCCCCCAGCTTAGTGTCATCCGCAAACTTGGAGATATTGCCTTCAATTCCCTCATCCAGATCATTAATATATATTGTAAATAGCTGGGGTCCCAGCACTGAGCCCTGCGGTACCCCACTAGTTACTGCCTGCCATTGTGAAAAGGACCCGTTTTACTCCTACTCTTTGCTTCCTGTTTGCCAGCCAGTTCTCTATCCACATCAATACTGAACCCTAATACCGTAATGCTTTAAGTTTGTATACTAATCTCTTATGTGGGACCTTGTCGAAAGCCTTCTGGAAGTCCAGATATACCACATCCACTGGTTCTCCTTATCCACGGCTACTAGTTACTTCCTCGAAAAATTCCACAAGATTCGTCAGACATGATTTACCTTTTGTAAATCCATGCTGACTTTGTCCAATGATTTCACCACTTTCCAAATGTGCTGCTATCCATTCTTTAATAACTGACTCTAGCAGTTTCCCCACTACTGATGTTAGACTAACTGGTCTGTAATTCCCCGTTTTTCTCTCTCCCTCCTTCTTAAAAGAGGGGTTACATTTGCTACCCGCCAATCCTCAGGAACTACTCCAGAATCTAAAGAGTTTTGAAAGATTATCACTAATGCATCACTATTTCCTGAGCTACTTTCCTTAAGTACTCTGGGATGCAGCCTATCTGGCTGGGGATTTATCGGCCTTTAATCTAT
Source organism: Okamejei kenojei (assembly GCA_035221665.1). Classification (NCBI taxonomy): domain Eukaryota; kingdom Metazoa; phylum Chordata; class Chondrichthyes; order Rajiformes; family Rajidae; genus Okamejei; species Okamejei kenojei. The sequence goes on from CM069131.1 coordinate 77,703,304, forward strand.
TCAATTTACCACTTCCCGACTGACCTGGATTTCACTCAATTCCTCCTTTGACCCACAGTCCCCTGCTATTTCAGGCAGATTATTTATGTCTTGACTTAGTGAAGACGGAACCAAAGTAGTTATTCAATTGGTCCGCCATATCCTTGTTCCCCATGATCAACTCACCTGTTTCTGACTGCAAGGGACCTACATTTGTTTTAACTAACCTCTTTCTCTTCACATATCTATAAAAACTTTTGCAGTCAGTTTTTATGTTCCTGCCAGTTTTCTTTCATAATCTATTTTTCCTTTCCTAATTAAGCCTTTGTCCTCCTCTGCTGGTTCTGAATTTCTCCAGTCCTCTGGTATGCTGCTTTTTCTGGCTACTTTGTACGCATCATCCTTTGCTTTGATACTATCCCTGATTTCCCTTGTTATCCACGGATGCACTACCTTCCCCGATTTATTCTTTACCTGTGACTGTGACCAAGTGAAATGCATGGCTGTGGGTCTTAATCTCTGTCTAGAAATGTCTAGGGGCAGCGCAGTGGTGCAGTGGTGGAGTTGCTGCCTTACAGCGCCAGAGACCTGGGTTCGATCCTGATTATGGGTGCTGTCTGGATGGAGTTTGTACATGACCACGTGAGTTTTCTTGGGGTGCTCTGGTTTCCTCCCACTTTCCAATGACATGCACATTTGTAGGTTAATTGGATTCTATAAATTGTAAATTGACCCAAGTGTGTAGGATAGTGTTAGTGTAAGGGATTACACTGGTCGGTGCGGACTAGGTGGGCTGAAGGGGCTATTTCCAAAGTGTATATCTAAAGAATAGTGTGCAACTAAAGAAATACATACACATTTCCTGGTACTTGCAATGGAATAATTTGCGATTTCTCAGTTTTCAGGTTATTCTTCCAAACCATTTAGAATTATGTTTAAAATGCCACTACTAATGGTTTAAAACACTGTTTATCGTCGTTTAAAATCACAAATTTGTTTGATATTAAGCATTTTAGACCATCGCGATTTTTTATGGGACATGGGTGACCTGTACAAGAGGGACAGGTTGCATCTAGACTGGAGGAAGAACAATATCTGTGCAAGGTGGTTCATTAGTGCTTCTTGGATGGGGGGGGGGGGGATATAAAGCAGAGAGGAAGAGGGGTAGGACCCAGAGTTGTACAAAGGAAGGAGAGGCAGGGTGACGTGAAAGAAATTTGTGGTGAAGCTGATGGACCTAAGTGTGGTTATTTCAATGCAAAAAGCATTGTGGAGAGAGCAGATTAATTCAGAGCCTGGGTCAGTACTTGGGACTATAATGTTGTGGCCATTGTGGAGAAGTGGTTGTGAAAGGGACATGACTGGCAGCTTAATGATTTGGAGTTTTGAAGTTTCAGTTGTGCTAGAGAGGGAGGGAAAAGAGGTGGAGGGGTTGTGTCCATAATCAGGGACACTGTCATGGCAGCATTCAGAAAGGACATATTGGATAGAGCTTAAAAATAGGAAAGGGGTACGCACTCAAATGGGATTGTACTTTAGCCCTCTTAGTAGCAGATAGAGGAACAGATTTGTAGATGGATTACCAAAAGATGCCAAAGCAACAGGGTTGTCTTGGTGGGTGACTTTAACTTTCCCAATATTGACTGGGAGTAGCTCAGTGTCAAAGGCTTACATGGGCAGAATTTCTTAGGTGTATCCAAGATGGTTTCTTGAAGCAATATGTGGATAGTCCAACCCAAAAGGGAACTTACTGGACCTTGTGTTAGGAAATATGCTTGGCCAGGTGAGTGATGTTACAGTCGAAGAGCATTTTGGAGATAGTGATCACAACTTTATAAGTTTTAAGATTGTTTTGAATACGGAGAAGGTTGGACCTCGTGGGATAGTACTAAATTGGAGTAAGGCAAATTACAACATTATTATGTAGCAGCTTAGGAGGGCACACTGAGAGCAATTGTTATTGGGTATGTCAACATGTGGGATTCATTTAAAGGCCAGTTGATCAAAGTTCAGGACCAGCATGTTCGAGTAAAGAGGAGGGTCAAGGAGGGCAAAGTAAGGGAACCTTGAAATACCAAAAGGAGCTGTAAATTTGGTCAAAATGATAAAGGAAGCACATGCAAAGTTTATGAGGATGGAATCAGAGAGGGCTTACAGAGAGGAGTAAAAAAATAGGAGGAAAGAAATCAAGAGGGTGATTAAAGGCTCATAAGGGGCCGCAAAATGGCTTTGGTGAGTTGGATTAAAGAAAATCTTAAGGCTTTAAAAGAGAATAACCAGGGAGTACGTCGGACCACTCAATGATAATGGAGGGAATTTGTTCTTGAAGTCAAGGGATGTAGGCAAGATACTAAACAAGTACTTTGCAACTGTTTTCTCCAAGGAGAAGGACACAGATGATAATGAGATCAATGTGGATAATACTAACATGCATAGTTAGTATGTGATTAAGGAGGAGGTGTGGGGGCCCATGAAGATCATTAATGTGTATAAATTGGCAGGGCCTAATGGGATATATCCCAGGTTATTGAGAGGGGCAACGGAGGATATTACATGAGTATTTATGAAGATCTTTGCATCTTCTCTAGCCACAGGCAAGGTACTGGAGGACTGGTGAGTAGCCAATATCTGTCCTTTGTTTAAGAAGTGGGCAAAAAGAAGAGCAGATAAGTTTGTTTCACATAAAGGGTGGTGGATGCATGGAGCAAGCTGCCAGAGGAGACATTTAAGAACCAGTTAGACAGGTACAGGTAGGACAGGTTTGGAGGGATATAGACCAAATGCTGGCAGGTGGGACTAGTGTAGCTGGGACATGTTGGCCGGTGTGGGCAAGTTGGGCCAAATGACCTGTTTCCACACTGTATGACTCAAGAGATGACTCACTGTATGACCAAGAGAAGTTGAGAGAATCCAGGGAATTATAGACCAGTGAGCCTCATGTCAGTGGTAGGGATCAATGAAGGAAGAGTGATGGATGTTGTCTATGTGGATTGCAGTAAGGCATTTGGTAGGCTGAGCCAGCAGATTCAGGTGCATAGGATTAACAGTGACTTGGTCGTATGGTTTCAGAACTGATAAGTATGTGGATAGTTCAGCTTACTGATATAAGAAAGAGGGTTGTGACGGAAGGACAATATTCAGGCTGGAGGTGACCAGTGGATTTCCGCAGGATCTGTGCCATGACACCTGTTGTTTCTGATGTGTATCAATGGCTTGGCGAGGTGGTTGGTAACTTTGCAGATGACACCAAAATTGCTGGGATTGCGGACTGTGAGCAAAGCTGTCAAAGTACACTACGGCATATAGATCATCTACAGGAATGGCTGGAGAAGTGGCAAATGGTGGGGGTTAATCTCAGCATGTGTGAAGTGTTGCACTTTGAAAGGTTGAATATCAGGGAAAAATAATTAATTAATTGCATGTACAGAGCTTTTATATACAGAGTGATCTTGGAGCCCATGTCCATAACTACCTGAAAATGGCAACACAAGTAAAGAGGTAAAGAAGGCATATAGTCTGCTTGCCCTCATTGTTTGGGCCAAAGAGTATAAGAGTCAGGAAGTCATGATGCAGCTTTATAGGACTTTGGTTAAGCTGCATTTGGAGCATTGTTTGCAATTCTCTATTACAGGAAGGATGTAGAGGCTTTGGAAAGGGTGCAGAGGAGATTTACCGGAATGATGCCTGGATCAGAAGGTATAAGCTTCAGGGAGAGATTGGGCAGACTTGAGTTGTTTTCTCTGGAATGCTGGAGGTTGCAAGGAGACCTGATGGAAGTATTTATAATGATAGAGAGGGTAGACAGTCCGAACCCATTTCCCAGGATGGAAATATCAAATATGGTGAGAGGGACAAAGTTTGAAGGAGATGTGATGGACAGGTTTTTTTTCCACAGAGGGTGCTGAGTGCCTGAAACGTGCTGCTGGGGGTGGTGGCGGAGGCAGATACGATAGTGACATTTAAAAGACTTGTGAATAAACATCTGGACATGCATGGAATGGAGGGATGTGGATTGTGTATAGGCGGGTATGTTGGACTTGGCATCGTGTGTGGCACAGACATTGTGGGCTGAAGGATCTGTTAACCCTGCTGTACAGTTCTATGTTTTATTTGCAGAGCAACTCTGATGTTTCCATGGAGATATTCAAGTGGAGAAACCAAAACCAGGTGAATTTGTAACCAGGGATGCCAGAAATAAGTATATTTTTCTGCTAATGGGATTTAGCCTTTGGCTAGGGTCAGGATATGTGGACTATTTGGCTGATGTTATTCACAGCCAAATCGCCGATGGTGGAGCCGACCATCAGAATTCCGGCTGCATGTCAAATCCAAAGCGAATGAATTACATAGAGAAATGCTCACTTCAAACTGAGCTGAGAATTATCCGGGGTGAATATAGGGAGTGTCCTATGAAGTGCCAACCACTGGGAAGGAAATTGAAGACAGGAAATGCAAATTATACAAAGTAACAATGGGCGGCACAGTGGTGGAGTGATAGAGTTGCTACAGTGCCAGAGACATGGGTTCGATCCCGACTACGGGTGCTGTCTGTATGGAGTTTCTACATTCTCCCCATGACCGTGTGGATTTTCTCTGAGATGTTTGGTTTCCTCCCACATTCCAAAGATTTACAGGTATCGTACGTTAATTGGCTTGGTATAAATGTAAATTTTCCCTAGTGTGTGTAGGATAGTGGTAATGTGCGGGAATCGCTGGTTGGTGCGGACTCGGTGGCTGAAGGACCTGTTTCCGCACTGTATCTCTAAAAGATTTACAGGTAAGGTTGAAGATTTTAATTATTCCCCCTAAAAAGAAAAGTGAACCACTTTTAGTGAGAGTTTTGCAATATTCAACAATCTTTCCCATGTTGCTCCTTCAAGAATGAAGGAAGCTTTACCTGTCCAAGGTGTGGGTAGCGATTCAGAGCAGAGATAACCTAATAATATGAAAAATCCAAGGATGCAATGGCCACAATATCATCTCACTCAATGTGAAGGGGAAAATATTTCAAGAATAAAAGTATCTCACTTGAAATAAAAATAGATTCTAGTAAAATAAAAAAGAGATTAAGTGGAAGGAAGAGGTGCCAAATTGAGCAAGAAAAGACTCAAATCAATAATATTAATTCAAGCACCATTTCTGATAAGACATATCCTGCCCTAATTATCACTGTTTAAAGATGATCATCAGTCTCCCCAGCCTTCTGTTAGGTCTTAGGTCTTAACTGTTTTACCAATTTATTTTATCAAAATCCATTTAATCTTGAACACCTTTAACTGATGGCTTTCTGCAATCCTTTGCTGTAATGAAAAGAGGTTTAGTTTTTATAATCATAATCAAATCCTTTTATCCCTGGTATTATCCCAGTGAATCTCCCAATAATTTGTCGAGGATTACCATAGGCTCTTTGATTTTCCAACTATGCGACCTTATGAGAAGAAAAGCAAAGATTTTCCTCAAACTGCTCCCAATGCAAAGCTCGGACTGCCATGTAGTGTTTATTTATATTATGCTTACAACTTCGCTTCTTGAAGTTTTCTTGACAGTTTGGGGAAAACAATTACCCCTATCCCTTCTCACCCCCCAAAATAGGTATGTTTAGGTCATGCAAGATGTGAAAAATCTGAAATCTGTCCCCTCAAATCTTTCAACTCACCTGGGTCTGGTTATTACCGGGAAGGGATGGAGGGTGGGGCAGTCAGTATGCCAACAGGAACCAAGTTAAGGGCCTCTCCCACTTTCACAACCTAATTCACGACCTTTTTTACTCGTGGACATTTTTCATCAGGCTAGAAAAACACCCCGACCTACTTGATGCCACGAGTACCTACGACTAGCATCACGACCTGCCTACGACCCACCTACGACCTCGTGACGACCAAGATGCGAGTATGAGTCAAGGGCAAACTCGGCAGAGGTCGTGAATTAGGTCGTGAAAGTGGGACAGGCCCTTTAGCCATTTATATATTATAACAAAGCTCTATATCTCAGAATTAAATATAATTTTAGATTTGATCTTGTCTGACTGTGAATTTTGAACTTGGGAAACATGATAGTTAAACGTTGAGAGGCCAGCTTGGTTTGGTAAATAAGTGCATTTTCACCATCTACCAAGACTTGTTCTTTTGCTTCCCCTTCTTACTTTGATTGGATACTTTGCTATCGACACTTCTTACCTTCCCTTCCAATCTCACCATCTAACAATTCCAATCTGATGGTACTTGTTCTTCCAGATGTTCACACACTCCAAACCTTCACTCCAAACCTCCAACCCAAATGTCTTCCTGAGTTCACAAAGCATGTTTACCTTTGTTACTCTTCCTTGGAAATTCCACTCAAGGAAGAATACTCATAAATTATAATTACGAGCAAAGGAAATTTGTAAGAAATTATTAACCAACATGCTATGAGAGAAAATTAAACAGTACAATAAACTAACAAGCTATTTTTGGACCAGTGGGAAGAAATGTTGATGTTCAACCTCTGCACTCATGTTTGGCTGTTATTTATAATCCCAGTTTGTGTGGCAGGGATTGCTCGCACATTAATGCCCAACCGATTACGTGGCTAATTAAGTGGAACAGCAGTCCCTATTGTTGATGCACGATCCACCCCTCCATAATTACATTCTGCGCTATGTCTGGGTGACCTTTGGGACCAAAGAACAGTGATGGGACAATCTGCCTGCTCCAGGGTATTGAATCCCCCTCTGAAGTAATGCTGTTTTTGTCAGTCTCACAAGAAAAAATGTGAATAAAACCTACTGCAGTTCAAGGAACGATGAGGATGGTATGAGGGAGCCCTGTGGTTGTCTACAGGATAGTTTTAGTTTTAGTTTTAGTTTTAGAATACAGTGGAAACAAGCGCTTCGGCCGCCAAGTCCACACCAACCAGAGATCTAGCACTAACCTACACACTAGGGACAATTTACAATTTTTATTTAAGCCAATTAACCTACAAACCTGGTCTTTGGTGTGTAGGAGGAAACTAGAGCACCCAAAGCAGGGGAAGAATGTGCAAACTCTGTCCAGACAGCAACTGCAGTCAGGTTCTAACAAAGGTTTCTGGCACTGTAAGACAGCAACTCTACCACTGCGCCATCTTGCCGCCCCAGTCTGTCATCTCTGTCTGTCCACATAGATGATCATGGATAGTTAGTCTATTCCTGAGACTTAGCCCATTCATTCTTTATCTTAAGAACTCTACCATTATTTTAAAATATATACTTTGTTGTTTTTAAATTTTTACTGTTAGCGTTTGGTTTGTGGCAAACATTTTGATTTTGTGAGAAATTGTGTGACCACAAAATCAAACTCCCCTGTTGGGGATTGTGAGCTGTTGGTGGTTGTTCTCAAAAAATGAAAAGCCATTGACCCACATGTGCCTGGTGTGGTGACACCTTTAAAGGCTATTACATGATTTGAGAATGCAGGTCCACCACCGATTTCCTATGTTTTAATGTTAAACCAAATTAGTTTTACAAAAATAAATCACCATAAAGGATTTGTCTGTAGGAGTTATCACTCCTTACATTCTAAACCCAGCTTAATTTACAATTTCAAATATACATTACAGTTAATCCTACATAAAACTGTTCGAGGTCTACTTCAGGGTCACATAGCTATTGCTAAACCTATCGAATGCAATGAGGTGTTACAATTATCTTGCTTGATTAAAAAGCCAATATTCCAAACGTTCCTTCATGAGTGTGAGAATGTGCCAGCGTGAATTATGAAGTGCTGTCTCCATACAGACGGAGACGAGTTATAGGTCCTTGGGACCTCATAGCAGGCAGCTGTAGCTCACCGTCCCCAGTGGGAGCTTCTATTTATTTTGTAGTCAAGCATTCACTATGCAGTCACAGGCTTTCTGCCGAACTCCAGCGCAAGCTACAGCAAGAGATCACAACGTTCTCATGTACATTTCCGGCCTGCCTTATGAATTGAGTTTGGTTTAGTTGTGATGTTGATAGGTGGGACGCTCATAATTTATTTTTGATGATATTTTATTTTAAAACTTGAATCATATTATCAAGCATAATATTAAGCATATTATCAAACCGTGCAACAGACTTAAAACTTATTTTAATTAATTATATTATTCCAAGATTTAAAACAATCATATCAAGTTTCTTTCTCCGTTATTTCAGCTGAGTCAGAGTAGCAAGCTCTGCGATTTACTTCTCTCAACAGAGAAAATAATTTGCTACAACTGTGCTCAAAGTTGCTATTAAACATCAATCCAGGGCGGTTCTGTGCGAACATTACTTGACCAATGATGTATTTCTTGAAAATAGACTATTAGTCTTCCTTCACGATGTACTGCAGGTAGGCTTTTAAACACCAAGCACAGGTTCCACCCAGATAGCCACAGTGATCTTGTCACACCAACGACGCCTACTTTAATACTCCCTTAATCTGTACAAACACCACCAGCTGCATAAAAATTAAGGAACAGCTGCTGGATTAAAAGCATAGACTTTTGTCTTTAAACAAAATATGCTCAGAATCCCAAGGATTCTTTTTCATTATTTGCTGCCCTTGAGAAAGTGAGGATGCCCTAACTTGTAATGATTTTGGACTCCACATTCTGATGGGTGACCTGTCCTAAAGATTAACAAATATTGGCCGAGGAATTTTTTTATCACCTAAAGTGTCAGATTAGACCAATGCTAAACACCAGGGTTTAGCATTGGTTAGGGGCACCATGCCAGCTTCGGGCAAAGCCCTCTGCTTGCATTATTCCATCGCCTTCTGTACCAGGGTAATTGTGTGCTGTGAAAAGCATAGTATGTAAAATATACAAATTGATCTCTCCTCTGATAGATTGACACAAAATGGTGGAGTAAGTCAGCGGGACAGGCAGCATCACTGGAGAGAAGGAATGGGTGATGTTTTGGGTCGAGACCCTTCTTCAAACGTAGTTCCTCGTCTAGCTCCACAGTCGAGACCAGTAGTAGATTCAGAGACCAGAGGCCTGAACAACAGTGGCAACAGTGGGAAGAAAAGTTAGAAAATTCTCCAAGTGGACCTATCTAGCAGAAGCATAAAGCTTTGGTTACTTGAACAATGTGTAGCGCATTCAAATGCGTAGGGCATTCTAATGTGTAGGGCATTCTAATGTGTAGGGCATTCTAATGTGTAGGGCATTCTAATAAACAATGTGTAGTGCATTCAATCCAGACCCCAATTTGCCATGTAATTCCAGTTTCCAATGCATTAGTGAGTTTAAATGGTGTCTGAGTGCGTGCCAGACACAATGAGGACCTGGAATAACCTTTCAATGCTCTTTTCAAACTCATTTCCCAACAAGTGGGGAAAAGATCTTTGAACCCGTTTCGCAAAAAAGCTTTTCACTGTAACTTGGTACATGTGACAATAAACTAAACTAAACTAAGCACGTAAACTCAGGCTATTGCATGCAGCATCTTGGGACATTAAATTCTCTTTACTTGAAATAATTTAAAGTGAAAGTTATCCATAGTAATAAACAAATGGCAACCTACCGCTATCTGAGCTCAGTCACTTGCCTGCCAGTGCATTGAATAGAAAAATATTTACTTAACATTATGGGCAAATATATATATTTACAGATGCTTGCATAACCTTTCCGGAATTGTCCTTAAAATATCAATATACAGATATAAAGAGACAAGGCCACTCGTAAATAGCTAAATTTATAACTATTTTCTTTGTTGCCAAACAAATAGATAAAACGTATAATTCATGTTGATTATTGTCATTTCATTTTGGAATTTGCTAATTGTGTAGCCTCACAATGCTAGGTGTTCTCATGCCTGAAGCAGCAACAACTTTCCTCTACCAGCTCTCTATCCATGTAAATTGCATTTGTGCCCTGTTGCCGCTTCCAAATCTCAAGCAGTCATGGAGTCATAGAGTGTTACAGTGTGGGCCCTTCAGCCCAACTCGCCCACACTGGCCAACAATGTCCCAGCTATACTACGCTTGGTCCATATCCCTCCAAACCTGTCCTATCCATGTATCTGTCTAACTGTTTCTTTTATTTTCCACTTTAGTTTTTATTGCTTTTATGTATACACAAATAAAACACAAATATAACAACGAAACATACAACATTACAATGAAACGTACAACAGTGTAGCGGGGGGTTCAGTTTACAATTAATGATGCAGTATACAGAACTATTTTCATATTAAAACATTTTCCAATAACTTACATTATTGTCTATAAAATTATACAGTGTTGATGTCTTTATTTCTATACCTAATTTTCTGTTAAACTCGTCTTCTTTCACTCTTAGAGAATATGTCATTTTCTCCATGACAAATATTTCCTGTACTATGTCTAACCATTGTCTAAGTCTGGGTGTGTCCGCTGCGAGTAGGTTTTTAACCAAGTAATGGTCTTCTGCCAGCTGTGAGTAGGTTTTTAACTAAGTAATGGTCTTCCTTCAGCACCACTGTAGTTATATTACCCAAGCATAGAATGGAACACTTCTTGCAGACTATATATCCTAATACCTCCGTTAATTCTGAATTCACTCTGTCCCAAAATGGTTCTATTTTTGGGCAACTCCAGAAGATATGTGCATGATTTGCGTCTGTTTGACCACATTGCCTCCAGCATGTTTGCTGCCTTAGAATTTGCTTGCTTTTTATGTTAGGTGTAATAAAGAAACAAATCTAATTTTTCCAATTAAATTCTCTCCAATTTTGTGAATTGGTGGATGTCTATAGTGTTACACACATATGATGCCATTCTTCTTCTGAGATTGTAATGTTCAATTCCTTTTCCCACTTAAATTTTACATAAAATGTAGTTTTAGCTTGACATTCCATTAAACTATGATAAAGTTTAGAAATAATCCTTAATGTTTTTTGATGATACGCACTATCACTTCTATCACTGGATTCTTCTCTTCTAGTGCCTCCCTTTTTACCTTTTTAACTGTCTAACTGTTTCTTTAATGATGGAATAGTCTCTCTCAGTCATCTGGCCAATTTTGTTCAAACAAAATGACTAAATTATTTTGCAAGTAGCTAATTTCTAAATTGCAGTTAATTCCTGAAAAAAATATTATCCATTAATCATACATTTGCTCCTGACTGGATTTGTTTTGATCCACTGGGTGTCTAACAGCAGCATTTATAGATCAATAACTAGGGATGCTGGTGCACTAAGAAACTAGTTTCCCTAATTATCAATGAAAGAACTTCTGCTGATAGTTTAACGAGCAAGATAAATCCTTTGGAATAAAATTAAACAATGTGAGGGAAGTAAATGTAATGATTCTCACGTTTGATTTCCATGCAAGCTCTTTTAATATTGGCACCATTTCCAGAACCCTATCCCAAAATGGGAACTCACACTCGTGCTGCATTGTCTTTCAAATGACAACTGTGTTATTTCATCACCCTTGTAACTGCAATGTGACAGTCGTACACGGACTGTTTTATTCCATTTAAACCAGCTGTTAGGGATTTGTCAGACAACATTCAGACTGGATATGGGGCTCAAAGTAAGGAGTCTGATGCCACCAAATCTGCTAAGCTCTTGATCATGCTGATATTTTTCCATTTTGGGAAATAAATCAATGGTGGATTTGTCACACAGCAGAAAATCTATTTCACATTTAAAACATGTTAATAATTATTGGAATTATTTAAAATGTAAATCTCTGTTATTCATCTAAAAAACCTTGACTCTTACTTCAAGGATCATTTGCTCTCATTCCAACTACACTGACCACTGATTAAACTCCAACAAACTCTCTTGTATGATGGTAAATGTAACTCTTCTGAGTCAAATATTCTCATATCAAGTGATCTGGTTTATTTTATTTAGATATACAACATGGAAACAGGCCCTACAGCCCACCGAGCTGATCATTGATCACCCATTCATACTAGTTCTATATTATCCCACTTCCTTATCAACTTCCGACACCTTAGTGGTAATTTTTACAAAGGCCTATTAACCTTCAGACTGCACGTCTTTGGGATGTGGGAGGAAATCGGAGCACCCAGGGGTAAACCAACGTGGTCACAGGGAGAGCATGCAAACTCCGCACAGACAGCACCCAAACTCAGGTTTGAACCCGTGAGGCAGCAGCTCAATCAGCTCCACCACTGTGTCGCCAAGGAGATGTTTAAGGACATGTAACATTCAGCTCTCACCTCAGATCATTCCATAAATATAAGCCTCAATTTTCCACTATAGCTATCCTGTTTTAGAACTTGTCTACCAGCCTATTGCACCTGAAACCTGCGCTTGTAAGAAAGTTATTTACAATATAGGGAGAATACGTTAAACTGTCAAATTACTGCCTGAGGTCCAATTTAGAAATTTAATTATGGACACATTGATTTCCATTCATGTAAAGGATACAGATTGCACTGGAATAACAGTTGATTTAAAAAAAAAAAAAAAATGTTGAGAACATGCAAGAAGGATTTCCTTCTATTTTTATACTTTGGTTTTCTATTGCCGAACATTAGGAAATTAATACCCATGACATACTTTCCAGCTGTTACCTTACTGCAAAACATGAATGGAGTGTAATTCAAATGCGAGGCCTCATATAATTTTTGTGATAAATGTTTTCCTATTGAATTTCAAGTAAGAGGTTTGTGATTATAACATGGGAGACTCCTCGGCAAACCTGTCAGCCCCAGTAAGTTAAAGCACTCATTAACACATGATGACTTGGTAAATGCTGCAATATGTTCTTAAAATACGTTTTCCACTTTAAATGCTTCTTGTCAGAGGCCTTCAGGTGAACTTCCTCAAAGTCACTCATTATTATTTCCATATTATAAAGCCAATTCAAATAAAAATAGTTTTTCTACCTGCTCCTACTCATTTCACCCACAGACTTCCAATAACATTTACTACTTCTGACTGAAGGCTCCTATTTCATTAATAATAGCAGCATATTATTAAAACTGTCTTTCACACAATGCCACAACAGTAGTATAGGAATGATTTGTTATATTGGCAACACTAATTCCCCTCCTAATGTAGTAAGGTTTCCACACAATTCATGTGATTTGTGCTCACTTCCTAACTTTTAATTCAAGCAAGTTACCAGTTATTTCACCAATTGTTTGATATATAATGCCTCGTGCTTCTTTATTCCAGAAACTTGATTTTCCATTAAATTCAACGCAGAATTAATACTTTTAATGTAAGAACATATAATTATGACTATGGGTTTATTAGAAAAAATTGAAAGGATTTTATTATATTAATCCAATTCACAAGTAAAAATGATTACACAAGAGTGAAGCATGACCTTTTTGCAATTACCATCCTTGCACTCAAGATTATTGGCTTGCAATCATTTGATATATTCCATTATTTGTACAATAGAGTGCTGAGTTTATGGCCTGACTTATTCCATTTTACTCTGTTCGTAGTTGAAGCAGCTAATATGTTCCGTGCGGTTAATGCCATGATGTCAACACTGAAGAATGATGGTAACTAACCAATGAGTTTACTAGGATCAAGATGGAAATGTTCATGTGGTTACAAATCAAAGACTCATGGAGTCATACAGTCAAACGGCATGAAACGGGTCCTTCCGCCCAACTTGTCCATGCCAACCAAATTGCCCTTTTTATGCTAGACCTACCAGTCTGTGCTTGAACCATAAATCAAAAGAAAACCTTTAGATGCTGCAAATCTGAAATAAATCAATGGAGTCAATGGAAACTTTATTGTCATTCAGACCTTTCGGTCTGAACAAAATTTCTTTGCCTGCAGACATACATATAGTAAATAACAAAACACACAATAAACACATACTTAACATCCACCACAGTGAGTTCACCAAACACCTCCTCACTGTGATGGAAGGCAAAAATCTTAATTCTTTGTCTCTTCCCTTCTTATTCTTCCTCTTCCTTTGTGCCGAGGCGACCCGGGCCTCCGATGTTGTGACCACACCGGGTGATGCAAATAAGTCCCGCAGCTGAACCGCGCTCCGTGAACGGGCCAGTTCAACTCCGCGGCCCGGGGCGGTCGAAGCTGCCGAAGCTGCCGCCCTCCAGTCCAGCGGACGCAGCTGTTGCCGCGGGAGCTCCAGAAAAACAGGTCACCAACCTGTGACCTGCGAGCTCCCGACGATGTCGTCCACTGGGCCCACGGCCGGGCCTCCGAAGTCGCTGCCGCCGCCACCGCCACCGCCACCGGAAAGCCGCCACAGCTCCGAGTCGGGCCGCCGGAACGCCTGAACCCGCCACAGCCCCGAAGTCGGCCAGCCCCGCGCTGGTAAGTCCTGGCTGGCTCTGCCTCCGGAGGTCGGTCGCAGTTGGAGGCTGTCAGCTCCGCCATTAGGCCTCAACGCAGACGGAGACGGAGATGGGGGATACGGCAAGAAAAGTCACGTCCCCCCCAAAGGAAGAGACTAAAAACGTTTCTTCCACCCCTCCCACACACATACACTACATAATAACTCAATATTTACACGCTAAAACAAGACAAGAAAACAACAAAAAAAGAAAAACAGACGGACTGCAGGCGAGCCGCTGCTGCCAAGGCTGCGCCGCCCTACCATAAAGAGAGTGTTAAAATATTTAAGATAGACAACAAATGTTGGAGTAACTCAGCGGGACAGGCACCATCTCTGGATAGAAGCAATGGGTGACATTTTGGGTTGAGACCCTTCAGTATCTGCACTTCCTTCCTACACACTGCATCCAAGTTGTATGGAGGTCCTATTACATTTTCCTGGAAGCTGCTGTAAAGTTACATCCAATAAGTAACAAATTCCATTGCTTTGGCAGCAAATGTCTTCAAAGCAAACTTGGACCTTAACAAAGCTTCCTTCATAGGACTACAACAGCATCAGTACCTATGTCAGCATTGGGACCATTTCCTCGTGGAAATCAGATCATAATTCCCTCCAAAAGTGAAAACCTTTCAATTTTGGAAGTTCTGGCTCTTCGGAAGACCCACAGTGCAAAACAAAAAAGAGAGCAAGCTAACATTGGAAAACATCATTGCGACTGCCTGCTCTGATCTGAAAGGTAGAAGGATGCCATTCATAAATCTACACCAGATGTTATAACTAAGTTCCAAAATCTAGACATCAATACATAAGGTGCGACAATCATTATATGAAATTATGACAGACAAATGTGCAATCATCCATTGATCCAGTGAAAACATGCAGTCTCTATGAAAGCAAGGTGTTTGGGATATGTGAGATAGCAGTAATACATAGAAAGCTTCCGGCACAAACGTAAACATTGAGAGTAATGGTTGGGCAGACTATCAACCACATACAAAACTATTTGCTCACTTTAAATAGTCTTTGGCATTCTTTATAGTATGTTCTAGTATAGCTTGCACACAGGATTTATTTTATTTTAGGTGAGTGTTGCTTTGCTGTTGTAGATTTTTGTGCCAAGAGCTAACAGATGGCATGCTTTTGCCCTGAAACCACCTGATTTGAACTGCAGATCTATTATACCACATCACTCAACCAGAGTAACATTGGATTTGATTTCAATGCACACTGCAGGGGTACCGAATATCATGCTTCCCAAATAGGTTTATTGGCCTCTATCATCCTTGGACGAAATTCTGTTGATGTGGATGAAATACAGCAGGTGTCAAGCCTGCTGCCTGACAACAGAAGGAATGTGCAACCTATGCTAATCTCTTTAAGCATATTACAAAGCTGTCCCATTCCCTCACTGGATAAACTGGGACCAGGCAGTCACAGCTCCCAGAGCCTTGTTAACAAAGCAAAGGATCCCTTGAGATGGTTTAAATGAGCACTATGCAAACTACATGGTACCAATCACACATTGTGATCAATTTTACACCATCAATTGATTCCAGAACACTGTAAAAGCACATGCGGCTGAATTGAACCGTTAGGCTATGACACTAAAAAGGTGTAAGACCAAGTTGTGATGAAGTTATTGTGATTCTGCAACGGGAAAAATAGATAGAGTGAGTAACTGAGTGAGTGTGCGAGTGAGCGTGGGTGCGTGGGTGGGTGAGTGAGTGAATGAGTGTGGGTGGGTGGGTGAATGTGTGTGGGTGGGTGGGTGAGTGAGTGTGGGTGGGTGAGTGAGCGAGGGCCTGTGAGTGAGGGGGTGAGTGAGCGAGTGAGTGAGTGAGTAAGTGAGTGAGTGGGTGAGTGAGTGAGTGAGTGAGTGTTGGTGGGTGTGTGAGTGAGCGGGTGAGTGAGTGAGTGAGTGAGTGGGTGGGTGGGTGAGTGAGTGGGTAAGTAAGTGAGGGGGTGAGTGAGTGAGTGAGCGAGTGAGTGGGTGAGTGGGTGGATGAAAGGTAATGCAGGTGATGAATGGATAATAGTAAGCAACCAGCTTTAACTCCCCAACTGTTCCGTAAAATGATGCTCTGGAATATTAGGCACTCACCTGGGAGTGCTGATATGCCCTTGTTTTCCTATCTATGTCTGACCACTAGATTCCCCAAACATTTATTCCACGAAATGAAGGCTGATCCTGCCCTGAGTTGTATTAGTACAGGGTGCACGGGACAACAAAGGGAAAAACTGATATCCTACATCCAGCGAAGACAAGTTCACGGGAAAGGGGAAAGTGACAGTGAGTGAGAGCAGGGAGCTTCTTGTGGGAGAGTTCTGGACCACGGTTCCTTGACAGTGGAGCACTCTCACAGCATTGTACTGCAGTGTCAGCCGAAATGATGCATTTCAATCTCTGCAATTGGACTTGACCCATCAACATTGTAACCCTGAGGTAAACCTTTTGCAAATGAGCCAAGGTTAATGATGCACGAACTGTAAATGCTTTGGCAACGGGCATGTTTCGCAAAGATTTCTCCAATGCCATCAGAATATCAGTGACAGTGATATTGTCACTACAGTTTCTAGGCTGCTATTGAAATGCAGTTGTCCCTTCTGCACTGCATGTATCTACTTTTGTTTGGTAGTGTAATTCAATAATGTGGCAGTCTGCTCAGAAGTAGTTAAATCAAACCGCTGCCAACTATTATGTTACAGTAGACTCTCATTATTACGAATGTGTAACACAAAAACCCTCGCCACGGCAAACTTGTGTCATGGTTCCAGTAGCAGCTGCACAATAGCCAGTGAATAAGATGAGATGAATTAAGACACATTTTTACCATGTATGGTTAAGGTACAGTAACACAGATTGCACAAATGTCACCGGGTAAGACTGCTCACTACAATATAATGTGCCACGTTTCTGATCAAAAACATGGTTCTGGAGCAAGTTTGGATGACAAGATGTTAAAAATCAAAATACAGTTTGTATCAGGATGCTCTGAATGAAATACCTTCTGAATGAAGAAACAAAGGACTGGAGATGCTGGTTTATACCAAAGAGAGACACAAAGTGCAGCAGGTCAGACATCATCTGTGGAGAAAAATATATTTTTTTCACCACAGATGCTGCCTGACACGCTGAGTTACTCCGAAACTTTGTGTCTGCCCACTTTCATAACGATACTGCAATAGAATTACAACTCAAGAAGTGGAGATCTCATGCGTTGTAGAGCCACTTGGTTTAGCTACATGTTTGAACTGAACTCTTTACAAAAGAAAACCAAAGGTGATTTTCACTAGACATTTTTAATGGGTGTAATGTGATTTTCCAGCTTCATTTCCCAGGTTAACTCAGAGGGTAAAAGGTTGGGGCTGGGAGGGAGGTGGTGCGGGTGTTGGAGGCGATCTTTGCCTTGAACTATGACCAGAGTAAATAACTGCACATTGTTTATAGTTGGTCCCTTACTGCATGTCAGCTGCAAGTCGCTAACAAATGTGTGCTTGCAGCTGTAGTGTAAGTGACACTTTGGACACAGCTTTATCGGGGTTAAGTAAATATCATTATACGGACTGAATAACAGTGTTATGCACAGTGGGATTGGCAAGAAGCAAATGTTTAGTGCTTGGTGTAGTGACTCCAAACTTTGAGGTATTAGTGTTAAAAAGTATAGGGTTCTCAGGTTGAGCAATGTTATTCTTCCTTCCATTGTCTTAAGAACCTTTTAACCCCTCACTAATTACAGTTGCAACTTTGGCACAACTTGGTCTGACAATTGCCTTCAACTTTAACTGGGATTGCTTTCATCCCAGTGCTGCACATGGACATAACAAACCAAAAAATTAGTAATGAGCTAAATAAGGAGTATTTGCATTTATATAGTGCCCATTATAATCTAAGAAGAACCTACTGCTTCGGGACACATGACAATAAAACACTCTTGACTCGACTCTTAAAACTCCCAAAGTACTTTATAGCCAAAATTGTATTCTTCACAAATGCTCGATGTTATAAGAAGTATTGTTGCCAGTGTATACTGGGCAAGATCTCATAAACATGAACGGACAATCTTTTTAGTGTAGAACACAAGGTGCTGGAGTAACTCAGCGGGTCAAGCAGCATCTCTGGAGGACATAGATAGGCTTTGATGCAAGTCAAGACTCTTCTTAAGGTAATCTTTTTTGTTTGGTGATGCAAAATGTAAAATACATATCTGCAATATTAGCAAAGAAGAATCTCAAATTAGCGCCGCACAATATATTACGTTCAAATGAAATTATAAACAGAATGAGTTACATATTAGCACCAAAAAGTGGCCTTGGCCCCTCGTGTCTCTACAAGGGTCCCAGGCATCCGCGTTTCACACATAACTCTAGAATTTATTTTCCAAACACGAATCTAATTCAAGCAAATCATAAACTACTAGAGGAATTCAGCAGGTCAGACAACATCTGTGGTGGGAAATGACCACATGATGATTTGGGTCAGGATCCTTCTTCAGACTGATTGTAGAAGGGTGGAGAAAGCTGGAAAAGAAAGGTGGGCGTGGATCAAGGCCTGTCAACTGATAGGCAACTGATAGTGACTGAAAGCCTGCAAACTGATAGGTGGATACACTCTGGTGGTGAGAGTGGTTTTGATCTAAGTCATTTTGAAACTCACCATTGAATTTGCCTTAACCACTTTTCTTGCAAACCATCCCAGATGTCGACCGTGAACTGTTCGAAATGAAATTCCTAATTTTGCCTTTGGTTCTTTTAACACCTCATCTTAAATCAATGGGCTCCATTTCTAGATGTTCACCAGTGCAGGAATAATTTCTCTCCACACACCTTGTCATCAGTAAAGATTAATTACATATAAACTCCTGTCTTTCTGTGCTTGTCCCCACCTCACAACTGCAATCTTGACATTATATGGCCTCTCCTTGTTCTTTCTATCAAAATATTTCACTTTACAGCTCTCTTCTACAACGTTGCATGGCCACATGCCCACCCATTCTTCTGATCCGTGTCTGAAAGCTTGCAGCTGGGAGCTTGCAGGACTCACTCACCACGAACCTGCAGTGTCTGCCTTGGACAAATAGATGCCAACTGAGCTCCAGCTGACACACTTCCTGCGAGACAATAGGTGACAGAAATCTTGATCCAAGAGCCAAGTAGTGGCAATGAGTGGCAAGGGTGTGTGGTCAAATTTGGGGAAACTGTATCGTATGTATGTATAGCCTCCAAGAATGTTGCATGGAGTTTTTTGCACGGTACATGTATTGTATATATTCATTACCTGAATAAAATCTATTTTGAAAAACAAATCAAAGAGCCGTAAGAGCACTGATGCTTGATGTAGCCAAGGCCAAGGCTTTCTGAGGCAACAGTCTAAGGTCCTTCAATCGCTGGACATGGGGGGGGGGGGGGGGGGGGGGGGGGGGGGGTGTTAGGGTGTGGTGGGGATGCCCCTCAAATAAGGGAAGGGATTTCACGCCATTGAGCCACATGAGTTGCAAGGGTGTGGGGTAAAATTGTGATTTGGGTAAACCGCGTTGTATGTATGAATAGCCTCCGAGAATGTTGGATTAATTTTTTTGCACGGTTCACGTATTGTATATATTTATTTACTTAATCCGTCACTATTTGTAAATTGGCCATGCAGTCATTACTGTTTATATGATCTTGCTGTGAGCAAGTTAGTATCTTCTTGGTATAAAAATAATTGCAATTCAAAATAAATCATTGCTCATTGTGCTGGGAGATATCATAATGCAATTTATTTTTCCTTTCCTGTGTAGCTACTTCAGTCCCTTCTTACTTCAATCTGCTCCCTCTTGCAGAAGTTCTTCTTCAATGAGAAGACTGAACTAATTGTTCCAGCCTGCTTTTGTGTTATTTCAGTTAATTAATATTTTCCTGAGTCTGCACTGTTTAGACCTATCAATAGAGGACTAAATTGGTAAAGTGCATCACGATTGGCAAAAAGCACTGTCCGACTGTTAGCAAATTTAATGTTAGATTACTGTGATAATTCTGTTAATGCTCCTTGAGCTAGTCTTACTATCAAAAACATAGACAAGTCTAGCCAAAGTGCTACATGGCCTTAAATCAAAATAGAGCAGCAGCCTGTTGAATGGCAACATGCCTCTTCTCACAATTGGTGACCTGTGAAAGTGACAGATGAAGAGGAAATGATATTAGCTTTTGATAATTGTCCAGTTACTACACTTCACAGGTGCGCAATTTAAATTAATATCCTTCTTGAGCTTGCCTATAATATGTGAAATCAGATGGAATTTTGTATATATATCGTTTATATATATACAAACAAAAAATCAAGCAGATAAAGAAATCAGTGGCAGTCTGGAGGAGTATTAGGTTACCTTAAATCATTCGCACTTTGATCAAGTCTCTCATCACCTGTTGCCAATGCAGACAGTGCAGAAAGATATTGATGATGAGTCTAGAAGAGTCCACTCCCTCAGGGCTTATCATTTCTGTGCTGTTGTACATTATTGCTGACACCCTTCAAAGTCAGGGAGTAAAGAAAAGCACTTTTCTCCATAGGTTACTGAACAAAAAAACAATTATTTCTCTGCACCTCCCCCAAAAGTCATTCACTGATACTGTTTAGCTTCCAAATGTTGTAGCTGTCCTTCGGTGTCTTGCCCCAGTGATTCATCTGTATGTGTGTTTTCGGAGATTCTTCCACATCTCCACCCATTCCTATTCTTTTCCCAACCTGATGCATCCTCCACCAGTTTCGCCACCTCCAACGTGACCCCTCCACTCGCCACATCTTCCCATCTCCCTCCCTGTCTGCCTTCCGCAAAGACCGCTCCCTCCGCAACTCCCTTGTCAATTCTTCCCTTCCCTCCCGCTCTACCTCTTCCCCGGGCACTTTCCCTTGCAACCGCAAGAGATGCTACACTTGTCCCTTCACCTCCCCCCTCCACTCCTTTCAGGGACCCAAGCAGTCCTTCCAGGTCCGACAGAGGTTCACCTGCACTTCCTCCAACCTCATCTACTGCATCCGCTGCTCCAGATGCCAGATGATCTATATCAGTGAGACCAAGCGGAGGCTTGGCGATCGTTTCGCCGAACACCGCCGCTCGGTCCGCATTAACCAACCCGACCTCCCGGTGGCTCAGCACTTCAACTCCCCCTCCCATTCCACATCCGACCTCTCGGTCCTGGGCCTCCTCCACAGCCAGAGTGAGCAACACCGCAAGCTGGAGGAACAGCTCATATTCCGCTTGGGGAGTCTGCATCCTCTGGGCTTGAACATTGAATTTTCTCAATTCTGTTAACCCTTGCTGTCTCTCCCTCAGCCATCGGGCCCTGGCATTCCCTCTCTCTCTCTATCTCTCCCCCACCCTAGTCGCACTAGCTTCTCATTTTCACACCACAAACAGATTCCAATGGCTTGTTCCCTTTATCATCGATACTTTTTTGCATATCTTTCATTCATTGTTCTTTATCTCTCCAAACCGTCTATATCTCTCGTTTCCCTGATCCCTGACCAGTCTGAAGAAGGGTCTCAACCTGAAACTTCGCCTATCTCCTTCGCTCCTTAGATGCTGCTGCACCCGCTGAGTTTCTCCAGCCTTTTGTGTACCCCTGATGCATTCTCTATCAGGATTCTTCAAAGTAGATCAGGATCAGGATCAAGAGTGCAAACCATAGTTCCTTTCCCTTTGTAAGCTCATAAATACTAAAGCTTTGCTAGTTAGGGTCCGGTAATGTGTGCAGGTCTTCAGTAATTATATTTTGTGCGCCCAATTCTTTTTTTGAGCACTGATGCTGTACATGGCATGTGATGCATTGTAATTCTATCACAATGAAATTGAGGTTAACACTCGTGAGTGAGTACGTGAAGAAGCCCCGCCAGGCGCATGCTCGGCATCACGTCAACGCTTGTCGGTAGGGAAGGGCTGCAGATCGCAGCTCCACCAGCGGTAAGTAACAGACCTGCAGGTAAGTGAGTTGAAATTACTTCCTGGGTAGAAACTCCGTGACGCTGGCTGGAATAGCCAGGAGGAATTTGGGGAAGTTGTAAAATGGACACTGTGAAAAAATCGGTGCGGTGGAAGCGTGCATCCCGGGTGGAAACTCAGTTAAGATCGGGACCACAGATTAGTACGGAGCCGGTTCCGATACCGGTAGCCATTGAAACTGCCGTAGTTCAGACTTTAGACGCTCCACAGCCGCAGGCCACTGAGGGAACTCCAGTGAAGAGGAAAAGGAAGCCTGCTAGGCCTGAAATATCAGATGATTCTGATGAAGAAGTGGCAGGGCCAGGCAGACGAGCCTTATGGCTCAGGATGGACCAAATGGAGAAAATGCTCCAAACAATTATAAAACAAGGGTCAAAATACCCAGAATATTCCCAGGCAGCCCCTGAGGGGGGTCCATATCATGATTATGGTGCCTTTACAACATGGGAATGTGAACCTCCAGAGCCTTGTTTAGGTCTGGAGGATGTCTCCTTTGATCAAGTCAGGAGTACCAGGGCAGGAAGAGACTGACACTGAAGGTGGTGTTTCTGGTGTTATATACCCACCACAGCACAAAAGTCAAAGTACAGGTGTACCGGATGTAGCACAATCCTTTGCTATACCAGAGGGAAGCGGTGGGGTCATGGAAGAAAATCTGGCGGCCAAAATAAATTATTTGGTTTCTCACCAGCTTCAGGAGACTGTCATGATGGAGACAACAGACCTCTATAAAACACCTATTAATTGTGCATCACGAAGGGCGCCGACGGTGAATCCAAGTATTTGGACACCTATGAGTTCAACAATGCGAGGACAAGAGATACGTTTCCAGAGGGTCCTCAAGCTCATTGCAGCTGGCATTACTGCTTTTGGGAGGCAGTTGGAAGGGCATGCTATGTCCAAAATTCAAAAAGACATGTTGGCATTGTTTTGTAACTCTTACTTTGAGATTAATTGTATGAGAAAAATCGCCATTCGGCCCATCCTGCACCCAAGATATGCTGGTTTGTGTAAATCAAGCAATGTTCAAGCTCCAGATTATTTATTTGGAGAAAACCTGCCTAAACAAATTAAAGATATCGATGAGGAGGCAAAAACAATCAGCATCATGAAACCTTTTATATTTGGCCAAAGGAGACAATCTGGCTGGATGAGAAGGGGGTTTGATTCAGGAGCAGGAACAAGCAGAGGCAGGGTCTTTTGCTGAGGTACAAAAACTGTATTCTATCACAGAGGAAACTGTTGTAGAACCTCCGATTGGTGGTAGATTGCAATTGTTTTATGATGAATGGTACTGTATAACATCTCATCGGTTTATATTAGATACGGTGTCAGGTGCTACTATTGAATTTGTGGAAGGAGTTGATCCACCTGTACAGGATAAACCTAATCGGGATTTGGTGTTTTCTGCACCTGAAAGTTTTCAGGTAAAAGAAGAAGTAAAAAATTTACTTAAAAAAGGGGTAATTGAAAGTACGGGGTATCATCTGTAACAATTTGTGTCAAATATTTTCCCCAGGACAAAGAAAGATGGGAGTCATTCTGGATCTCACAAAATTGAATTTATATGTCCAGTATAGACATTTCAACACTGCAAAGGAGTTGTTGTCCATAGGATGTTACATGGCTACTATAGACTTCAAAGATGCGTATTATTCAGTGCCAATTCATCACCATTATCGTAGGTACTTGAAGTTTAATTGGATGGTCAGCTGTGGCAATATAAAGCATCGCCTAATGGGTTAAGTTCAGCTCCCAGGCTGTTCACAAAATTATTGAAACCAGCACTAGCATTGTTAAGGGCTCAAAATCACATTGTCGTGGTTTATCATGCTGATATTTTAATTGTTAATGCCACTCAGGAATCAGCTGAAGATTCAGTTTCAGCAACTATAAGCCTCTTGAAAAGGCTAGGGTTTCTGATCCATCCAATGAAATCTAAGCTACAGCCGTTGCAGACAATTGAGTATTTGGGGTTTGTCATTAATTCAGTTGCTATGTCAGTAACTTTACCAACAGATAAAATTGTGGCTATTACGGGAGTTTAAAGACAATACAGAATGGATTTTAAATCCACAAATTTTCCAAAAAATTGTCAATCAGTATGGTGTACCAGACATTGATTTGTTTGCATCCAGATTAAATCACCAATTGCCTAAATTCGTGTCATGGGAGCCTGACCCAGGAGCTGTAGCGTTGGATGCATTCTCGCTACATTGGGAAAATATGTTTTTCTATGCTTTTCCCCCATTTTGCCTGATTAGGCAATGTCTCAATAAAATAGAGCAAGACTCTGCTAAGGGTGTTTTGGTGGTTCCAAACTGGCCTACACTAGCATGGTTCCCATTGATGCTTAGAATGATAATTAAACCTTTTATGATAATCCCCAGCTCCAGGGATTTGTTGGTACAACCAGTGACAGAACAAGTTCATCCATTGCATGATCATATTAATTTGTTTATCTGCAGATTCTGACCAGACCATTACAAGGGCTTGGACTGTCAGATGGGACTATGGAAGTCATAATGTCAGCTTGGAGACATAGCAATAAGAAACAATATATGTCTCACATAAAGAAATGGGTCTTTATAGTCTAATGGCCCGTCATAGGCCGCCGAAAGTTTTCAACGTGTTGAAAATTCAGTGGCGACCAGAAAGAAGCTACAACTCTTTGGGTGACTAGGAGACCTCTCACGACCATACAGGCGACCCCTGGCGACCTCTCACAACCATACAGGCGACCCCCTGACAACATGCCCCCCGAGGACATCCAATGTCGCCAGGGGTCGCCTGTATGGTCTTGAGAGGTCTCTTAGTCACCCAAAGAGTCATAGCGTCTTTCTGGTCGAAAATGTTGAACATTTTCGGCGACCTATGACAGGTGCCGGCAGGTCGCTTAAGTGGGACAGGCCCTTTAATGCAGGAACTACAACGAGACATTCCAGCCTGGAGTAACAGTGTAATAGGAAAAACAATCCACACCATGGTAATAATCGTGGGGAAAGTGCTGTTTGAATAGCATGAATAAACTGGTTACAGAAGGTTTAGGGATGCCACTGTGGCATTACATGTGTTTACAAACAACAAGTTCACAGCAATAGGTTCATAAGAAGAAGCCACTGTGTCATAATGTGTAGGAAGGAACTGCAGATGCTGGTTTACACCAAAAATGGACACAAAATGCTGGAGTAACTCAGCGGGTCAAGCAGCATCTCTGGAGAAAATGGATTGGTAACATTTTGGGTCAAATGTCGATTGAGCTGGCAAAGTGTCAAACAGATATGTTGAATGCATGTCCTGAGGAAGAGCCCAGTGCCTACAAGATTTGCTGTTTACAGAATTGCTGAATAACGCGATGGTTGATATAACTGTTTCGAAAAGGTCTACAGTGCAATGTGATGGTAGTTCATAGGTTCTGAAGATCCTGTGTAAGATTTCACATCAGGCATGGACGTATTCTGGCATCGGCCCACTACAGCAGGGCCAACGAGCAACAGGAGACACTGACAACTACAATGCCAGTGTTGGAAGTATTGCTGCAGTTAGAAAGAGGTCAGAGGAGATGGTTTTATGACTTAATTTGTGGCAGCAGGAAAGAGAATAGACTTGGTGTCAACCGTAAGTCCCAGGCTCATGGCAGTATGGAGGCACAGAACTAGAGAACTTTAGGAAGCAAAGCAATATTAACTTGTTACCAATACGTTTATGGTATCCCATAATGTATCAAATACACTGTATAATTGTGGGTTCTGTAGAAATTGACAAGTGTTATTCACCTCTAATTTATGTTTTAAGTGAAGAGTTTAGTCCAAAGAGGTGGTCAAAAAGGATGGTGACGTATGAAATGGGAAAACTTTTATCATTCCAACAATTACAACTAAAAATATAATTTGAAAAGTAATCAATATTTCAAATTCAAGATTATTTGAAAAAGTATATACATCAAACTTTAACCCAGATCTACTGGAGGAAGGAATGAATGTATAGAAACACCAACGACAGAAGCAATTAGAAGAGACTGGGAACTGATAAAAATTCCGAACGATAGATGGGATAAAAATCTATTATATGTAAACAAATGTTCAATGAATGTAAGACATAACCTAATTCAATTTAAAATTTTACATAGATTATATTATTCGAAAACAAGACTGAATAAAATATTTTCAAATGTTTCCCATCTGCGACAAATGTCTAACTCAAAATGCCACTATAGCACATTCCTTTGTCTCTTGTACAAAACTGTATACATTTTGGAATGAAATTTTTGGAATTTTTACAAAACTATTTAACACAAAATTGAACCCCAATATTGAATTGATTATCTTTGGATCAATGGAAGAGGGAAGTAAACTAACTATATCCCAAGAAGCCTTTCTTAATTATGGTCTAATAACAGCGAAAAAACTTATACTTAAATTTTGGAAAAACGCACCTACGCCAACATTCAAAATGTGGATCTCAAATATGTCTGAAACGCTACATCTTGAAGAAATGAGATTCCTCTTACTAGGCAAAGTAGACCAATTCTTAAAGATTTGGTCTCCGTTTATCAACTTTATACAAGCATATGGTGCAACATAACATAACCTTAGAAATTAAATGGTTCAGAACTGGGTGACGAATGGGCAAAAATATGAGATAGGTAGATCTCTCCTAATCTTTCATTTCTTATTACTTTTTCCTTTTCTTTCAATCTTTTAACTTCTCACCTCTGTCCTTTATTTTTTTTTACTTTCTGTTTCTACTTGCTTGTCTATCTATTCCGACACTCTTTATTTCTCTTTTCTCTCACTGTTCTTTTATTATTGCACCAAAAATATGAAGTTGTACAAGAATGAAAATATGTATTTATGTATTATGTATTAGGTACTTAAGTACCAGACTACTGTACTTACTTCTAACAAAAATAAACAAACAAAAAAAAAAAAAAAAAAAAAAAAGGATGGTGACCCAGCATAACACCTCCGCTCGGTCCGCAATAACCAAGCCGACCTCCCTGTGGCTCAGCACTTCAATTCCCCCTCCTATTCCGTATCCGACCTCTCGGTCCTGGGCCTCCTCCACGGCCAGAGTGAGCAACACCGCAAATTGGAGGAACAGCACCTCATATTCCGCTTGGGGAGTCTGCATCCTTTGGGCTTGAACATTGAATTTTCTCAATTCTGTTAACCCTTGCTGTCTCCTCCCCTTCCCACCACTCCCTCGGCCCTTTGGCCCTGGCATTCCCTCTCTCTCTATCTCCCTCCCTCACCCTAGTCGCACTAGCTTCTCATTTTCACACCACAAACAGCTTACAATGGCTTGTTCCCTTTATCATCGATACTTTTTTGCATATCTTTCATTCATTGTTCTTTATCTCTCCACATCATCGTCTATATCTCTCGTTGCCCTGATCCCTGACCAGTCTGAAGAAGGGTCTCGACCCGAAACGTCGCCTATCTCCTTCGCTCCTTAGATGCTGCTGACCCGCTGAGTTTCTCCAGCCTTTTGTGTACCCCCTTATCATTATTACTAGTAGCTTAAAGGTGCTTTAGGAATGCTTTAAAAAGGAGAATTTGCTTAAAGTCAGATTTCTGTAAATCAGATCATTCGTAACCCTGGGTGTCCCGGGTTTAAAGTATTCAAAGTCTTGAAGACTATGAAGTTAAGTAACAATCACATAACATGATATGAAACCAGATGTTTGTAATGCACAGCTGGAATAGTGCTCCACTGGAATTACTGATGCCCAGAGTGAATACTTCCGTGCTGCCAAGTGCAGGTTATCAAGAATCAAGAGTGTTTTATTGTCATATGTACCACAATGGGAACAATGAAATTCTTACTTGCAACAGCACAACAGGTTTGTAAAAGTTCAGTGGAAAAAAAAGACAAAGAGATCAAGAGAATTCACTGTTGGTTGAATCTACAAATGTATATGGATGCAAATTGTTAACAAATTATAACAATGGTTGTGTATTTTGTAATAAAGGGAAGATCATGTAATACATGGCATATGTGTAGGTTACCTTTAAAAACTGGTTTGTATCATATGGGATGATTCTTGATATATATTAGCTGGTGGACAGAGAAGCAGGTTCAATCCTGACCTCAGATGCTGTCTGTGTGGAGTGTACACATTCTTCCTGTGACTGCATTGGTTTATCCCCATATCCCAAAGGCATGCAGGTTTGGAGGTCAATTGGCCAGAGTGTGCTGTGAGTGGATGAGAAAGTGGGATAACATAGAACTAGTGTGAACGGGTATTTAATGATTGGCATGGATTCATTGGGTCAAAGGGACTGTTTCCATGCCGTATCTCTACACTAAACTAATTACCTTTTAAGAAAAAATTATGCAACCAAATGATTTTGCATTTGGGGATGCAGTGTTTTAATCGTGTAATCCTGTGTGGAACTAGATCCTGTTTCTATTGAATCGGGGCATATTTTGCAAAAAAGCTGTCCTATCTCTTTCAAAGGCAAACTTTCCATGGCATTGGGTAATCATAAAAGCAGGACATGCCAACCATGAGGCAAAGGAACAGAATAATCTAAAGAATGGTTCCGACTGATACGTCACGTATCCTTTTTCTCCTGAGATGCTGCCTGACCCGATGAGCTACTCCAGAACTTTGTGTCTATCTTCAAGAAAATCAAGATGATTTTCCAGTCTCCTGTATAAGGGTGGGTATACATCAGAGATGGGTGGTTGGGTTGAGATGGGGAAGAATTAGAATAGGAAAGCTGGGGCACAAGCACCCTAGTAAGTACTGAACCCTTCAAGGATGGACATGCTTGGTACACTTGGATCGAACTGCCCCCTTTAAAGTTCAATGTACTTGTGGATATTAAGGGAGTGAAAGACAGGAAAGTTGAGCATGACAGGAGCAAGCGAAAGGAACCAATGGTCCTTTCCTATTTCTAATTCTTGCATTTTGACAGTGATCAAATTTAGAAACTTACAAATGTACTTTGCACAGAATACAGATTCGCTTCACTCTCTGATTAAATAGCAAATTCTGCTTATGCCTCAGGCGAGAAGGAAAAATAAAATCTCCAAAGAACAAAATAGACAGAGATGTTTCCGCACAGTAGTTTGTGCATCTGATAGGTATACGAACCGAAAGAAAGATGCCTGGTACAATTTTACATTCTTAACTGAATGTCAATCAGCTTCATGATGATGAGAAATGGTCCCTCATGAAATCACTCACAACATATGCTCAATGCAGTCTCTTTGAGTTTAATCGTGTATGAACTTTGCATAGTTGTAAGAGAGAAAAAAATGTCCAACCTTGAGAACATATTGAAACATTTTTCATAATTGGCACAGCACAGTTTTGACACACTTCTGGAGCAACTAATTACTGGAAAGGTTAGACTAGTGATAATGTAAACACCATAGATTACTGGCAAATATCATAGTCAGACTAAGAGATAAAGTAACACTAGTTTCAGTGTACACAGTAGCACTTCATCACCCCCATGGTTATTTTTCTTACTGTTATAACAGCAAAAATTATACACTGTTATTTTTACTTTAAACTTTAGAATTTTAAACTTTCAGCAACTGCATTTTTAATGTGTTTAACTAATCCTGCTACTGTTTTGCTACCAGGCACCAAAGTTATTACTGTAGCTTTATATTTTTCTTACGGCCTCAACCTTCTCAAAGGATTTAGATGAACCATGGAATTATGATAATATCATCTACTTATCACCTATTTTCATCAATCCTGTGTAAATTTTCACCCTGTTGACATCGATTGAACAAAAATAAACTGTTATTTGAAGGCAAACTCGTAAATTATGTACCCATGTTGATTGAACAGTCTATTTTACAGGAAGTAAATGGAGAGATAAAGTTTACTCTTTATCGAACTTCCTGTCCGGAAGCAGAGGCTCATAATGCCAGTTTGTGTAAATTTTAAATTTGAGGCACAAGGAAATGCAGATGTTGGAATCTTATATAAAACACAAAGTTCAGGAGTAACTCAGCTGGACAGGCAGCATCACTAGGGCAAAAGGGTAGGCAATGTTTTGGATTGCGAACCTTCTTCAGACTGATTGTAGTAAGGGGGAGAATTTTAATTCAAGTTGCTTTTGTTAAAGAGCGTGGAGGGTTCTCACTGCCTGAGAAGCTAATGAAGGCACATCACATTATATTTAAAAAATATATGCCTTTGGCAAGTTTGGGATGTGTGTTAAACCAAATAAACTTCTTATGATTGCTGATTTCAAATGAATTCTGTCCATTCTTACTCAAAAGCTCTGAACCCTTAATCACATTAAAACACTGACTAACTAAATCACAAAAAAATATCTGAAAAAAGACTGCTAAAGAATACTTCCACGGTCAGGAGAGTTTTTAGATTGAGACATCGCACAAAAGTGCGTGCACTAGCAATGACATGCATAGGAAGTAATTCTTAAATCTGTCATTTTCATCTCTCACTTCAACGGTCTACTGTCTGCATCTGCTGCAAGGTAACTTCCATCATTCCAGCCCCCAAGAAAAGTAAAGTAACCTGTCTCCATGACTACCACCCAGTAGCTCCAACAATCACCATAATGAAGTGTTTTGAGAGACCTGGTAATGGCCCAAATCAGCACCATTCTCTCTAACCATCTGGAAAACATGCATACGGGAAAAATAGGTCTATGGAGGACACCGTCTCTCTTGTACTCCAGTCAGCTCTGGATCACCTTGTCATTAAGAACACCTCTGCCAGGATGCTATTCATTGTCTACAGGACTTTACTGGACTTTATCTTACAGGATCATTCCCTTCATCCCGTAACTGTACACTGTGAACATCTTATACTGTGTAATCATGTTTAGCCTTTCTGCTGACTGGATTGCATGCGACAAAATAGCTTTTCGCTGTACCTAGCTACACGTGACAAAAATAAACTAAACTAAACTACAGCTCAGCCTTCAACACCATCATACTGACTAAGCTCATTTCTGAACTCTCAGACCTTGGTCTTGCGGCCTCCATCTGCAACCGGCTTCTGGACTTCTTTACTGGCAGATCTTAGTCAGTTAAAAATAGTGATAACATTTGCTCCACTCTACCCTCAACACAGGTGCCCCTCAGGGATGTGTGCTCACAACCTTGCTCCACTTCCTGAACGCCCATGACCGTGTGGTGAAGTGCAATGCCATCTCATTCTTTATGTTCGCTGATAATATTGCTGTTGTCTGTTAGATCTGCAACAGTGATGAAACATGAAAGAATGCAGGAAAAAGATTGAAAATCTTGTGTCATGGTGTCAGGATAATAATCTAGTTCTTAACATCTACAAGAGAAAATAGTTGGTTGTTGACCTAAGGATGCAAGGGGGTGAACACCACCCTGTATTCATCAACAGAGCTGCTGTAGAGATGCCAGTTCAAGTCCCTGGGCATCCAAATCGCCAGCAACCTAACCTGATTCCTTCACACTGATGCGGTGATCAAGAAAGCACATCAGCATATTTACTTTCTTAGTCATCCGATAAGATTCTGCAAGTCCACATGGATTCCGCTGATGAGCTACAGAAGGTACTCAGAAGGGACCCAGTATGACAACTGCTCTGCTTGACCACCAGAACCTGCAGAGAGTGGTGAACACAGCCCAGACAATCACAGGCTTATCAATTCCTTCCATCCCGTCCATCTTCACGATGTATTGCATCAGGAAGACTAGGTATTGTTTAGGTTGCCTGTCACTGGCTTTTCCTTTTTTTCTCTTCTTCCTTCTTGGAGAAAACACAGGAGCTTGAAAATCTGGTTGGCCAGCCTCGAGAACAGCTTCTTCTCCACTGCTATCACACTCTGAAAAATTAATCCCATTTATACCAGAATTCCCAGAAAGCTGCCGCATACTCTTATGCTTAAGTGCACCTTATTTGGTTAGGCTGTTACTGCACTTTGGTATTTTTTTGGGCAACTTCTGGTTCTACTACAAATTTGAACCATTGTGCTGTTCTGCATTCACTAGGATATATATTGTACTTGTCATTATACCAAAGATCCTATAGCGGAGCAAGATGGACTACTCCCACGAAAAACGCGTAGTAGGTCATGGGCAAATTCATGGGTAATTATAGGACCCATTTCAGCAACCAGCCTCTGCCATCTTGCTCCGCCATCTTACTTCCGCTATCTTACTTCCGCCTCCGTCTTCGGGGTTGAGGAGGAGCGGTCCGATACGGGGCTGAGTCTGAAGCAGGCCGACGCGGGCCTTAGTCCCAGTCCCAGCGGAGCGGCCCGACGTGGGTCTGAGGCCTAGCCAAAGATCCTATAGCGGAGCTATAGGTTCTTTGGTCCCAGCGGAGCAGCTCGACTCGGGGCTGAGCAAACATCCTATAGTGGAGTGGCCTGACGCGGGTCTGAGTTCCAGCGGAGCGGCCCGACGCGGGGCTGAGTCTGAACCGGTTTTCCGGCGGAGCGGCCCGATTCGGGGCTGAGGCTCTGTCCCGGCTGAGCGGCCCTACTCGGGGCTGAGGCTTTGTCCCGGCGGGGAGTCTGGCCCGGATCAGCAGGGAGGTTTACAATGTTTTTTTATTTAATGTTGTCCCTTGTTTAGTCTGAACTAAAGTTCATCATTGGGTATAAAATCGGAAGAAATGTAAATGTGTGTGATATTATTATATACATCTATATCACATTCATGTTTGTGTGTTCTTTCCAGCACAATCTAATCAGGTATGCAAAAACATTAAAAAAGAAAATTACCAGAATCAAAATTTATAAACATTTTATTCTTTATCAAGAATTAACAGAATTATGAATCTAACCCCATATCACACACACACACAAACTGTTCCCCCGCAACGTTCATTACACTGCGAGTCGGGTCAGGTCGGGTAGGTTCCGGTTACTATAAAATCAACTCAAACACAGCTTATGAGCCATTAAAAAGAAATGATTTAAAAAATAAAATTACCAGAGTCAAATTTTATTCTTTAACAAGAAGTAACAGAATTATGAACTAACAGAATTATGAATCCAGCCCTATATCACACACACAAACTGTCAACCCCGCAACGTGATTACACTGCGAGTCGGGTCGGGTCGGGTCGGGTAGGTTCTGGTTACTGAAAAGGACGAAAAAACTGCCCATGTTCCTCTCCGTTGCATACTACACGTCAGCCCATTGCATTTCACAGGAGTGGCCTATCTTGCTCCGCTATAGGATCTTTGATTATACATACTTATCACTATGTATATTGCTTACTCTATAAGCTTCTTGTGGGCAAAGAATTTCATTACACCTTGATGTATGTGACAATAAATTAGCCTGAATCTAAATCTGAATAATGTGTAGCCTGGGTGAATATTATGAAGCCTTGTCTGGGGAGATTAATAAATGATACGGCACAACTTGTGCATGGAGTTACTTAAATAGATGGAGATGTCAGTTCTCATTCTAAGCTTTATGATGTGGATTATCACATGATAGTTCAAGGCACTGGAACTTCTCTGATGGCCAATCGATGGGTAACACCATTGGCATTTGTACTGATCCTTACTAAGAATTAACATGCTCCATGGAAGAAGGCAGTGAGCATGTGCAAGGATTTAAAGCAGTAAAAACCAGCAGAAAAGAAACTGAATACATCTTAAAATCAATAATGGGGATAGTATCCCCGAGATGTAGTTATTAATATTCTAACGAGTCTCTAGTCAGTATGTAGAAAACAGTCCATCAGTGGCACCTTTTGTTTGAGAAAATCTCCAGCAGGGCTTAAACATGGTGTATTATTTCTAACATTATTCAGATCTTTGACGCTGTGCATTTCACATTAGTATTGATCAAAGTAAAGTTTTGACCAAAAGCAAAATATTTATCTGCCCAGTGAATATCCACTCCTGCATCTAGTACATTGCTGTGCTTGACTTTGAAGATGGGACAACTATCATATATCGACATTAAACCTATTTGTGCAGATTCCTCTTTGAGTTAAAATCAAACAGATGTGCACAGTTGGAAAAGATGACTAAACGTAATGGACTGTGGAGCTTCAATACATTGGACAGCGATGGAATCATCAGCCCATCCACCCTGCATGTTTGGTCGCATATTAAAGCTCAATGTATGTTTGTGAATATTAACTTGCTCTAATGATTATTTTCAGAACAATCATGTTTAAGATATGGTGTGGATTATTTGACAAAGTGAGGAATGAAGTTGAAACTAGTTTTAATCCTTTGGCTGCATGTCATGAAGTTTTTTCATTATTATGAAGACAAATTTTTAAAACAGCACTCCATTCTAGTGATTAAAAACATTTCCTAGGTAGCCATTCACACAGGCATATGTAGTGTGCATGGAGAGCCAACTTGAAAAATGAGCATTCACAGGGTATTCTATTTCAGTTTTATGAGTTGACTTGCTTCCTGGCTTCCGCCAATTACACTCCAATGATTCGGAAATTACACTTGGGAAGCATACCTGGGAGCCCGGTATGGCATGTACACATAGACTTCACACAGAATTCTTTAGATATGTGAACATATGAAGAATTTGTGCCAGTACTCAATCAAAATACACAAAGCACAAACTAATGAAACACTATCTGTATGTTCTATTGATTAAATAGCATCAAGGGTGCAGTACTGGAGGCAGAGCAAAATACTTGTAATAGTGGATAAAGAAAGCTCTCCCTTTTCCTCCTACTTTCTACAAATTCTCTACAACGTCTATTTAAATTCTTCCCACTTTCTACATGGCAAAGGTGTGGCCATGAGCAATCACATGGGCCCTAACTATGTCTGTGTGTTTGTTGCCTAATTGGAAACAGTACTTGTTCCAAACTGTCTCTTGCACTCATCTCAACTCTTTCTTCGCTATATTGATGACTGCGTTGGTTCTGCCTGCTGCATTCATGTGGAACTTGACTATTTCATCACCTTTGCCACCCTGCCCTCAAATTCACCTGGACTATATCTGACACTTCTTTTATTTTTCTGGATCCCTCTTCCACCATCTTAAACCCTAACCCAACCTGAAATGTCACCCATCCTTTTTCTCCAGAGAAGCGGTCTGACTCACTGAGTTACTCCAGCATTTTGTGTCTCTCATTCATATTCA
This sequence comes from Okamejei kenojei, assembly GCA_035221665.1. Classification (NCBI taxonomy): domain Eukaryota; kingdom Metazoa; phylum Chordata; class Chondrichthyes; order Rajiformes; family Rajidae; genus Okamejei; species Okamejei kenojei. Next base: position 77,738,598 of record CM069131.1, read on the forward strand.
AAGATATCTGTTTCCGCAGATACCTTGAATAGATATCCCAGATACCATGACAGATACCCAGACTGAAGAAGGGTCTCGACCCAAAAAGTCATTTATGCTGCTGAATGTGTCCATTTGTGTATTAACCAGAATCTGCTGTTCTTTGTTTTTATACCTTGACTACATCTTCTCCCACCCTGTTTCCTACACGATTGCCATTGCCTTCACTAATTTCTAGATCTCCACTGCATCTGCTATAGATGAGGTGTTCAACTATGGCTTCTCTCTCTCTCTCTCTCTCTCTCTCTCTCTCTCTCTCTCTCTCTCTCTCTCTCCATTCACCTTTTCTATTCTCAATCTCCTTGTTAACTAGCATCCTCACCCTCGCTACAGGGTTTCACCTGCCCATTATTCCCCCCCTCCCCCCCCTACCCATCTGCTTCTGACCAAAACCTATCAGTCTCTCCCACACCCCTCCCTCTCACTTCAAAAGATTAGCTATCTCCCATCTACACAAGATCCTGATGCCAGATCTCAACATGAAACGTTGCCACCACAGATGCTGCATGACCTGCTGAGATCTTCCAGCAGTTCACCTCTGACTGCAGATTCTGGCATCTTCTCCCTCCAAACTATCAAGTCAACTTTTTCCAAACCAATGTCAGCAGTAAAATATCCAACAGGACGTGTTTCGTATAAACTCTGCAGACACGGAGGGTGATAACTATGCAGCACAATTGAGTCACTGAAACTCTTTGGAATGGATCAATGCCATGACATTTGATGCAATTATGGTCTCCACCATCAGGGAGCTGCGCATTAAATGTAATGAAGTGAAAGGTGATTTTTCCAGTCCAACCAGTTTCCCTGAGGTGTTCACTGATTACAGAAATAACCAAATAAAAGATTGGCAGTGAGCTCCCTGCTTAAACGTATGACTGTTATCTGCTCAGTGATACATTACCACACCACTTCAAGAATGTTTCCAGGTTTCTCATATTCTTCATACCAGCAGTCAGCAGTCAGCAGTCAGCAGTCAAACCCAATATCTCATGTGGAACAAATGAACATCAAGCTCAGGTTTATTTTGCACCTTACGGATCTTCCTCAGAAACTGATACTTCGGAAATAGTAATATTCCCGATGCATTCTGTGTAACGTCCATCAATCTGCAGCTGTTCCATTGCTTTGCCACCACCAAACATAGGAGAAGAGAGCTTCTCTCTGGTCGAAGCAACACAGTTATTTTATCTTGCTAATGAAACAGCTGTGCACATATTACATCTTTAGAGGTGACAATACACTCAGATTAGATGTGAAGCACTGGATCAATTACTAGGCTACTGGGGAACATGATGTACTATGTGTATCTTTAGAACTGGAAATATCCCGTACAATTGTTAACTGCTTGTTCAGCAGCAGAATAGTTATTGTGACACACAGCAGCATCATTTGTAAAGTAAAAAGTAAGAGTATCACAAAGGTCACTCTTCTCCTCGCCTTTCTTTGAAACGTTAAATGAGGACCTGACATGGACATCTGCAGTCACCTCGCCAACTGCAGGCAAACATCTTTTACAGGGATGTTACCTGGTCTAATGGAGTATTTGGCTGAGAGATGGAGAACCTATTTCCTGACTGATGTCTCAGTGACCCTCGGTGTTTGACCTCTATAATGTGCAGCACTAAAAACGTTCCCGTTACAGGGAGGCTGCTTGTAAAAAAGCAATTGTTATAATTCAATTAATTTAGTTTTGCTTAGAGATACAGCACGGAAACTGGGCCGTTGACCCACCGAGTCCGCGATGACCAGCGATCCCCATGCACTAGCACTATCCTGCACTTTGGTGACAATTTACAAATTTTCCCGAAGCCAATTAACCTAAAAATAGGTATGTTACAAAACTTACCTGCAGCGGCGCTGCAGTTCTGTCACTGGCCGTGTGCGTGACTTAGGCACCTTTGGGGGGGGGGGGGGGGGGGGGGGCAGGGTTAAAATGTCGTTTACTCCTCCCTGTCCGACATATATTTTCTCGGGCTTCTAGCTAATGCTGAATAATCGCTCCGACTACCGTTCTGTGAATTTTTTTTAAACCGCGGGACAATTTCAGCGCTGAGTAAAATAAAAATCCACTTCTAACGCCGTCAACGGGACGGATCGCCCGTACGGGACAAATAAAGGTAAGCTGTTTATTTTACATATAAACTTGCTCCTTAGGATTACCTTAATCCAAATTTTACGTTGCGAAAAGGTGATTTAGGCCCCATACGAACCGGCAGTGTTTTTCCTGCTGATATGGGGTTTAAATTCACCGCAAACCGCAACGTTCCAATTGATCGCGTTCCACAAAATCCCACTCGCAAGATGATTTAAATGGCCATTAATTTATGGGAATTAAACACTAAATTCCTTCCATTTGGCCTATAAATTCATGACAATGAGATTTAAAAATCATGTTACATTGTGAATTCTTGTGTGAATGTTATTTGGACACTTAAGGCTATTTTCTTAAGAAATGGATAGATGTTTAGATCTAGTAATTGAATTTTGTAATTAGCTACAATTAGGTAACTAACTAATTATATGCTTTAATTTCAGGTCATCCAAGTAAGATTGTTTCATATTTGTTTCAGAATGCTTCAATCTATAATAACTGAACATTTATTTCAGTACTCTTAATTTTTAATAAATGTATGGGCTTTTGACTGTCCTCGATCACAGCTTTTGTTTTAAGTCAATGGAAAAGCAATAGGGAACAAGATGCTAATTTCCGAGTATGAAAATGGCCATAACTTTTTTAATACTGAAGATATGAAAGTGAATTAGGTGTCAAACTAAACTTCCTTTTATGCTTTATCTGATGGGATAAATTGCTGACTTGATTTTTAAAATCTCAAAATGTTGTAACATTTCTACTAAAAACCTCTATGTCTTTGGAGTGTGGGAGGTAAGCGGAGCACCCGTAGAAAACCCAGGAGAACGTACTCACAGGGAGAACGTACAAACTCCGTACATACAGCACCCAAAGCCAGGATTGATCCTCAGTCTCTGGAGCTGTGAGGCAGCAACTCTACTGCAACGCCACTGTACCACACATCGTGCCAAATTAATGATATTTGTCCAAGTCTAAAATTTGTGGTAACAGTGGCAAAGTTTGATGAGGAAATTGGATAGAGGACACTTTAACTTAAATTTTGCTCATTTCTGCAAGGACAAATACCTACTTTTACTTGCTTGGGACAAATGGTGTGCAACTCTTCACTGCAGCAAACAACCTGAATGGGGGGCAAAACTGTAAAGTCCCAGACTTTGTTAACAACTCAGGGAAAAAAGGAGATCACAGCAGAGGTATCTGCACTATGGCACAGGGCCAACTGGGGGGGGTTGCAATGGGTGGTGGGATGGTTCATGATTCAGTCCACCCATCTGAGAAGTGTGCTTGCCAAGAATGCACTCCGTCAATAGTGGTCACGAGCACATGGTAGGCCTGTTAGCATGAAAGAATATGGGCTCAGTAAGGCACTTGTTCTGAAATCAAAGATGAAGATCTATTACATGCAGCATTCCCAGCGTTTATGGTACAGACATGCACCTGGTACTGGATTGAAGAACATGACGATTTCAGCATGTGATCTACAATCAATACAATGCATCAAAGACAATTATTTTGATGATTATTTTTCCACTCTTCCTTTCTCCCTGGCTGGTAGCTTAATTATGGCAGGTTCAGATTACATATCTGTATGATTAAATGTAAAGAATAGATTATGTGGGTTGTAAGATATTTACTGCTCTAGACCAATGAATGCCATGGCTGCAGTTCAACCAGTTCATCACTCCTTTATTTCCAGAGTTGTTAACATCACTGAATGACTGTAATGCCAATCTCTGTGGCCCAGAGGTTGGACTGGCTCGCATGAAGTAACAGTACACTCTCAAAGACTTGCAGACAGGACAATATCTTTATGGAAAGACCCAAGGCAAGTAGAACTGATGATGTTTTAATCATTGTCATCTGACACTGGCCTTTCCAATTGATAAATAACGGGAGCCAGTTCTATCATGGTTGAAGGCAAAGCTGGATTTGGTTGTCAAAGTTACTGACAGGCAAAATATGACCTCCCACAGACTTGGGGCATCAAGCTGTCAATTAAAGTGTTTTATGGATTCCTGAAGGCAGGCGGTAGCATGGAACATGAGTGTCGGAGGCTGAGGCAAGTCCCGTGCTTATTAGATCATGGATTTATCATCTGTTTAATTAATCATGAATGATGTTTAGCAGAAGATATTGCAGATTAGCTAATTTGGTCTGCAACAGTCAACAGTGCTTCAAAGTCTACTCTTGCCAATTCCTAAATGATGACATAAACTATTGGCTTGCAGTGGGGCTTGAACCAATAGCACCGTGATCTGAAGTTACAAGAGCTACAACCATTGAGCTAAAACCCCAAAGTCTGCCTGTTCAACATGGAGAGCATTTAAAATGTGGAGAAACACACACTCCTTTTGAGGCAGTATAACTTTCAGAAGGAAAACTTACATTAGGTTGAGCAGATACAAGCTTTGTAGCGGGAAGTGAAACCAGACCTTTCCCAGTGTACTGACTGAGAGAGCCATTTTAATTACAAAGCCATTCAGTTGTGCAATGACAAGTAAATATTGAGAGCAGCAATTTGTGGCTTTGTATTGCAAATTTGATTTCAGAAGCGTCCACGTCACGGGGCTGGAAACTGGAAGTATCCTGAGCTAATTCTGCTATCACCATAATCTATTGCAACAAGTGATGACTCCCACTGATTGTCGCTGGAGCTTGCGTCCCTTACAGGATGGATGATGACAGCGATGTCAACATTTGAAAAATGGAAGATGGACACGAAAGAAGACGATTTGATAAAGTTGATCAAAACTCTATTAGCAACCAAAGGAGACTCATCAATAAACGCTGATTCTCAAGGAGGGCCCTGACCTGAAATGTCAAATATACATGTCTTCCAGAGGTGCTGCCGAGTTACTCCTGCACTTCTTTTTATTTCCCCAAAACCAGCATCTGCAGTTCCTTGTGTCTAAAACTACTTGCAGGATTCTCAATGGTATGGAGAGCACAAGATGAATCCAGTGCCAACAAAACCAGTGATGCTGGATATCTTAAATGATTTGAAGAATTAAGCATGCTGCTAGGCTAGCTGTAATGTCTATTGATATTGTAAGTTAGAATCAAGCCGAGAGAAAAAATTATGATTTACCTTTTGCCGTGCTGTGACAATGGTAAAGCCTGCACAGAGTGAGAGCAGTGGCCATGCTACATGGTACATCCATGTGAGGTGCACTTTAGAATAATGTACTCTAATCCTAAATTACTGAACCTTCTTTACTCCTCACAGTGCTTCCTTCTTCTGATCCATATCTAAATCAGTTTACTGTGCTTTTTAATTTGGTGATGTCAACAATTTTTAATACAGTAGAGTCATAGATAATAGCATGGAAACAGGCCCTTAAGCTCATGTTGATAAACTGACCTTGAAACCTTGCAACCTTTGTGTAACAAAGTTACTTCTCTGGTTCCTATTATAACTTTCCACCTTCACCTTAAACCTATGTCATCTGGTTCTCAATTCCCCTACTCTGGGCAAAAGACTCATCTGTGCATCTACCCAATCTATTCCTCTCATTCGTTTATTATCAAGTCCTAATTATGTCTGTGATATTTAATTTGATTACTTCCTTTAAAAAGCTGCTCCCTTTTTATAGAGATAACCTAAATAGGTACCTTCAGGCAAATGCAGCCATTCCAATAGTGTTTTGGGTTCTGATGTTAAACTGGGGCCCCATAACAGTAACATGATTCACCTGATTTCCAATGGAATTGGCCAATATCCCTCCACTTACCAAAGACTGATAACAGGTAGATAGAAATGCTGGAGAAACTCAGCTGGTGAGGCAGCATCTATGGAATGAAGGAAATAGGTGACGTTTCAGGTCGAGACCCTTCCCCAGGCTGATGTCAGGGTGGGGGGGCAGGAAGAAGAAAGGAGGAGGCAGAGACAGTGGGCTGCGGGAGAGCTGCGAAGGAGAGGGGAAAGAAGGAGAAAGCAGGGACTATTTAAAATTGGAGGTCAATGTTCATACCACTGGGGTGTAAACTACCCAAACAAAATATGAGGTGCTGCTCCTCCAATTTACGGTGGAGGAGCAGTCATAAAGACTGATAACAGGTAACTTTTGTCGACACTTATCTGTGAGTGTGACTGGATTGACTAAATTGTTTTCCCACCAAAACAGAAGTAACTAAAGCTGCACTTCAAAGGGAATCTAGTCATCTTGTAGGCTGCAGGCATCTTGTAGTAGTCCCTGTCCTTCAGCCTCTGTAAAATGTTATAGATTCACAAATGCCTTTTCTCCTCTCCCAATTGCTTATGAACTTCAGGCTTTTGTCAATGGTTTATTTTACATTGATTACATTGTCAGACAATAAACTGCTTTATAAATATAATCTGCAATTTAAGGTTCCATTCTTCTGTTAAATCCACTCTGTGCTCCATTAAGGTTACCTGGGCACTTGAAACGAATGCCAAACGTCACTAACAGGGGAACAGAATGTTAGTCGACCAAAGCCAATGCTTAGCTCTGCTACATAATCTGTAGAGTCAAAGATTATGGGGATCAGGCAGGAAAGTGAAGTGAGGCTGGGATCAGATGGGCCTGATTTATTGAGTGTTGGAATAAACCTTCGGTAGTGCAGCATCTCCCAGCTCCTGACTCTTTTGCTGTGCTGTGCACAATGGTCTTCCCAGTTAACCTGGTATAAATCATGACTTAAAGCAGGTTGCATGCTGGATATGCAGTGTTGCAACAGGGGCAATGGAGGGATCGCAGCTGGTGATCGCTCCATCAGAAGCACCGTATTTATTACTAATGCAGGATGAATTCCACCTTCTCCAACTCTGTGGAAGTCACCAGATCTCCAAATGCAGATAAAATGTCCTATTTCCTAAGCTTCCTCCTAACCAAGAAGACACTGGTGAACCCAGGGGCAAAGGTCATACAAACTATATTTTATGAGTTTTTTCTCAGTGTGGATTAGATAGAGCATTTTTTTTTTACAGAGTAGATAACCTGATATAGCAGTGACCATCCCTGCCTTAAGAAGGGTCTCGACCCAAAACGTTACCTATTCCTTCTCTCCAGCAAATATGAGACTCAAAGTTCCTTTGCTACAATTCTGACTGATTATAGTGTTTCAAGTTACTGTTGGCCTCTCTTTTACTTCATCACTAATACTCCTCAACAGAGGAGACTTAGGTTCTTACGAAAACATCAGTTGGTGTCATTCAGTGTTGGGAGTGCCTCTGAGGGGATGTTACTGTGGGTCCATCCTCTAGGGCCTAAATAGTTTCATAGAGAGAAAATTCGAAGCACAATGTCCCTCCTGCACACTTGCTAATGCCCCTATCCCACTTAGGAAACCTGAACGGAAACCTCTGGAGACATTGCGCCCAACCCAAGGTTTCCGTGCGGTTCCCGGAGGTTCCCGAGGTTTTGTCCTCCGGCAACCACTTTCAACTAGCATCGCAACCGGCTTCGACTAAAATAGTACCGATTTTTAAAACGGAAACCACTTTCGACCATTAGGGAGACTGACAAAAACCTCCGGGAACCGCACGGAAACCTTGGGTGGGGCGCAAAGTCTCCAGAGGTTTCCGTTCAGGTTTCCTTAGTGGGACAGGGGCATTATAGTCTCAAAACCTCATCAAGTTATAAGATAATTGATGTCTACACAGCAGATGATTTCGTACAAAGCTGACCAGTGATTGTATCATTATATTTCCTGATTAATTCTCCAAGTTTTCCTGATTTAACTGAGCTGCCCAAGTTTCCCACTCTCCTGCTTATCTGAGAGGAATTTGGAAGGTTAATCCACAGCTAAGCAATGGAATCTCATGCAATAGAAGAACCTAAGTCGATATTATAAGGTGATGTAGGGAGGTGAGAGTAAGCCCTACCCCCTAAACTCCTTTGGAGAGGTTTGTAACCCTAATTATCAAAGTTGTAAAGGTGTTTTAATGTTTCCGAATGCCTCTGGAACTGAGGAGCCTCTAATTCAAAGCAAAATGGGACAAATTTACATAAATCAAATAAATAATTTAAAAAAATGTAATTATCTCAAATAACTTTGGTACGGGTGGCAGGGGTTATGGGGAGAAGGCAAGCGAATGGGGTTGAGAGAGAAAGATAGATCAGCCATGATTGAATGGCAGAGTAGACTTGATGGGCTGAATAGCCTAATTCTGTTCCGATAACTTAAGAATTTTAAAATAATTAAATAAATTACAAATAAACATCCTGCTATGTAGAATCTGAGAGCAGATTTCCCAACATAAATGGGGAATCTCAGCAGATCTTTAAGAATAAGGGGGGTGCCATTTAGAACGGAGACGAGGAAACACTTTTTCACACAGAGTGTTGTGAGTCTGTGGAATTCTCTACCATCAGAGGGCGGTGGAGGCTGGTTCTCTGGATACTTTCAAGAGAGAGCTAGATAGGGCTCTTAAAGATAGTGGAATCGGGGGATATATGGAGAAGGCAGGAACGGGGTACTGATTCTGGATGATCAGCATGATCACATTGAATGGCGGTGCTGGCTCGAAGGGCCGAATGGCCTACTTCTGCACCTATTGTCTATTGTCTATTGCTCTGAGACAAGACACCATGGAGACGTAGGTTGGAGAGTGAGCCAGGATGATATGGAGCTTCACATTTATGCCAACAAAAAATACCCACTCTTATCCTGAGTATGGCATGCACAGCCTAAAGTTGCAGGATTGTGCTCACCAGCTTGAGTGCAATTGTCGAAACAGGGTGGACCATATGAAGATTGCAATCTCCCATCCCCATGTGGGGTGACTGCTGGAGAAAGTATTTGCACAGAGTCAACAAGTATTGTTTTTGATTGAGACATTAATTAAAAAAAAAATCAATTTCAATGCAACTGACGTTCCTGGCACATGTCAGGATGTATGAAAGAAATGCCTATTATGCTTCACAAGCCCTTCAAGTACATGCACTGCTGGATTTTGCAGTGGCTGGCACTGCTACAAACATTCATTCAAGAACCACCAAGAACTGACCATTTAGAGAACCTTATGCAACACCTCTCAATAAGTGTGTGTAAAAGTTTATGTCTTTGCAGACTGGATTTCCTGTGAGGAATTATTTTATTCCATTGACTATCAAACTGTGGCATTAGACAGGCTAACTGCATTTCTTCATGAAGATAAAACAGCCCCAACACAAATATTAATTCTCATCATACACTTACCTGACCTACAACCTAGTGAAAACTAAAACTACGGGCTGGTAAAACATTTCATTGTACACAGGTGACCACTACATTACAGATGAAACCCATCAAACGGCACTCAGGATTTTTAAGCTCACTATTTTTGTATATTGGTAAAAAATGGCAAAGCTGCATATTTAAGAATCAAACTGTATAGTTTTCCCTACCCATGTTAACAGCTAAAAACCACTTGTTATAACAGGTCTGTCCTTCTTCAGTTACTCGGTGTTATCTCCAGATAATTTCCCCAGCATTTTGCTTCAACAGTTGTAGCACTATGCAAAGCTTTTTTAGGGCCATCTGGTTCTTTCATCATTCAGCTTATTGTCATAAAACGCTTATCAACAGCTCCATTACATTTCTAATTTAATTATATATGGAAAACTTTGCGCTTAGTTGACTTTCAAGTTTTGAAATGGCTATCAACAAAAATCATATGATTATCATGATTGAATGAAAATATTGTAATTCATCACTGCCACTTTTCCAGCAAGGTTTTTTGTGTTAATGGTCGAAACAAACTTATTTTATCAGCGCTCCTTATGTGTATAGTTACTGCAGCTTTTGTGCTCAAGGCCTAAATGCCACCTGTATGTTTTTTTTATATGACCTTTGGCCATCTGTATAAACTTGGCACGTTTCCTATAATCAACAGATGAGTAGCCCACTGTTAACCTATCTGACACTTTAAGAATGCTTCAGTCAATCATAGGATGATATGTGACCCATAAATGTGCTGCACGTGACCTGCTTGACTTGGAGGTGACCTTGTGGTCCATCACATAAGAATCTGGTCCAATCCATCCTAATCTTTCAAAGAAGATCATAATAAATGACTTTTCCAGATTGATTTCAGTGAATGCCCACTCAAAACAAGGGGACTCAAAAATTCAAACAATGTTATGCAAACTGCAAACAGACCAAGGAAATACATTTTCCTTAAACAAGTGAAGAAAATATAAGTAAAAAGTAGTTGAACAAATGTAGATTGTATTTGACTTGCAATAGATTTGCTGCATCTAATTTGTTTGATGAAGACACCTTATACATGTGAACATCTACATATTATCCTGCACTGAAACCTTTTAGCCTGTTTGCAGAAAAGCAATTTAGAGTAAATTTTTGTTTCTATCAAATTATCTGATTATTGGAATAAAGTCAGAAAGATCTGAAGTCTAAAGAAGGGTCCTGACCTGAGATGTGGCCTCCCCATGTACTGCAGAGTTGCTGCCTGACCCGTTGAGTTACTCCAGCACCTTGTATCCTTTTTTTGTAAACCAGTATCTGCAGTTCCTTGTCCCAAGGAAGATCACTTATTATTCCATGAAACAACTACATCTGAGAACCATTGAATTAAATTAAATAGTTTTATACAATGTATGATATTAAATATAGAATCATAACCTAAAATGATGAACCAACCATTCCAAGTTAGAATAACATAGCTACTGATTGCTGTATACATTCAAGATTGTTTTTCCAATAATGTATCCTTCCCACTATTTTGGAACAAGAACTGAGCGACATAAAAATCATCATCTTCAGTCGTTTTTGTAACAATCACTATTTTGCTATCTCATATTAGGTTTTAGTTCCTATGCTAGAACAATAAACAGAGGAACTTCGAACAATAAAATGGTTTGATTGTTTTCTACCATCAGCAATTGCGAAACAGGCGTAAACATATAATATCACATTTCTTCCTTACATAATAGAGAGAAGATTGCAGAGTGGGGCAAGTACTGCATCCATGGTGTTGAAGTAGAGGCGGTCAAAGTTTTAAGTTGCTAGGCAGAAATATCACCAACAATTTGTCCTTTAAACTACTTTAGACTTTAGAGATACCAAGTGTGCACCAACCAGTGATCACCATACACTATCCTACACACTAGGGACAATTTACAATTTTACTGAAGCCAATTAACCTACAATCCGGTATGTCTCTGGAATGTGGGAGGAAACCGGAGCACCCGGAGAAAACCCACACAGTCATAGGGAGAAAGTACTCCGTACAGACAGAACCCATAGCCAGGATCAAACCCGGGTCTCTGGTACTGTAAGGCAGCAACTCTACTGCTGCGCCACAGACCCGCCACTGAACTGGTCGAACCACATTGATGCTACAAGCAAGAAACCGCACCAATGCCCTTACTTCCTCATAAATCTGAGGAAATGTGGTATGCCGTCAGTGACTCATCAATTTCGAAAGATGCACATTAGAAAGTATTTTATTGAGAAGCATTAAAGCTTGGTTTTGCAACTACTCTGCCCCAGACCGCGTTAAATTACAGGGAGTTGTGGACACAGCCCAAACCATCACACAAACCAGCCTCACTCACACATTGGCTCTAGCTACATTGCATTCTGCTTTGGGAAAGCAGCCAACTTAAATAAGACCATTCACACCCTGGCCATTTGCTCTTGCCCCTCTCCTATCAGGCAGGAGATACAAAAGCATGAAAACACATACAATCAGTTTCGGAAACAGCTTCTCTGTTGTTACAAGCCACTTATCGAACACATGAAAGGGCCTCTCTTAAGCTAAGTATGTATTTTCCATCTCTAAATCTGTCTAATTGAACCCTTTGCACTTTTATTTTTAAATCGGTGCTTTCTCTGTGGCTGTAAAACTATATTCTGCACTCTGTTTCCATTCTCATTTGCAATACCTATTGTACTCATTTATGTATTGTATGGTAGGATTGTGCTCATGTATGGTATGATTTATCTGGATACAATGCAAAACAAAGTTTCTCATTGTACCTTGGTACATGTGACAATATTAAACCAAAATCAGAAAAAAACAAATATTGGCTCAAATAGATGGCAATGCGAATGTGAAATTGATGTTTTTACTGTGAATGATGTTTTAATGTGACTTTTCCAAATATTCAATTATTTAAAAGTTATCACTTTTTTTTTGCTATGAATTCTTAATGCTGCAAATAAACATGAACAAATGGAAGAACTATATACTGACCATTATTTAACATTATCAAAGCAATAAAAAAATGCTTGTTTTAATAAAAGCTAAAATAGAACGTGTCGCTGACCAGATTCCAACACCTACTCATGGTGCGAAAAGTCGTATAATGGCTGATTTGTTATCATCAAGAAAATTCCAGCACTCGAGATTAACTCTTAGAAAAGATGGAAAATGGTAAGGGAACTGTATGCACACATTGAACATAAAGCATTTTTCAGTTTTAGGTTATATTCTGAAAATCTCAAATGGAACTCATAAGTTTCAAACAAGCTTTTTAATTTCTATCCTTGACAGAGCTCATTGTTCTTGACAGGAAACATGCTGGTATGTTAGAATTTATTTGAGCAGTGTGTGCTTGAGACAAGAAAAATCAGCTCATGGATTTAGTCCTGGAGGATACTCTGACCCATGGAAATGTGGAGCAAATGTCCATCAATTTAGGGTACACTTAGCATCCCTGTGATCCTACCCACATTGTGAGTTTTTGATGTCCAAGATTCATACCGCTAGTTCTTTATAACACAATAGTTGCGTTCCTCACCAACATTACCCAATCTAATTACTCAGCATTGATAAAATAACTTTTGGGGTGGCACGGTGGCGCAGTGGTAGAGTTGCTGCCTTACAGTGCCAGAGACATGGGTTTGATTCTGACTACAGGTGCTGTCTGTACAGAGTTTGTACGTTCTCCCTGTGATCTGTGTGGGTTTTCTCTGAGTGCTCTGGTTTCCTCCCACACTCCAAAGACGTACAGGTTTTTAAGTTAATTGGCTTGGTATAAGTGTAAAAATCATCTGTAAAGTGCGATTAGGGTAATGTTAATGTGCGGGGATCGCTGGTCGGTGTGGACTTGGTGGGCTGAAGGGTCTGTTTCTATGCTGTATCTCTAAACTAAACTAAACTATTACAGGATTATTATAACTTTTCAATTTGATTTTCTTATATTTCAATTTTAATCTCCGATTTCACTCCCTTCATTGAGGAGAAATGTGAAGAAGACTCCCCTACCCAAAATGTCACCTATCCATGTTCTCCAGATATTCTGCCTGACCTGCTGAGTTACTTCAGCATTTTGTGTCTTTCTTTACTCTCTTCATTGAATTCCTTCTCCCCCTCTATATCTCTTCATGTTTCCAATTTGATATTATATTAAGACATAACCTTATTAAAATTAACCTTTTCATATTTTCCTGCTTCTTCTCTAACCCCTATATCTCGTTATGTAAACCCTCACCACTCAGGTCCCAGATGTCCATTTCTTTTGTTCCATTATTATCGTTGCCTTCTTCAAAGGCAGTCCCTCAATATCTGAGCAATGATTTACTTCTGTTTCACTTTTTCTGGGTACCCGTGAGGCCAGTGTAGCAAATACTTCCAGAGATGGGCAGGAAATGACAAATGGCATGATCTAGTGGATAGTTTGTGAAAAGGTGCACTCCCGATGATCACATTCTGTGTACACCCACTGCATGGACGTGATTTTCTCACTACCATCTCGACTCTAGGTGAGCATTGACCGGAGGTTCCCACTAGTCAGTGCGGGTGTTGCATTTCTTCAAGGAGGTTTCGAGCAAATCCATGAATCTTGTCACCTATCTACTTGATAATCTCTTCCTGTAATGGAGCTCAGTGTAGAACATTTTGGTTTGGAAGTCCACATTCAGCTTGCAAATGGCATGGCCTGCCCACTGTATCTGGGGTCTCAATGCCAGTCATAATTAGCATGTACCTCCTGCAACTTTTAAGCTTGAGGGTGCAGCAACACATATAACTAATGGACGATGCCACAAGATACTTTTGTCACACGTTCTGGCCCAACGTTTCCTCTCACTCACCAATGTGCCAGAGTTGAAAGAATTAATGAGCTGAACTTCAGCATTCCAGAAACTAATCACAAGCCAACTACATTGGTACAGTTAGCTCCATCTGAACACACATTGTGCACTTGGTTTATTTTGAATATATTAGAGATTGGATGCTTTATGATCAGTATGGATAGAACAATGAGTAGACTATTCAGCCCTTTATTCCTGCTTCACCATTCAATAATTTAATGGCTGAACTGACTGGAACACCAATTTTGCATTTTGGCCTAGCCCTGGAGATTTCTTCAGCCTCTTGCTTATCAAGAGTCCATCTGCCTTCCCTTAGAAATATTCTAAAGCCCTGCTTCCACTACCCTTTCAAAGAGGAAAAAAAAATGTTTTGTCTCTGTCTTAAATAGGTGACCTCAAGTTCAAGACTCTCCAAAAAATGTCCCCTTTGCATCCAGCCTACCCAACCGACAGACCGATAGGACCTTATAAGTTACAATCAAATCCTTTCTTATCTCTCCTTGAATCCAGTAGAAACAAGCCTATCCTTTCCTATCTCTCCTCATAACTCAACCCACCTATACCGAGTAGCTTCAAGTTGAGTCATGCAACTCTTTATTATTCAGTTCATCGACAAGTCCATAAATGAAGGCACATGGGGCCCGCACAAGGCAGGGGAAATGAAATCAGCTTCTATCTGGAGAAATTGGTGCAATTTGCGCAAGGCATAATTTCAAATATAAATGTTGGATCCTGTTGTGATTTGTACCAGTAAAGTTGGCAAAACCAAGTGCAAACTCTTGGCTAGGGTACAAAACAGTTTATAATGATTAACTCAGTAATATAATGCAAATTTCAGAGTGTCTGTTAGAATCATAATGTTATGATAAGCACAAATATTGATAAACAGAGACACCTGAAACAGTGGAGAATACTTGATGAGTTGTAGAACCATCAGCAGGTGAGTGGAATATCTGCACGAGTTTCAGAAATGGAGATGAGCAATGATAAAATCAAAGTTAACAAGCCACAACTGAAAAAGGCCTCGAGCGATGATTAGAGAGGTAAAACCACAAACAGTTTGAAATAGAAATCAACAACATTGTGGTTAGGACAGGATATGTTTAGGTAAGGGACTGGAGGTCATGTTTAGACCAGAAAAATGTGAGAAATGTATTCAAATCACTCAACGCAACAATTTGAGGACAGCTGTATAACAATTAGTGGATAAACAGCCCAGTCACATTTCATCCATACCAAAACTCAAGATTCTACAGTACATGAGCAAGTGCGAGGTGTTGCACTTTGGAAGGGTGAGTGCAAGGAGAGAGAATACAGTTAATGGCAAGACCCTTCATGGCTTAAGAACAGTTTCATTCTATTTTGATGTTTTCTTGGATGAAAACATAAGCTTTCCAAAAATATTATTCTCAAATGGATCGGGAAAGGGCATTAAAACTATTCCCCAATGGGGAAAAAAATTGTGTTTTTTTTTCAGGGAACTAATGGATGAGCTGGAGATTGGAAAATCCTATGGCCATGCAGCAACGGTAAATGGTGGTAATACCAGTGGTGGAAAGATAAGGAGAGAAAAGCAAGTTATGGAACTGTAGATTGATGTTGCATGTTAACCAATCACACACCAGCCAGCATCTCTAACTCCACCCCACTGCAATACTTATACTAACACTATTTCCCAGCACCGACAGTTGGAGCAGCCAGGATGTACTGACAACTAATCATCCTCCATGGTGTTAAGTTTTAGTGCTGATTAAAGATGTATTTGAATCACGTACTGAGTCTAGAAGTCATTTACATGGTGTCAGAAGTGGGATACGAACCCATGCCTCCAATCGGAGACCAGAGTTGGAACAGACTCCAATTAACTCACATGAGGACCCGACTGTTTACTCGTTACAGCTTGCTGCTGCTAAGAATTATGATCCGACCGTGACAGTAACTGTAAACAACGTCCATTTTGGCAAGAAATTAAACACGGGGGTGAAAGTAAACACAATGTCAATCAACCTCTTCAACAAGATAAGAACTAACGAGCCACTGATCAAGGACAAATCCACTCTACATGCTTTTGGAGGAGAGGTGCTGGTGCCTCTGGGCAAAACCAACTTGAAATGTGTGCTGAAAAAAACCACGAGGAATTTGACCTTCTATGTCTTGAACTTTAATTCAGTTACTCTGCTTGGCAACCAGGCCTGTCAGGAATTGGGGCTGATATCCTTTGACAAAACGGTCTACAAGCTGCAAATTTCCCTGGAGCCGCTGAGTGAATTACCTGATCTTTTCTACAATAACCTGGGCAAGTTGCCCATGACTTACAAGATTATTATTGACCCCGAAGTGACACTTCGACCTCCACACCGATTGTTATTTGCCATGATTGACAGGTTTCACTCTGCGCTGAAGGACATGGCATCCACAGGCATAATTGAAACAGTCAGCGACCCCACCGACTGGGTCTCAACCATGATTGCCACGGTCAAGAAGGGAAAAAATGAAATCCGTTTGTGCATCAACTCGAAAGAACTGAACACTGCCATTAAGCGCCCACACCATCCCATGGAGACTGTCGAGGATGTTGCAGCAAAGGTCGGAACGGCCACCCTATTTTCTGTCCTCGATGCAAAGAACTCTTTCTGGCAGATACTGCTGGACAAGAAGTCATCAAACCTCACAACATTTGCCGCCCCATTCGGCAGATACAAGTTTCTGAGAATGCCATTCGGAATCAACTCTGCCAGTGAAGTCTTCCAAAGAACTATGGAGCTATTATTCAAGGACCAACCTTGTGCCATAATTGTCGACGATATCCTAGTGCATGGCAAAGATGCAATGGAGCACGACCACAATATCAGGCTCATCTTGGATCGCGCACGCAAGATCAACCTCAAGCTCAATCCTGACAAGCCACATCTTCACTCCTAATGGTCTCAAACCCAATCCGAAGAAGGCTACTGCCATCACAGAAATGCGTGCCCCCACAGACGTGAAAGGCCTGCAGCGTTTTCTGGGCATGGTAAACTATCTCGGCAAGTTCATACAGAACCTCAGCGAACTAAGCTCCACACTGCGGGAGCTGACAAAAAAGGACACAGCGTGGTCATGGCTCCAGCAACATCAGATTGCTTTCGCTGTCTTAAAGTCCAAACTGACCAGTGCACCGACCCTAATTTTTTTTACCTGAAATGTCCGATAACGATCACCTGCGATGCTTCAAAATTCTGGCTCGGCGCAGCTTGCTTGCAACCATCTGCCGAGGGCACTCTACTACCCTTCTCGTATGCCTCTCGCACCATGACCGGCATGGAGCAGCACTACGCGCAAATCGAAAAGGAAATGTTGGCCGTCGTCTTTGCTTGCTCCAAATTCTATGACTTCATCTTTGGCAACACCTTCACGGTCGAGACGGACCACCAGCCACTGGTGACAATCCTGACAAGCCCATCCACGCCGCGCCAGCTCGTTTGCAGCGTATGATGATGCAGCTGCAGCGGTACGATTTCTCTATTACCTACACTAAGGGTAAGGACATGCACGTCGCTGACACTCTCTCCCGTGCACCTCGGGCATCTTGCGAACAACATCCCTATGAACAGGACAATTTCACAGTCCTCGGTGTCGATTTCGTCTCCAGCAAGCAACTGCGTACCTTGGCCGCGCACACCGCCACTGACAATATACTTCAAATCCTCTCCTTCATCATCAAAACAGGCTGGCCAGACAGACAATCCAACACGCCCACAGAGGTGCAGCCTTTCTTACTGGTTCGTGATGAACTGGTAGTTCAGGATGGGGTTGTCGTCAAGGGTCACAAGGTGGTGATACCCTCATCGCTATGAGACGTAAACTTCAAAGAGGCACACAGCGGTCACCCAGGAGCCAACGCCACACTAGCACACGCCTATAGTCTGTTCTACTGGCCGGGAATGGCCAGTTACATCCGGGACCGCGTAGCCTCCTGACCCGCTTGCAACAGCCTTGCGCCTCATCAGCAGCGGCAGCCCCTTCTGCAACAACCTCCACCAGCACTGCCCTGGACATCGCTGGCGGCAAACATTTTCGAATGGTGCAGGAAGCACTACCTCGTCCTAGTTGACTCCTTTTCTAATTGGTTTGAACTAGACCAACTGACCTCCCTCACATCGGAGATGGTCATCTAGAAGCTGAAAAGACACTTCTCTACCTTTGGCGCTCCCGTCAGCCTGAGAACCGACAACGGTCGACAGTTCACCAGCCACATGTGCAAGCATTTCGCAGACCGATGGAACTTCCAGCACATCACGAGCAGTCCCGAGTATCCACAGAGTAATGGACTCGCTGAACGCGCTGTCAGAAGCGCCAAACACTTGCTGGAACGAGCACAGATTTCAAAGTCAGACGTTTATCTCGATCTCCTGAATCTCAGAAACGTTGCCAGGGATGGAACCCTGGGATCTCCAGCATAGCGACTGATGTCGAGATTGACGAGGCCTCCGGTACCGATCGCACAACAGCAACTTATAACCTCAGGTGCTGAAGCCCGCCACTATCCAGTCTACAAGAGAAGCACGATATCCAGAAATGGTCATACGACAGTTCCAGCAGACCACTCAAGCCTCTACTTCCGGGTCAGGTCGTCCGCCTACGAACTTCAACTGGACATTCCCGTCTGGGCACTTTTATCAACCCGACTGACGAGCCACGGTCTTATCTGGTTGACTGTGAGGGAGCGGTATACCGGAGAAGTCGACAACACCTGCTTGCTGTGAGGGAGCCTCGACCACTGCCTGCTGGTCCCTATGCTCCACCGTTCCAGTTCCAGCCGCCTATTGCAATGTCTCCCACTCGTCCCCACATGCCTTGCACCCCTCCACGTCCCGCGGTCTCCACTAACCACGGGGCCTCACCCCCTTCGGTCACCACAAGCCTCCATCGCGTTATTCTCGCCTCCAGGCTCTCCATCTCATCTTTCAGGTGAGGGGGGGAGGGTTTGGTCCGCACGTGCTCGGGCCGTGTTAGTAGACCACCAGACAGATATGGCGAGTATGTTTAACCCCATGGCATGAGTGCCCTTTCACACTTAACCTTTGGGGGGGAAGGATGTAGATTGATGTTGCTTGTTCACCAATCACACACCAGCCAGCATCTCTAACTCCACCCCTCTGTAATACTTATACTAACACTATTTCCCAGCACAGCCAGTAGGGGCAGCCAGGATGTACTGACAACTAATCATCCTCAATGCTGTTAAGTTTTAGTGCTGATTAAAGATGTATTTGAATCACGTACTGAGTCTAGAAGTCATTTACAGGAACTATTCGTGGAAGTCCCAGACTTGCCTGTTTCTCTTTGACTGCTTTTATGTGTCAGTCATTCTGAAGCATTCTATAATTTTTGAGAGGAGTAACAACAAATAGTAAGATTAAATGAGAACTTACCAGTTTGAAGTTTGATCTTTATTTTATGAGGAGTTACGATGAGGGATTACGTGAAGACCCCGCCAGCATGCATGCGCAGCATTCTTCAAAGCAGCGGTGTGAAATCACAGATACCAGAGTTGACTAACATAGTAAGATAAGAGAACTAGCATACCAATTGACCTTTATAATAGAGGGTTTGGGAGCGGAGGGCACGTAATCCCTCATCGTAACTCCTCATAAAATAAAGATCAAACTTCAAACTGGTAAGTTCTCATTTAATCTTACTATTTTACTTCGGAGTCATGTGAGTGACTATGTGAAGATTTCAAAGCTCTGTGATTTAATGCCCTGCAACGAGTCCATGCTCATACACTGCCATTATGAGAAATTGAGAAAGTATGTTAATGTATTTCAGACATGAAACTGTGCTGAAAACAAAAGGGTATTTATTTAACAATACCAAATAATAATACCCCTACATCAGGGAAATTATAAAACAGAACTTAATATTCTGCCAGCAAACGTCTCAGGCGCGGCCACGGGTTTATTGTAAAACCGCTGAAAGGTTTTTTCATTAGTCCAACCCGCCGTTGCAAGGATGTGGTCCATTGGAACTTCCATCATCCTTGCTGCCGATGTGGATGCAGCCCTGGTGGAGTGAGATTTAAACACGTTAGTGTCCACCCCCGCTGCACCCAATACCACCCTTAACCATCTTGAAATGGTTTGCATGGTGACTCTATGATGAGGGCATTTGTGGCTTATAAACAAAGCCCTCTCCGTGCCCCTGAGACCCTTGGTGACCTCTATGTAGCGTAAAAGGTGGGTCACAATACATAGAGGGCTATCTATGGGATAGGCCAGGAAATCCAACTTTTGGCCAGATGATCCAGGCCTGTCTTGCTTGAGTAACCCCTGTATAAAGAAAGTTACCTTGCTGTTGGTTATGACCATGGCGTCCATACTTAACTTATGTAGGGACTGGACCCGTTGCGCCGTCACGAGTGCCATCAGCATGACCATTTTGTAGGTCAGTTTGTCCAATGAAAGAGATGTTATTGGTGCCCACCCTCGGAGCATGGTTAGTACAATGCTGATATCCCAGGTCTGGGAATATGTAGGCCTGGGGGGATTTGAATTAAATATTCCCCTCATTAGTTTTGACACCAAAGGGTGAGACCCCACTGTTAGGTGATCGCAACCTCGTCCGAGATAATTGGATAGGGCACTTCTGGCACAGTTGATGGCACTGTAGCTCAAACCTTCATCGAAATGAAAGCTTGCCAGGAACTCCAGCACTTCCGTGATGGTGGCTGTGTCATATGTGGTGTTCGTTTTGGTGCAGAACACGTCCCATTTCTTCACGTAAGTGGGGTACTGTCTCCCTGCACGATGCTGTGATGATATTGATAGTTCGGTCCGTGAGTCCATAATCCAGAAGTGGCCTTTTCAAACCCTGCAAACCAATAGGTTTATCTGGTCATGACACGGGTGACTCTCCCCTGTCACAGGGTGTGCCAATAAACTCAGATGTTTAGTTATTGGAATGCATGGTTCTGAGGCCATGTCCAGTACCACAGGGAACCATGGTTGAGTAGGCCAGTCGGGCACAACCAGAATACCCGATGCCGAGTCTTGTTTAATTTTTTGCAAGACCCGACTGATGAGGCAGAAGGGGGGAAAATTGCATAGAAAAACAAATCCCCCCAGTGTAGCGAGAAAGTGTCCATCACTACTGCCCCAGGTCTGGTTCCCATGCAACATATGTTGATATTTGGTGATTGAGTCTGGATGCAAAAAGGTCGATATCTGGTGTTCCATATCGATCTACAATGTCGGCAAACACTTTGCGGTCCAACATCCATTCGGTGTTGTCATTAAATTTGCGTGACCTGGTGTCCGCCACTGTATTTAGCCTACCTGGAAGGTAAGTGGCTGATATCCAAATGCTCCTTTCTAGGCACCAGTGCCAGATTGTATTGACCAATTCGTCACAGGATATCGACTTTATTCCACCCATATGATTGATATAAGCCACCACAGTGGTATTATCAATCTGTAAACGTAGATGCAGATGGTGCATGTCCGAACAGTAAGCCCGGAGTCCATGAAATGCTCCTAGCATTTCTAGATAATTAATTCCTAGTGCCGGAAGTAGGGTTAATTCATGTGCACTCCATCTACCACCACAACTGGAGGTGGTATTAGTTGCTCCCCAACCTTTTCCGCTGGCATCAGTTTGTAGTATAACCGAGGGATTTGTGATTGTGATGGGGTTAGAGCAATGTCGAGCATTGTCTATCCACCATTGTAATTCTAATTTTGCTTTTCCTGGTAATTGCATTGGCCTGTCAAAATGGCCTGCCTGGTGCTTGAGTGCTGCTATTTTTGCCCTTTGTAGATTTTGGTAATGTAGTGGGCCAAACTGTGTGGCTGGGAAAGCAGCTACAAGCTTCCCAATCACTCTGGCTACTTGCCGAATAGATGGTTTCCTGATGCCAGTAAGGCTGTTGCATGCCTCTATCAAGTCTGACGCTTTGTTTGGTGACACAGACATATGAACAGAGTCAATTGTGAAACCCAAATAGTCCATAGTGGTAGAAGGCATCAATTTTGATTTATCTGGATGGATGATAAATCCCAGCTTTTGAAATAGGTGGCTGAGACGGCCAGTTTGGCCAACTCCAAAGTTTTTCCCACGATTAAAATATCATCGAGGTAAGCCATAACAATATGTTTTTGTTTCCTGAGACACGCTAAAGCTGGTTTTAATAATTTGGTAAACAGTCTGGGCGCTGATGATAATCCATTAGGCAGCGCTTTATACTGCCACAGCTGCCCCATCCAGACAAATTTCAAATATCTGCGATGATCCTTATCTATTGGTACTGAATAGTATGCATCCTTTAGGATGCATGCTATTCAGTACCTATTGGAAATTAGCTGAAGTACCTATTGGAAATTAGCTGTTTGGCCGTGACAAAGGTTTCCATTTTGAAATGGGCATACTGCACGAAAGTATTCAGTTCAGTCAAATCCATAATGATGTGGCAACCGCCGTCTTTTTTATTTTTAGTGAAAATGTTTGATACAAACTCATGAGACTTTCTTTTGCTTTTCTCAATTACCCCTTTTGAATTTAGTCTTAAGAGTTCAGCATGACCTTCTGTCTTTTCTTTCTGTGGAAGTACAAACTTTCGACTAGGTGTATGCTGTACAGGGGAAAGGAGTTTGTGAACAAATACAATTTTGTATCCCTGGATACTTTCCAGTATGAAAGGATCAGAGGTTAAAGTACTCCATGCATCCCAAAACAAGTGCAACCGTTCCCCAACCCGTGAGGAGTTTAAACATGCGATGTTCCTGAGGCAACCAGACCCACATACCTCCATGGTTACGGCGGTGCTGCGTTGGTTGCCTAGTCCTTGTTTCTTGTGATGTGGAGTCGCTGTGTTGTGGGGTTGATGCATCTTCCAAGAAGGCCGAGTGGGCCATGGTGTAAAAAAGACCGCTGAGCAGGTTGCCCAGCCTTCGAGCTTTCACCAGCAGGTGGTCTATCGCTGTAGCGTTGTCTGCTGGTGGAGGCATAGGGGTGCTGCCGCCGCTGGTATGGAGACTTGGTGGCAGCCGGCACCTTAATCATGCCAATTGCCTTCGCCTCTTCATCGAGGTCTTTGACCTGTTTAGGCAGGTTGTCCCCGAATAGCAATGTTGGCGGCTGCGCACTGCTGGGTCTGCACAACCCCGTGAACTTGGGATTGAGTGCAGGCCGGATGACACTCTTCCTGTAACTGTTGATCTCATATTGAGTGTTACATAGGAGAGCGAGCGCGTCCTGCAGCTCCGCCGGCATTTCAACTCCGTCCACTGTCCTGGCAACGGCCGTAATCCCAGCAGCCAGTAGTTTGAGGATCTTCTGGAATTTGACTTCCTGGCTCCTGATGCCAGGGCTCATGTTACCCCAATTGGGGTTGTTAACAGCAGGCACATTGAGGGAGACGCAATTCTCCGGAGCTACGTACTTGGCTGCCGTGTTATTAATGGCTTGCTCTTGCAGTTGGTTAGTTGCCATGTAATTGATACTGGTTGCCAACTTTGGATGTAACGGCAGCCCTTTTTGGGTAGGCATCGCAAATTTCGTGACCATACCCAATAGCTCCTCTTCTGGCACCCCTAGCATAGATGTATCTTCAGCCATGCCCCCTTCTTCAGAGTCAGCCCAGTTCTGACTCCTAATGCTCCCCTGCAAGGAGGGTGAGACATTTGGCAGTCCTGAAAAGGATGCTGCCGTGGGTCTGCTAAGAGACCCACTGTGACCATACCCCTGCTGCAGCAGGTCACGTTGGAGCAACTGCTCCACCATCCGCTCCATGCGGGACAGTCGACCGCCGTCGCTTCCCGCGAGCGGGGTGTCCTCCAGTCCGGACTCAGCCAAGTCAGTGGACCTGCCCGACTTCCGGGTGGTTTTGCCGCCAGTCCGAGGAGCACCTGCGGGCTGTAGCGGCGTGAAGTCGGGGGCTGCGGATTGAACCAGCATTTAGTACTCGGTTAGTACTGGAATGTGCAAGAGATGCAAGCTTAAATGTTTCATAGGTCAGCATCTCATATCATCTCAGCATTGGTGGGATATTCTGGCCCTGATCTCTTTAGCTGCTGTTCACATGCCAGTGTCTTCATCAGAGAATGTTTAACATTTGTATTTTCCATTTGAGTACAGATGGACAAAGTGCCAACACTGTATTATAATCTTTGCTTACTTTCATTTTACAACATTATATCGGGAATGCTCCTTCACCTGCTTAAAAAAAAGGAACAAACACCACACGCAACTAAACCTTTTGCAGGGGAGAACTGGAAAAACAATTGGCTGCATAAGTCCTGCAGCATGTAAAAGGAGAACGAATGGTAGCTGGGTCATCCAACTAATTTCCGATGAAATCTTTTTGGCCTTCAACCTATATATAACTCTTCAACTTGTAGTAGATCCCTGTGACTAACAATCAGTGAGGATAGAACTGAAAATGTATCCCATGGGTGGCATTGCCCTGAAATAATTGAAAATTGCTCCATATAATCTGTGGCTTTTTTGTGACGGTACATAGCAGTTCAGTGTACTGGTTAAAAACAAGATTTTTGAATTTTTAATTAATTTTATTTTATAAAAAGATTATTAAAGTTTAGAACATAATGTTTCTTAAAATAAATTAGGTGGTCAGTCCCTAAAACAGCTTATAGAATGACCATCCACCATTAACAACAACCGTTAAGGGCCTGTCCCACTTACGCGACCTTTTCGGCGACTGCCAGCACCCGTCATAGCTCACCGAAAAATGTCAACATGTTGAAAATTTAGCGGTGACCAGAAAGAAGCTACGACTCTTTGGGTGACTAGAAGACTTCTCACGACCATACAGGCGACCCCTGGCGACCTCTCACGACCATACAGGCGACCCCCTGGCAACATGCCCCCGGGTGACACCCCGCGACACTGCGACATGTCGCCAGGGGTCGCCTGTATGGTCATGAGACGTCTCCTAGTCACCCAAAGAGTTGTAGCGTCTTTCTGGTTGCCGCTGAATTTTCAACATGTTGAAAATTTTCGGAGACTTATGACAGGTGCCGGCAGTCACCAAAAAGGTCGCGTAAGTGGGACAGGCTCTTAAGGAACGATATACATACCAGCAAATTTTTGTCTTCAAAATAAGCACTTATGACAAAATAAGCACTGGCAATAATTAAACATTATCTAATCTGTACATAGCATGTTCAGATTAAGTCAAATTATTGTGGCCGAACTGTAGTCAATTCTGCTCTAAAATAAAACGTTTGAAATTCACAGTCCCACCTACATTGGTTACATTCATTTGATGTTCTTCAAATTTAATAATCTGGAGAGCTCTTCCATATGTGTGCTGCCTCCAATCTTGCAGCAGAAATACCCGATGAAAGTGCTTCAATGACTTCCTCTGTTTATCTCAATAGCCAATTTCAATGGAGCATTATTACAGAGTAACCACTATTAAGTATGCGTTGAAATGTCAATCATCTTGATATTACAGGACAATGCTACATCTCGATTTTATGGTGGTACTAAGCAATGTTGTCTAGCTTCAATTTATATTTCATCAAATCACTCACTTTAAATTATTTAACACGTAAGGCAAATGAAGAATTTTGAACTACTATGGGAGGTGACTACAGGGTTCAATTTAAATGAGCACAACCAAGGGCCAACAAGCCTGTTTGAGACTAAAATTTGACCATCTAGTTGTGATGTTTTGGTTCACAATACAGAGCATCACACATTTAACTTTCCATTCTTAAAATTAAACAACGGCATTTGGAATGACATGAAGCCAGTTACTGCAAGTGAAAAGAGGCATTTAACAAAAGTGCAGAAAACCCAAGTATAAAAGCAAACAGATCGCCAGGTAATGATAGATTACTGATGCTTGCTGTTACCATGCTTACGTGCACTTGGTCAATACTTCAGTATGCTCAGTGACAGGGGGCGCCGTCCTGTATGTTATGGCTGCTCAGCCTGCAGCTGTATGTTTTTCACACTTTTCTTTATTTTTAGTGAGTTAAAGTGTTTTGTTTTTGGAGTTCTATTCTTTTTTATGTGGGGGGTGGGGGTGGGGGGGGGGGGGAAGGGGGAAACTACTTTTCAGAGTCCTTACCTGGTCGGAGAGGCGGCCTTTCTCCGGGCTGCACTTTTGAGCCGTCCTCGCGGTCTACCAGCGGGCCTGGAGCGGCGTTTCCTGAGGAGACTGCCCAGAACCTCGGCTTTGGCGGCGGCGGCGGAGCGCTGGAGCGCCATCGCGGAGCGGGCGATGCCTTGCTTGGGTCGCCGCGCTGGACTCCGGTGAGCTAAGACCGCTTAGAGGAAAACATCGCGGAGCTGCGGATCTGTGGAGCGGCCAATTGCGGGCGGCGGCGCTGAACTTCAACATCGGGAGCCAGTGGGGGAGCTCCATTCAGCGCGGCCTTGTTGGCTTCGGAAGCCGCGGACTCCGGTAAGGAAGCGGCCGTTCCAGGTGTCCCAAGCCGCTGAGAGGATTTTCCCGACGCCGGAGCACCATCACCCGGTGAGAACGGCCTGGAACATCGGGCCTCCGTGAAGGCGAATGCGGAGGCCTCAATAGGCCTGACTATGGGAGGACATGGGATGGGGATTGGACATTGTGCCTTCCCTCATAATGGGAACCATTGTGGGGGGATGTTTTTTTATGTTTAAATCTCGTTATTAGTGTTATGTCTGTATTTTTTTTATGTGCTACATTGGCAAGAAACATTTCACTACACCTACCGGTGTATGTGACCAATAAATTAACCTTGAACCTTGAATCTTGAACCTCTTACATTGTAACTTACAGTCATGGGAAATCAAAAACAATGCAAAATCAAAAAAAAATATCAGTGGAAAGAACAGGAAAAACAAACTAGAAGTTGCAAACCAATAAACCTTTGTGTGAAGAGGGTGCATTGGTTCATGAGATATAACCATATAACCATATAACAATTACAGCATGGAAACGTTAAAAAAAAACCCATACAGATGCAATTAAGATATATATGTTGACTTTTATTGGAATGTGTTGAAGTCAGGAAGTACTTTTAAGATTCTACAGGCTTGAATGACTCCTAATTTAAAGGACTGCGTGCAATTTTCGGGTCCAAAGTTAAGGAAGGTTATATTTACTTTGAGATCATGACATTTATTCGCCACATTTCTTTCTGGGATAATGGGGATGTCCTGTGAAGAGAGATTGAGTAAGAGTGGCCTGGTGTTTAAGGGAAAAGGAGATGAGATGTACAGAATAGAAAGGGATTCACAGGACAGATACCACAAGATTATTTCATCTGGCTGGAGAATCCAGAACCTGTCATATTGTTTCCAAATAAAGGGCCAACCATATTGGACAGAGATGAGAAAATTCTTTATGTAGTGAGATGTAAATATCTGGAATACATTTTCTTAAAAGAGACTGAAAGCTCATCTACTGAATATTTTTAAGGCTGACTAGACCAAGTGAGACCCGTTGGGTCCCAGTCACACGGGAGGTCTGGTCCCCCAATGCAATCCATTCCCCAATGCAATATTCCACCACTCACACATTTCCCCAACCCAAACCCAACCCAACACAATATTTCACCACTCACTCATAGCCCCTAACTGTGTGTGGGTGAGGTGTAGGGGGAGGGAGGATGTGGGAGGGGTGTGTGGGCAGGGTGTGTGGAGGGGAGGGGTGCGTGGGGGGGGACGAGTGTGTGTGGGCGGGGTTTGTGGAGGGGAGGAGTGTGTGGGGGGAGGGGTGTGTGTGTGTTGGCAGTGTGTGTGGGGAGGGGCGGGGGGGCAGCGAGCGTTATGGAGCTGGAGAGGGGGGGGGGGGGATGGGGTGGTGTGTGGGCAGGGGGAGGGGTGTGTGTTGGAGAGTGGTTGATTTATGGGGGTTGTGAGGGGGGGGGTTGTGAGGGGGGGGGTGTGAGCAGGGGAAGGGGGTGTGGGCAGGGGAAGGGTGTGTGGGTGGGGCGGGTTATGGGAGCAAGGAGGGGGTTGTGAGGGGGAGGGGTGCTGGGGCGGGGTGAAGGGGTGTGTGGTTGGGGGGCAGGGGTGTGGGGGCTGGGGGTGTTGTGAGGGTAGGGGGGGTGTTGGCTGGGGAGGAGAGAGCTTGGAGAAAAGACAGGGGTTGTGGGGGAGAGGGGGGTATCACGGAGGAGGGGGCAGGAGCCAGCGAGGGGGACCAGAGGGGAAGGAGCTGGAGCTGGCGGTGCGATGGGGACTCACAGTGGTCAATGGTCACTGGTCGCTGGACGCTCTCCTCCACCGGGATCAGATTTTCCGCTTTGCGTTTGGCGGAAAGCGGAAAGTGGAAAATCCAGCCCCTCCGAAAATTGTGTCCGGTTGGAGATGTCCGCCGGCCATCCTCAGCTCCAATAAAGACGAGATGGCGCAGGAAGGGGCGGACTGTCCCGTGTAGTAACAGGAGAAGCAACCAATCCACGCGTCGCTGACTGGCAGGAGAGGAGATCAATCTGCGCACTTGCGGTTTTTAAGATTTTTAAACCTCGCTAACTTTTACAATAGACCACCGATCAGAACAAAACTTGGTGCACTTGCATCACAGGAGAACGGTGAGTGTGCTGGTGAAAAATCGTAGCGCTATCGCGTACCGTTTTTTGCGCAAATAGAAAGACCACCCAAATCGGAAGAACACAAGATCAGAGTTTTAGTTATGTATAGAAGATAAATATGGCTCGATCTTTGAACTCTAAGGGAATTAGCGGATATGACAGCCAGAAAATCGATGTTAAGGAATAGGATCTTCTATAATCATATTAAATGATACCTAATGTCCATGGAGCATATGGCCTAATCTGGTTCCTCCTTCTTACATTCTTACAAAAGCATTATGTAGGTTTAAAATGCCACTTTGGGAAGAAGACAAATGATAAGTTCCTTTAAACACTGAAGTTTGGTGACTTTAAAGCAGGGAGTGCAAGTTATATTATAAAGTCATATAGAGAAAATGGAATTTAGAAGGTGGGGGTGAAGAACATTGGGAAGAGCATTGAATTGGAGAGTGAGTTAAAGATAAGTGGAAAAAATATATAATCTTAATACATTTAATGAAACCCCACACAGGTAAATACAAGCAATCCTTGCCAGAGAATTAGTGAGACAGTAATTAAGACTCATTGTTCATTTTTGAAATTAACTTATTCTTGAATCAATAAGCTTCAACTTGACTAAATGGTATTCATCAAATTCATTTGTTCAGGAAAAGTGGAAAGATTTGGTCTTGTGCTTAGAGTGATTTAACTAGATCTGCCACACGACACACAGTGCTGCACATATATAGCTTGTTTTTATGCCATACCATCTGTGAAAACCATGGAAGACTGTGTTAATATGCATTATTCAAGGCACAGCCTGATCAGAAAAATATTTGTTTGTTGAAGTTCAGTTTAGTTTATTGTCACATGTACCGAAGTGAAAAGATTTTGTTGTGTGCTAACCAGTCAGTGGAAAGACAACACATGATTACAATCGAGCCATTTGTAGTGTATAGATACATGATAAGGGAATAGCATTTAGTGCAAGGTAAAGCCAGTAAGGCCCGATCAAGGATAGTCCAGGTGTCACCAATGAGGTAAATAGTAGTTCAGCACTGCTCTCTGGTTGTGCTAGGATGATTCAGTTGCTTGATAACAGCTGGGAAGTAACAGTCCCTGAAT
Organism: Okamejei kenojei; assembly: GCA_035221665.1. NCBI lineage: Eukaryota > Metazoa > Chordata > Chondrichthyes > Rajiformes > Rajidae > Okamejei > Okamejei kenojei. The sequence goes on from CM069131.1 coordinate 77,768,370, forward strand.
CTGGTGGTGTGCATTTTGACACTTCTATACCTTTTGCCCGAAGGGAGCGGGGAGAAGGGGAGTGGCCAGGGTGCGACTCATCCTTGATTATGCTGCTGGTCTTGCCGAGGCAGCGTGTGGCATAAATGGAGTCAGTGATAAGGAGGTTGGCTTGTATGATGGTCTGGGCTGCGTCCACAATTTGCTGCAATTCCCTGAGTGTGCTCATTTAACAACTGAAATTGACATCTACCAGGAAGCATCATTACTGGTAAGAATCAACAATTTCACACAGCAACTCAGCACTATGTTGAGAATGAAGGGGTGGCTATTTGGTCTTTTTGGAGTTACAACAAAGTTCCCATGCAGCTTATACCTTGGCATGCTGTCATGCTTCAGACATCTAAAATGTAATAAAGGAACTTCCTTATGTCTGTGTTTGTGAACTAACATGGTTTTATGGATTAAAATGGAAAAATAAAACTTACAGAGGTTTAAGCCAAACTCTCACCCATCAATAACATCTAAATTGCCAATTTGCCTTGCCAAAGTTCTTCACATGAATACACTAATTTATTTGACTTGAAGTGGTTGTATGGCTGGAGGACCTACTGCTTTACTGCTCCAGTTATCCAAGTTCAATCTGGATTCTGTTCTGGATGGAGTTTGCACGTTGTCCCTGTGAGGATGTAGTTTTCATTTAGGTGACTCTCACATCCTGATAGACCCACTGGTCGGTAGGCTAATTGGCCACTTTAAATTGTCCTGACTGTGCAGATGAGTGGTAGAATCAGTAAGGAGTTGATGGTAATATGTGGAGAAAAGGTTACAGGAAAAGTCATTGAAGGAATGGTATTGCTCTGCAAGCATAGAATCAATGGGCTGAAATGGCCTCCTTCTACGCCCGAGGGAAATGTAAAAATATAAAATGGTCATTGCTCAATAAGCTCGAGACTAGTCATTAAAATGGGTGGCATGTCACAAGCTGTGTCCATCCACCATGATTATGCAGGTGTTTATTGTATGTACAAAGCAGTAATCCTGGGTAGCAAGACAGTTCTTGAATATCACTGACTTATTTATGCGATCCTAGGACAAGCACATTCTCAACCAGGATCCTTAACCAAGCCATACTCAGTTATTTAGCATCCTACCAAGCCACTGTGATCTATTCCGTATTCATCCAGAGATGCTCATGACTTTAACTCAATGCTTCCAAATCTCTTCCGTCTTCTTTACATTGTTCCTTGACCCACTCATCCCCTTCATCATCCAACATATCCATCCTTGCTATTAATTTCACTCGCATTTCAAATAATACTAGACAAATAATATTTGTCAGTTTTTCTCTTTCTATCTTTCAAAGCTAGTAAAGACCTTTTTTAGGCCCAGATGCCACCCTGTATAATATTAAATTAAACAAGCCAGAGAGTCTTTGGTTTGAACAAAGCTTTTGTTTTAGTTGTTGAACAAAGCTGTTTTACTTGAGTGGAGGTGGAAATCAATCACTATAATTTGTGTGAACAAATAATCTAATACTGTATATCGTACACTATCCTTTTGCTAAAGGCAGCTTAGAAATAAAATGTTCATATTGACTTTATTCTTGTTGTAACTAGCAATCATAAAATATTCAGATATTACCATAAAATATTTATCAGATAGTTTCTTAGTTGATAATGTGCTAATGTGAAAGCTCATGTAACCTCTTTTGTCTCTCAGACAAATGCAATTCTCCATAGGTCCCCTAATTAACAAGAATGTCATTTATTTAGCTGCTATACACTAGGGAAATTATTTGATAAAAGAACACAAACATGAGGTCTGACACTTTGATAGGGCCTATTGTTAATGCCCTAGTATTAAACATAAACCATGATCTTGAAAAAAATCCATGAGGCGTTAGTAAGTGCAGTAGTCTTTTCCAATAAATACAAGATATAACTGAACTGTACTGCAATGTTTTCTACTGTTGCATTGCCACCCTGAAATCCACCCCTCAATTAGCAGTTCAAGCAACTGACCAAGATTGTTGAATATGGAAGCATTTTATTTCAGGCTGTCAATTAAGGAAGTGCCAATTTAGACGCAAAAAAGTTTCAATGATTTGTGTTAACAGTGAGGCTCACAACCCAGAGTCAGGATTCTTGTTTAACAGTGAATATTAAAACCTGTATCATCAGCAATAAATCCAATCTTAAAAAAGTCCTTTGCTTCTTTTTAAATATTGTTACCATCCTTAATAGGAGCTCGTAAATGAAACCCAGTTACTTTGAGGTTAAATGCAGTGGGTGCCATATGTTATCAATACTTAAGTTCTGATTGAGGACAATGTTGCAGGCTAGGCTAATAGGATATGGCAAACCAACAGTTTGTAAAGTTTATTTGTATGATTGATTTGACCCATCAGACCAAACATAATGTTAATGAGGAACTGTCAGTGCACAACAAGACCATGAAGCATGATGTGCAGCATAATAAAATATTGGATTTAATTATTTGTGGAATAACGAGACAAATGCAATTAAACCCTAAGAGCCATGTCATATATTATACGCAAAATCGAGATAATTACCTAAATATGAAAGCATTGAATAAAATTGAAAATGCAAATTAGAAAACAATCTATTCCAACACTAGATTCAGGGAACTGTTTCAACTATTCCAAGTGCAGTTATAACTTTATGGATCTATAAATCTCATCCATTTATCATTTACAACCTTTGAGCATTTGGTTTCATTCAATTAAGTTACTTTCCAGAATCTAAATTATACTTTGTATCATTACTTTATATATAATATCTATATATAAATAGGAACATAATCTGATTTATATTGAATATGTATTATTCTTTTGGCCAGAAAATTCAATTCTCTTTGGGGTGCACTAAATAAATCTTCAGTGATCTCCAATGGTTTAATTATGTTTAGCAGATACACATAAATAAAATTGCAGGATTCCGGGTCCAATATGTCTGAAGAAGGGTCTTGACCTGAAACATCACCTATTCAATAGACAATAGACAATAGGTGCAGGAGTAGGTCATTCGGCCCTGCAAGCCAGCACCGCTGTTCACTGTGATCATGGCTGATCATCCACAATCAGTATCCCGTTCCTGCCTTCTCCCTATATCCCTTGAGACTGCTATCTTTAAGAGCTCTATCTAATTCTCTCTTGAAAGCATCCAGAGAATTGGCCTCCATGGCAGAGAATCCACAGAGATGCTGCCTGACCCATTGAGTTGCGCCAGCTTTTTGTGTCTATCTTCGGTTTAAACCAACATCTGCAGTTACTTTCTACTCATCCAGAATTACATTTTATTTAACAAATCACAAGTAGTTCAGAAGACTGGTAGCTAACCTTATACTTCAGAAATGATATAGTGGTTTAATTTGCTGGTATTCTCCATTATTGAGTGAGCAATGATAAGCAAGAGCTATTTATATATATTATAACTGCAGATAAAGAAGCTTGTCATATGTTTCATTCGATCAAATTTAACAGAGATATACTCTGATCTCCAAGGCTCCTCCAGATTGACAGCACACTGTAAATAATCCTAACTAATAGAGATTATTTTGGCAAATAAGAACCATGTTGTCTATTATCATCCAACCCATTCCCCTGATAATCATCAGTATTGTGAGGAATATTAGAAACAATATTCTAAGTGCTGACTGTCATGTACAGTATTTAAATGGTCTAGTCTTAAACCATACTCGCCTTCCCATTTGTCACTTAACTATGCACAAATTTAAGGGATATCAACTCTCGCCCACATTGCTCTCATTTCATAACATTTAAGGAAAATCAGCATTGTCTAAATATTTGACCTGAAACTTTAACTCTGTTTTTCTTTCCACTGATACGCCTGACCTGCTGTGTGTTTCTAGCATTTTCTGTTTATATTTTGTCTTAAGGAGTTGCAATCCCAAAAACATTGACCATATTGAAGAATGTCTGTCATGCACAAAGGGCCAATTCACCTCAATTAAAGCAATTAGCCTCCCATAGACCAAAACACAAAGCTCCGGAGAAACTAGGTGGGTCAGGCAGCATCTGTGGAGGAAATAAATAGATGGCAATTCAGGTCAGGATCCTGCTTCAGACAGATTGGTGTAGGTGGGAGAAAGGTGGAATAGAGAGGTGGAGACAGGACAAAGCTTAGCTTGTCTTGAAAACTCCATCCACAGATGCTGCCTAACCTGTTGAGTTCCTCCGGTACTTTGTGTTTTGTTCAAGATTCCAGCTTCTGTAGTTCCTTGTACTATATTGTATGTGTTTGTTCGTTTGTGTCGTCTGTGAAAACCCTACAAAGATTACTTTCACGAGAGAGGTACTCATAAACATCGGCCACACAGTACCTCCAAACATTGTTCCGGATTTCTCTCACTCGCTGGATTATTTGGACATACTCGTCGGCGGGGCTGTGGCTGCGTTCAAGGTCTTGAGATGGAGGAGGACCCGTGGGAAGCTCTCTGGAGCACTCACCCGACTCCGGTGACGAAGATCACGCATACCACTCCTGAAGATCCTGGCAAGTACGTTCTCTCAATAACAAAATGGACGAACTGCAACTCCTGCGCCGGACAAACCAGGACTTCTCTCGAGCCGCTGCCCTGTGCTTCACCGAGGCCTGGTTGTGTGAGTCGACCCCGGATAGTGTGCTGCAACTGGCCGGCTTCCAACTTCACAGAGCGGACCGCGAAGTGGAGGCAGTGGGGAAATCAAGAGGCAGTGGAATATGCTTCTATACCAACCAGGATTGGTGCAGCAACACCACGGACTGTCAAATTTCTGCTCTCCCGATCTGTACAATCCTTCTTTATAAACTGCAAACCCTTCTACTCTCCGAGGGAATTTAACTCCTTTATTCTCGCTGGAGTTTTCTCCCCCCCCCCAAGCCTGCGTACGAGAGGTGCAAACGAACTCGCTGACCAGGTAATGAGGGGAGAGAGTGACTTTCATGGTCATTGTTTTGGGGGACTTTAACAAAGCTAACCTCAGCCGTGACCTTCCAAAGTACAGACTTCAGGTAACCTGCCCCACCAGAGGGGAGAGAACACTTGGCCACTGTTACACGTCAATCAATAACGCATATCGCTCTGTTCCCCGGGCGGCTCTGGGTCTCTCTGATCATTGTCTAGTTCACCTTATTCCGACCTACAGACAGAAACTAAAATCTGTTAAGCCTGTGGTCAGAACAATGAAAAGGTGGACAAGCGAGGGCATTGAGAACCTACAATCCTGCTTTGACTGCACGGATTGGAATGTGTTCAGGGAAGCAGCCACAAGCCTCGATGAGTATACAGACACTATATCATCATGTCAGCTTTTGTGAGGGCAGTTGCATTTCAACTAGGACCCGGACCAGGTTCAACAACAACAAGCCCTGGTTTACTGCAGAACTTAGACAGCTCCGGCAGTCTAAAGAGGAAGGCATACAGGAGCAGAGTGCAGACCTCTACAGGCAGGCCAAGCACAAGCTGAGAAAAGGAATCAGAGCTGCCAAGGAAAGGTATTCTGAGTAGTTGAGGTGCAAGTTCTCAGCTAGTGACTCTTCTTCAGTTTGGAAAGGCTTGCAAGAAATCACCAGCTACAAGAGGAAAGCCCCCTGGTTTTTGAACAACCGTCAATTAACCAATGACCTGAATGAGTTCTACTGCAGGTGTGACATGCAGAAACGTAACCCTGGTACCCCCTCCCCAACAAACACAGCCAGACTCCAGTCTACAAAGAATAGACCCTTCTGCACCCACTCCTCCCCATTCACCATCTCACACCTACTTAAAGCAAGACTCCAGTCTGAAAACCACGGTCTGAAGAGGGATCTCGACCCGAAATGTCGCCCATCTTCTTCGCTCCTTAGATGCTGCTGCACCCGCTGAGTTTCTCCAGCCTTTTGTGTACCCTCCAGTCTGAAAAGACTGGACTCTTACCCACCCCAACCAACACTTCACACCCACTCACAGCCTGACCTCAGTCTGCAAAGACAGGGCCCTTCCACACCCACTCCTCCCCATTCACCACTTCACACATACTTAAAGCAAGACTCCAGTCTGAAAAGACTGGACCCTTTGCCACCCACCCCTCTCCAATCACCACTTCACACCCAATTACCCACACCTTCCCTGCTGCACAACATCACTTTTCCATCATAAACATAAACATAGAGGTGGAGAGGCAGTTCAGAAAACAGAAAATCTGGAAATCTCGAGGATCGGACAATGTTTCCCCCTCTACCCTCAAGCTCTGTGCCGAACAACTGGCACCGGTCTATACAGACATTTTCAACCAGTCCCTGCAAACCTGTACTGTCCCTGCCTGTTTCAATGTCTCCACTATTGTCCCTTTACACAAAAAGGCCAGGATTACTGGTCTTAATGACTACAGGCCTGTCGCACTGACCTCTGTAGTCATGAAGACCCTTGAAAGACGTGCTGGCCAAGCTGAAAAATATCACAAACCCCCTGCTGGACCCATATCAGGCCAACAGACCTGTGAATGACGCAGTCAACCTCGGTCTGCACTTCATCCTGCAGCACCCATACCAGCAGGGAACCTATGCGAGGATTTTGTTTATTGATTTTAGCTCTGCATTGAACACCATTGTGAGCTACTACACTCCAAACTTTCCGAGTTGACTGTGCCTGAACCCCTCTGTCGGTGGATCACCAGCTGCCTGACAGACAGGAAGCAGCATGTGAGGCTAGGAAAGCACATCTCGGACCCGCAAACCCTCAGCATAGGAGCACCTGGCTGGCTTCCATAGGAGCAGCAAGGCTGCGTACTCTCCCCTCTCCTCTACTCTCTCTACACAAATGATTACACCTCCACTGACTCCTCTTTCCAGCTTCTCAAGTTTGGGGACAACACAACCCTGATTGGACTGATCCAGGATGGGGAGGAATCTGCCAACAGACAGGAAGTGTCACAGCTGGTGTCCTGGTGCCATCGCAACAACCTGGAGCTCAATGCTCTACAGTGGAATTGATTGTAGACTTCAGGAGAGCACCCCCTCCCCTCACCCCACTCACCGTCAACAACACCACAGTCACATCTGTGGAGTCTTTTAAGTTCCTGGGAACCATCATCTCCAAGGACCTTAAGTGGGGGGGCTACCATCGACTCCACAGTCAAAAAGGCACTTTCTGCAGCAATGATGGTCCAATTCAATACGGCCATCGTAGAGTCTGTCCTCACTTTCTCCATCATGGTCTGGTTAGGCTCAGCCACCAAGCACGACACCTGGAGGCTGCAGCGAATCATCCGATCAGCTGAGAAGGTTATTGGCTGCAACCTTCCCTCCATTGACGAATTGTACACTGCAAGGGCCAGGAAGCGAGCGGGTAAGATTATCTCTGACCCCTCTCACCCTGGCCACACACTCTTTGAATCACTTCCCTCTGGAAGGTGACTCCGGACTGTCAAAGCTACCACAGCCAGACATACTAACAGCATTTTTCCACGAGTAGTAGCTCTTCGCAATAACCAAAAATCTGTAGACTCCCTTTGCTCTGGTATTTTATTTAATTCACATGTTTAATCAATAATGTTTTATTATTAATGTTTAATGTTTTATGTATCATTCTTTACTGTCACTATATGTCATGTTGTCACATGCGGGTGGAGCACCAAGGCAAATTCCTTGTATGTGAATACTTGGCCAATAAACTTATTAATCAATCAATTAATTAAATAATCAATTAATTAATTATCTAAGTAATTAATTAATTCATGTATAGACCTCCTTTACGCACATCCAAGCTGCTATTTCCTCTACACGCAAAAACATTAGAAAATAGAAGAGTAGGAGTACACCGACTCAGCTCCTCAAATCTGTCCTGCCATGCAATATGATCATGGCTGAACTGCCCCAGGCTGCCTTCTTCTTCTGAGCCTGCTCTACTAGCCCTGATTTCCCCGTTCAAAAATACGTCTACTTTAAATATCTCCAATTATCTAGTCTTCACCACACTCCTGAGTCGAGGATTCCAGAGGAAACTGTAGACTGTAGAGATGCAGCACGGAAACAGGCCCTTGGGCTCACCGAGTCTGTGCAGACCAGTGATCACCCCCCATATACTATCACTCTCTATCACTATCCTACAGACCAGGGACAATTTAACCAAATTTTAACTTAAGCCAATGAACCTAAAACCTGCACGTCTTTGGAATGTGGGAGAAAACTGGAGAAAACTCACGCAGTCGCAGTCAAACTCCGTACAGACATCACCCGTAGTCAGAATCTAATCTGGATCTCTGCTGCTGTAAGGCAGCAACTCGACTGCACTGTATCCTTAAATATTTTATTCTGACAGTTTAATTAGTTAATGAATGCCCTCTTTCAAATTATATTGGAAACTATAAAAAGAATTGGTCCCAATAGCGAGCATTATGATTGGTTTCACTGAAGTCTGGTGCAAAATGGAACTCCACATGAAGCCCAATTCTAATATAGCCCCATGAATAAACTTCCTTTGTGCACAAATTCAACCACTTTGTTGTCCAATGTAAAACATGATAATCTTCTCCAGTTGCCTTCCATGCAACAGTTTTTTTTAGCAAAGTAATCTGTACAACATCAACAGAACTGACATCATCCACTGCCTTGGTCAGTTCTTCAAAGAATCCAGTCAGGTTATTGAGCCAGAATTTTGATTTCCTGAAGTTGCGGTGCTTTGAAGCTCATTGTGCGGAATGGAAAGATCACCAGCATGATGTCGAAGTAGTGAGTATTGACACTTCAAGCTTTCCACAGTATAGCACTTTGACTGACTTGATTCAAAAGCTGTCTTCTTGTGGCTATGAAATAGAGACATAAATTCCAGAAAATAGAAAGCTGTTGTTTGATACAGCTGGCTCGTTTACCATAAATTCTGAGTAGGGTGCCAACTGTTATGAAAAATCATAAATCAGAAGCAACCCTATACTGTACAAGTCACAGCCTATATTGCTGTATGTGAGTTAAGCTTCTTCCAGATGCTAAACATAAATGTAATCAAATGTTGCTATTTGGGATGAATTTACAATTTTGTCAGAATCAGTAGTCATTGATCTTCAAAATCACCAATCACTATATCATTAATAGTAAACATTTATTTAAAAACTATAACACGTGATAAAGGATTACCAGCCAACTATAAGACGAGCCTATTATAAAGATGGTGAAAAAGCACATAAAGAAGGGTTTCTGTAAAATTGTGATGCTAAATAGAAAGAAATGGCTCCTGATTAGGGGCTGTTGAACTGTAAACATGGTGTAACTATTGACAGGTTAATGACATGTGGCAAATGTTACAACAACGACAAATCTATGAGGGGAACTGAATTTACAAAGGATTCTCCACACTGTCTTAATTGTCAGTACATGACATGAGTGCATGCAAATGATTCTAACCTGTAATCTTCTGAGATAAGGATCATATATAACAGGCATGTAAAATATTAGACAGTTACCACCAACGATATCTTGACCAAAGTCCTCCAAGAATAAGCTAAACATTATCTGCACCCTCTTCCAGACCAACATACCCAGCTTCAAGGTTTTATTTACACTGAGCCTGTCCAAAGGCTTGACCACCCAGAATACTAAAATGAACACTCTATCTCAAGCTATGTTGCAGCAAGAGATCAGCAGCAGGATGTACTCAGAGTCTCCTTGAAAAAAGTGTAACATCCCAACTATTCTCAGGAATTCCTGCCCTTGACACCAGGTCTCTGCCTAAAAAGGAGTAGACGCAGCACTTTTGTCACTGGGATTATTTTATTTGAAATAATAGAAAATAATAGCTGGCAAATATAGCAACACCCAATAAAACAGAACCAATTGTCATATCTACATATATATTTTTTAATGGGCTAATCATTTTCTTGTCCCTTCCTCTAGTCTTGTCTAGTTGTGGATTACTGACATCTCTTCAAAGAGTTCTCAACGCTGTAAGCGAATGCATCTGGTGGGATAAATGTCTTCTGGTATTGGTATTATCCATGTTTATGGTGTTAAAACCACAATCAGGTGTGTCATTTTTTAAATATTTCCTTCTGGCGAATTTTTCTGGAGTCCTCCTTGGGGACTCAATTAAAATTAATTGCACAGCCTGTCTGGAGGCACTGGGTGACATTGGACCAAGGGCTGGAAGTAAATATATTCCATCGGGATTTCCTCTCACTGACATCAACAAAGCATGTCCACTTAGCTCCTTTACACTCAATTGCTCCCTATTCAGGTCTGCATAAAAGTGCCTTTCAGAAAATGAATTATCTTCTGAAAGTTTCCACTACAGCATAAACACATATGTGTAAACACTGAACAAGTAAGTCAGAGGCACTTGAGGTTTATTTTGCTTTAAGATTCAGAGATTATGTTTAAAACATGTTGATTATCTTTTAAATAAGGTAATCCAGACTAAAGCTCAGTTTGAGGATGGACTATAAAGTAATTTATTCAACAGCAAATGGGGCTATGATGATTATTCTATTGTGTGCTAAAAACACGTGTGTGAATGTTAATATTCATTTGTAAAATGTGTAAGTAAAGTGATCAATTATTACTCTGCAGGGCTAATATTGATACCAAAGTCAGCAGAGGGTGAATAACCTCAAGTGAAAAGCAGTGCAATGGGAACGAAGATTAAAATGTGTAGGAAGGAACTGCAGAGGCTGGTTTACACAGAAGATAGACACAAAAAGCTGGAATAACTCAGCAACTCAGGCAGCATCTCTGGAGAAAAGGAATAGGTTACATTTTGTGTGGAGACCCTTCTTCAGACTCAAATATTGCTGCCTGACCCACTGAATTACTCCATCATTTTGTGTCTATCTTCGGGAACATATATCAGTCTTTTTCACAGCATTAATTACTCCTTATATGGACAGCGAATCTTCCATATACATAACAGCTAATTTTCAGATAATCTTAAACCCATTGAACTAGTGCGCGAAGAAGAATCTAGTTCAGACACCTAGAAATTAATTTAACGTGATTCATACTTATTTCAACAAATTTTTGATCAAATCATAAAAATATAGAAAATAGGTGCAGGAGCAGGTCATTCGGCCCTTTGAGCCAGCACCGCCATTCAATATGATTATGGCTGATCATCTAAAATCAGTACCCTGTTCCTGTTTTCTCCCAATATCACTTGATTCCATTAGCCCTAAGAGCTATATCTAACTCCCTCTTGAAAACATCCAGTGAATTGGCCTCCACTGCCTTCTGCGGCAGACAATTTCACAGATTCACAACTCTCTGGGTGAAAAAGTTTTTCCTCATCTCAGTCCTAAATTGCCTACCTCTTATTCTTAAACTGTGACCCCAGGTTCTGGACACCCCCAACATCGGGACCATTTTTCCTGCATCTAGCCTGTCCAATCCCTGAAGAATTTTATATGTTTATATAAGATTCCCTCTCATCCTTCTAAAATCCAGTGAATACAAGACCAGTCGATCCATTCATTCATCATATGTCACTTCCACCATCCTGAGAATTAACCTGACGAACGCAAGCTGCACTCCCTCAATAGCAAGAATGTCCTTCCTCTAATTAGGAGACCAAAATTGCACACAATACTCCAGATGTGGTCTCACCAGGGCCCTGTACAACTGCAGTAGGACCTCCTTGCTCCAATACTCAAATCCTCTTGCTATGAAGGCCAACATGCCATTTGCTTTCTTCTCTGCCTGCTGTACCTGCATGTTAACTTTCAACGACTGTTGTACAAGGACACCCAGGTCATGCTGCACCTCCCCTTTTCCAATCTGATACCATTCAGATAATAATTTGCCTTCTTGTTTTTGGCACCAAAATGGATAACCTCACATTTATCCACATTATACGGCATCTGCCATTCAACCAACCCATCTAAGTCACCCTGCAGCCTCATTGCATCCTCCTCGCAGCTAACACTACCACCCAGCTTTGTGTCATCCGCTAACCTGGAGATGTTACATTTAATTCCTTCGTCTAAACTAGCCTCCTCTATTAAAGTTCAGAATCGAGCCATTCACTTTAGCCATTATTTATTTTTTTAATATATTTTCGAAATCAACATTTTAAAATATAATTATAAGTTATTTTAGCTTCACATTACTGTAAGCGTATTTCCCAAAGTAGAACAATGACTACAATGCAAAATAATTTTCGGAGGAACTTCCATGGGCTTATCATGAATAAAGCCAATTTTGCCGAATTAATATGATTGTTATATCATTGGTATTATCAAATTACAAATGCATAAATCTTACAGGATTGTATATATTTACAATCTTAAGCAAATGGTCTTCAGAACTTTCAGTGGGGAATTCAGAGAATTGGATGTCTGCCCACTTGTTCTTCCTGCTGATGTAGCCAGGGAATGAAACATGACACAGATCCACTTCAGTGCATTTTGCAATTTGCAAATGTTTTACCCTTGCCATCTATTGCTCATCTGCTGTTTAGTTTAGTTTATTGTCAACGTGTACCAAGGTACAGTGAAAAGCTTTTGGGAGGAAACACAGAGCTACCATTATAACATTACCTGTTAAAAACAACAGTCATTATCTGCTAGAATTCTCATCCAGGCATTTATGCTTCAATGTTCTTCATCTCTGATTTTCCACTCATTTACTTACAAAAAGCAAATATCTGTGAGCTGTGAATGAAGTCGCGGAAGATTGTTGTCCCTGGAGAATGATCCACGTCGTTTAGAAACAGATTTCTCCCCTGGTTCAGTATCTTTGACAATGGAGTGTTACAGGATCAAAGGTCCTTATGCTAGTTAACCTCAATTGACCTTTCAATATGTTTATTAGGGGGTAGTTTCTAGTATTTTTCATTGCTTCTGTAGGGGACCACATGACAAATGCGCATGTGCAGATAAATAACAGGCAATTGAATCTCGTCTTGCAATTCAAACTTGGTGCCAGCGTTGATGGTACTTGCATTGTGCATCTGTGCTCACATTTCATGGTTTGCGTTGAATTCATTTTCCATTTTATAACATCTTACCCCATCCTTGACACACTGGTCAACCTAAGGAGCACCTTCAGCAACAAACTGATCCTGCCAAGGTGCAGCACAAAACGCCACAGGAGATCCTTTTTTGTTGTTGCTATGAAACTGCACAACTCCTCCCACCATGGGGTAGGTTGACTCCCCCCCACATCTTTGCACATTCCTCCTCCTGGATGTTTCCACTCGATAATTTGATTTCATGTTTGTGCAATATTACGTATGTGCTGTGCAATAAACGGTCACTTAAATTTCATTATTATTCTAATGCTCATGACACTTTCAATACCTTGTAACTGTAGCTTTTGACTGGTGGCAGGCTAATTTCCCTCTGGGAAAAATAAAGTTGTATCGTAACGTTACATGTGCAGCCCCTCTGAATGATTGACACAGGAAGTGTTGGGGCCGACTGTCATGAGCACAAAGCTCATCAAAGCTCCGGAACGTACACTGTACACTATACATCTGAGCCATGTGGCCTGCTGGAACAGGATGGAATGCTTACCATCCTGACGATCCGTGCCTTGCAGGTTTATATCTAGCCTAGATGTATCTGGCCTTCTCATATGCTCGTATCCAGCATTAACATCAGCTAACCACACTACTCAGCCCATCCCTCTCCCCACACACAACACTATTTCATGGCACAAAAGGCTGGAGTAACCCAGCATCTCTGGAGAAAAGGAATAGGTGATGTTTTGGGTTAAGACCATTCTTCAGACTGATTCAGCTTGGTATCAACCCGAAACGTCATCTATTCCTTTTCGCTGGACATGCCATCTGACCCGTTGACTTAAACCAGCACCTGCAGTTCCTTCCTACATATCATCACCGGCCAAAACATATCTGACCCTAAAAATATGTGATGGGACTATAATGCTCATTCCAAGGCAACTGCTGCAGTCATGCTGTTTGTGATTAGCCCCTCTTCATCTGGCAATTCTATCGAGACTTTCAATCCATTTCAATAATCAGGAACATTTTGGGCGTGTTCCAAACTTTGGAAATCCTATCCCTTTTACTCCATGTATCTTTGTTCAATGTCACTTCATCTCATGGATTTGACCTCTGTATGCCAACTGCTTCATTATGTAATGACCACGTGTAATCAACTGTCTGCAGTCTGATAATGGCATTCTTTCTGTTCTTCAAACCAAATTTTAAGTCAAAGAGTCTGCTGAGGAATGGTCATGATGGAGGGAGGCAAATTTCTGCTTATTTGCATTTTTTAAAATTTGAGTTATTTCAATGTATTTGATTGATTGTGTATGTGTTTGCAAGTGCTCTTAACCTTTAAACTTTACACAAATTTGTTTGCGAAACAAAGGGTTTCACTGTATCTTTGTACATGTGACAATGAAGTACCACTGAACCATTAATTTATCAATATAGCTCAATTATTGATTTTTAATAATGTATCTAAGTGCTTATGTATACTGATACTTGTGCTAATCTGTATACAAAAATGAATTTCACTGTACCTCGGTACATGTGACAAATAAAGTACCCTACCATACTAAAGTACCATACATACCTTAATAGTTTTTGAATATGAATATAGGAGACATACGCAAATATTCAAGTTGTTGATGATCAGTTAGTCAACAAACCTGGCTGAACCTGCCGTAAAAGGATTTCTATTGGATATGTTATCGGAAGGCCTGAATTATACAGAGCCTCATCGGTCAAGTCAGGGCTGCTGCTGTTCAGAGGACTGGACAGTGGAGGAATTGTCTGATGTACAAGCATATGTAATGTGCAGGCGAATGGCAAGTTCAGGGAGCTCATCACCTCCGTGAAATCCCATGCCATTCTCTAAAGATGGTGCAACACTATGTCCAACATTCATTATTGACAATAATGAATACTCTGATTTATTAGCCTTATTTGTTGATGAACGGTTATGGAAAAGAATGACTACATTGATCAGGCAGATGCAGTGCTTCTCATAATCCAACAGGTGGCATTCACATATAAGTCAAGGGGATTTCTCATGTAGTCTGGAAGTTGTGTTGGTTTAAATATTTTTAGCATGATTATCATGATGGCACTGGTCCCCCAGCATTAATGCCGCTTACATCTCATAAGATCGAACACAATGCCACGTCTAAACATCTAAATCAAAGTTCTATGTTAAGACAGCCTTGTTTATCTCCAGGAAGAATAGATGTACAGTCAAGTGAAAGCCTTGGTTTCGTTGATGTAGATAAGGGGTGTGAAAATTGACCATTATCTTGACCATCTGAGAAGTCTGAGATTAGATATAGGATGGTTGATAGTTGATGATTGCAGACATAAAGCAGGGATCTGTCTTCCTTGGTCTTCTGGTGCTGGCAGGTTATCATCCATTCCCACTCCAGTAATGTGCATTTGCAAATTCACGTCACTCAATCTTTATATGCAAAGTAACAAAATATAGCTTTGCAACAGAGTTATTCAAGTAAAAAATAACCTGCCTCAGTCAAGGCATTCAACAACTTAATTTGCCCGAGCCACCAAGAATGTACACTAGGTCACAAGAGTTGCCAACATCATGCCAACACAGCCACAACAAAGCACCATCAATTGAGCTGCAGCGTCCAAACAGGCAACTGGCCAGCATTCCAGCGTAAATATCTACTGTGCCACCAGTTGTCTTTTTCTGCACGTTGTGATAATTTATTTGTACTTTGTCAGCATTAAATTATAAGCTACATTATCGAGGCTTGTTTGAATCATTTTAGGTTATATTGAGTTTTTCCCACACTCTTGGTATGGAACTGTGACACCTGACAAGTTTATCCGCAATTGATTTACATGCTGTAGGTAAAGATTAGAGATGTAATTGAAGATTTGACATCCTGTATCCATTATATTTTTAAAAACTTGATCTGAATATAGCATGACAATAATGACTGAATATATTACTTTTTCATTCACTTCATTGTTTAATCAAGGGGTTCTTATGATTAACCTGAGGTTCATCTTATTTGGAAATATTTCCAAATTGCAGCAAAAACCTGTTGTTACTGATTTATAAATGTAAATTATAATGGATTTGACACTATGTGCCTCAGCAATACATAAAACTGATAACATTGGTACGTGAATACATAAAAAAAATAATAAAAACTACATCTAACCATTGACTTTAAAACATTTCCTGAAGTTGATGAACATATCTGCACTTAACAATGCAGGAGAAAGAGGCCCCGTGGATTCAGAGGTAGGATGGAAGACAGTTACCAGTGGACGCCAATTCACTGGATGTTTTCAAGAGAGAGTTAATGGCCTGTCTCACTTACGCGACCTTGGCTCGCAAATTACGCGACCTCGTGGTCGCTTGAGGCGTACGGGCATCGTATGGCCGAGCGGGGCCGGTCCCACTTAGAAGCGCAGTGTTGTGCGGGGCTGGTCCCGACATCGCGCAGGGCTCCGAAAATCTGACAGTGTCCGAACTCTTTGCACGCCAATGGCCTGATGGCACGCAGGCGCATTGCGGTCCTACGCATCGTCTTGACGGCGTACGCCTAGCGCGTGGCGTTGCGCAATGACGTCACCACCCGGCGTGGCATTGCATGATGACATCACTGCCCGATGCCATGCGATGCCCAAATTCAGTCGGCCCGCCTCCTGCCCAGCTGATTGGCAAGTATGATGCAAATGACGTCACGCGCATACTTAGCGCGAACTTCGCCTGAACTCTGCTTCCGTTTGGTCGCGCCAAACGCATGCAATCGCATGCAAGTGGGACAGGCCCTTTAGATTTAGCTCTTAGGGCTAAATTAACGGAATCAAGGGATTGGGATAAAGCAGGAATGGGGTACTGATTTTGGATGATCAGCCATGATCATATTGAATGGTGGTGCTCGCTCGAGGGGCTGAATGGCCTATTCCTGCACCTATTTTCTATGTTTCTATATTTCTACCCCTTAAATCACAAAACCAGTATTATGCTCCAGATGTTGTCTCACTAGTGTCGCAGATAAAGGAAACACAATCTTCCTTTTTATAAATTCAATTTTCAAGCAATAAACAACAACATTCTGTTTCCTTTCCCAATTGCTTACAGCATCTGCATACCATTTCTTTGTCAACGTGGCATTGGGACATCCAGACCCCTCTGCATCGCAGAGCTTTGGAATCTCTCTCCATTTAGTTCATAGGTCTATTTTCTAGTTTTCCTGTCAAACTGGACAAATTTGAATTTTCCCCACATTATATTGGATTTGAAAGATATTTGTCCAGTATAGAAACCACAACAGGAATTTAAAGATGGCATTTACATGTTCTGCAATGCTCTGTATCATAAATGACAACACAGTTAATGGGCAAATTATCAAGGGAAGGTGTTAGCAATGTACTTAACAAAAAATGTTCCAATGCTGTGTTTACATAAACCTTCTCTGACCGAAGATACTGTCCCTATCTCATAGCGAAGGTGACTGAGAGAATCAGAGCAGTGTTGTCGTGGCTCTGTAAATGTCCTCTTCAAATGTGGTTCGGGAGTGAAGGGAGAAAGGGTGAGACTTCTCTAGGTTTTTTATCCACATTTACACATAATTCCATGTTTTTTTATGATGACATTCTATCACCAAAAGTGTGATGCATGAATTCATCAACACTATATCATTCCCTCTCGCTCCCCAACATACACATCAATGCACATGCACGCACACACACACACACGACTAGAAGTGTGAGGATCAACTGTTGGGAGAATATCTCCACCATGCTAACTGGAAATTGAATGAGACTAGTTTTATTAGGACCTTTTGTTTTGAAAGGAGTGTGTCAAAAATTACACTCCATTCATAACCATAGTTTATAATAACTAATTAACCTGTATTTATTTTGAATAATGACATTGGAGTAATAGCAGTTGCTTTTACAGTTCCTGCTCTGGAGACAAGGTACTGAACCATCATATTAACGTTTCAACAACTGCGAGCTTAGTTTACAATCTGTCATCCTACAACTATTTCAGTCTTTATGTAGAACAGACTCCTGCCAAACATCTCTCTAATTACAATCTTACAATGTAACATTTATTCTGTGAAAATATTATTGCAGCAATACTCGATATTGTTCTTATTGTAACCTGTTTAACTCTATGCAGATGATAGTGTTGATTCCACAAATTGCATTTATTCAGGGCAGTATTTTGGAAATATTCCGCAATGGAAGTAACAGTGACATACAGGTATGAATGAATAAAAAGATTAAATAAATTGCAAAATTTAAATTGTGGCACTGCAAATTGGAATAAGTATCTATTACTTTACAATTTTGATAAATCGGGGGACAAGGTCATAGATTTTGAAGCTTATCAGAAGAAGAAATTGCTTGAATAAACCATACAGTGGCTTGCAAAAGTATTCATACCCCTTGAACTTTTCCACATTTTGTCACGTTACAACCACAAACGTAAATGTATTTTATTAGGATTTTATGTGATAGACCAACACAAAGTGGCGCATAATTATGAAGTGGAAGGAAAATGATACATGGTTTTCAAATCTTTTTACAAATAAAAAACTGAAAAGTGTGGCATGCAAAAGTATTCAGCCCCCTTTACTCTGATACCCCTAAATAAAATCCAGTGCAACCAATTGCCTTCAGAAGTCACCTAATTAGTAAATAGAGTCCACTTGTGTGTAATCTAATCTCAGTATAAATAGAGCTGGTCTGTGAAGGCCTCAGAGGTTTGTTAGAGAACATTAGTGAACAAATAATGTTCCTTGGGCATCATGAAGCCCAAGGAACACACCAGACAGGTCAGGGATAAAGTTGTGGAGAGGTTAAAGCAGGGTTAGGTTATAAAAAAATATCCCAAGCTTTGAACATCTCACGGAGCACTGATCAATCCATCATCTGAAAATGGAAAGAGTATGGCACAACTGCAAACCTACCAAGACATGGCCGTCCACCTAAACTGACAGGCCGGGCAAGGAGAGCATTGATCAGAGAAGCAGCCAAGAGGCCCATGGTAACTCTGGAGGAGCTGCAGAGATCCACAGCTCAGGTGGGAAATTCTGTCTACAGTCCCGTTTGCAGTTTGCCACAAGCCATGTGGGGGACACAGCAAACATGCGGAGGAAGGTGCTCTGGTCTGATGAGACCAAAATTGAAGTTTTTGGCATAAATGCAAAACGCTATGTGTTGTGGAAAACTAACACTGCACATCACCCTGAACACACCATCCCCACTGTGAAACATGGTGGTGGCAGCATCATGCTGTGGGGATGCTTTTCTTCAGCAGGGACAGGGAAGCTGGTCAGAGTTGATGGGAGGATGGATGGAGCCAAATACAGGGCAATCTTGGAAGAAAACCTGTTAGTGTCTGCAAAAGACTTGAGACTGGGGCGGAGGTTCACCTTCCAGCAGGACAACGACCCTAAACATACAGCCAGAGCTACAATGGAATGGTTTAGATCAAAGCATATTCATGTGTTAGAATAGCCCAGTCAAAGTCCAGACCCAAATCCAATTGAGAATCTCTGGCATAACTTGAAAATTGCTGTTCACAGACGCTCTCCATCCAATCCGACTGAGCTTGAGCTATTTTGCAAAGAAGAATGGGCAAAAATTTCAGTCTCTAGATGTGCAAAGCTGGTAGAGACATACCCCAAAAGACTTGCAGCTGTAATTGCAGCGAAAGGTGGTTCTGCAAAGTATTGACTCAGGGGGGCTGAATACTTTTGCATGCCACACTTTTTAGTTTTTTATTTGTAATAAAATTTGGAAACCATGTATCATTTTCCTTCCACTTCACAATTATTCACCACTTTGTGTTGGTCTATCACATAAAATCCCAACAAAATACATTTACGTTTGTCGTTGTAACATGACAAAATGTGGAAATGTTCAAGGGGTATGAATACTTTTGCAAGCCACTGTATGTTTAAGAAAGAACTGCAGATGCTGGAAAAATCGAAGGTGGACAAAAATGCTGGAGAAACTCAGCGGGTGAGGCAGCATCTATGGAGAGAAGTAATACGAGACGTTTCGTTCAGTCTGATGAAGGGTCTCGACCCGAAACGTTGCCTATTCCTTCTCTGAATAAACCATATGATATACAACACCATGTTCAGAGTAAAACTCAGTATTAAAGACCCTTCTTGCCATTATAGTTCCAAATTATATATAACCCTTAATCATGTTCTTCTAAAGCATAATTTAAATATTTTTATGCTTACCTATAAGTTATCCTCAATCACATTTTATATTACATTTTCTCTTTATTTTAAAGAACTTGATAAAGTAAAGGATTATATTTTTCATCAGGAAGATTAAATCTTGGTTCTGAGATGTTTTAGCTGCATACTGGTTGCAGAACAAGGGGATTGGGAGATGTGTCAGCTTTGTGTGAAGCTCCCTCACAACACATTTTGTTGTGAAGCCCAAAGTGATGTAGGGAATAGAATAAGCTTTGAATGTCTAGAAACCTCCAGAGATTGTTTCCACTCCAGAACTAGTGGAAGAACTTGATTTGGCTGCAAATTGCTGGGGTGACAAAGTGATAGTTGGCAACCATTGGGGAAGGAAGAAGGAGAGGGTTGGGGAATGTAGAGAGAATTGGGCCTGGAATTTGGCCTGGAATCAAGGGCACTGGGAGGAATTAACTGACATCAATGGAAACACAAATGGGCCAAGGCCCAACATAGTGTTGGGGTCTGCTGCGCCTGCAGAAAGGGGGCTTAATCATGGTAAGGAACATAGAAGGTTGGAGAAGCATTAAGGAGCTCAGTGCCTTGGGCTCCACACCAGCAGAACAGGTAAAGCTTGACCACTATTAACTAATACTGAAGCAGGCCTCAAAGAACCAGTTATGACCTACTTCAGTGCAAAAGGCTCAGACTATTTGCAGACCTTAAATGCACAAAAGGACATTTTTTAATTAAAGATTGACATTTAAGTCAATTCACTTCAATTCAAAAGTTCAATACTTTTGTGCTCTATTCTGATAATTTCAACACTTATCTTTTTTCAAGAAGACACATAGTGCTGGAATAATTCAGTGGGTCATCCGCTGAGTTACTACAGCACTTTATTTCTTTTTTTTGTAAACCAGTATCCACGGTCCCATGTGTCTACATCTTTTTCAAAAGAATGCAGTGACGCAAGTTGTCCTTGGACAGTAACATGAAATGAGCAATGATCTTTATTATCCTTTCCCCTCAACACACCCCTCTCCTCAATCCACACCCTCCTCTTGCCAACACGTGAGTTGTTTTATCCCATTGAACTCATTCCTTAAAAAAAGCGAAGGAGATAGTAAGAGGAGAGGAGCAAGTAAATGGCCTCTCCCATCACGCAACTATTTTTAATCCCAGTGGAAATATAATCTAAATGTAGTTTGCATAATCCTGTGAACATATTGGGATGCAATCCCAGGCTTAAATAAAGCGCTAAATAATTTATTAATACCATTAAAGTTGTCCCTCCTGGTGATATTCTACCTCTGGATGATTGGAAGCACTCTCACCAAACATTCAAAGTAAATTTATGAAATTAATTATAGTTGCTTGACTTCATTATCCATGGCAAGAACTGAAGGGCTAAGGCCATTACTTCCATTTCAACAATTTTAAAACTCAATGAACAAATAAAATTACAGAGTAAATGTTCTTCCCACAACTGTGCAAAAATGTTGTAAAAAGAGTACCATCAGCTGTGATAACATACCTGTCATGAAATGGTCCCAAAGTTTGTGCAGTGAGGGCAAGTTCCAGAGGAGCAGCGTGTCACAGCAGGGGGAACAAGGAGAAAATGAAAGAAAAATTATTGTAATGTGTGCACTACATATCAAGGTTATGCATCAATTTTTCCTTTATATAAATATTGTACAGTTATCTCAATATTTATTCAAGTAAAGCATGTGCTTGGAATTTCTGAGGGAGTTCGCTGGCTGAGATCAGAGACCACCGGAGGAATCAGCATTTGCAGCTAAAGAAAGACAGTTTCCCAGCTCTCTGAGGTTGTTGCCTAGCTATCATTTAATTTTCTTCAGGTTCTTAATAAACACTGAGAAAATTCATGGCCATTATGTTTAATGAGAAAAACAACCTAGAGCTAAATGCAAATTCTAAGAAAATACAACTCAAAGAATTCCCGGGAGGTTAATTATCTCCCAATATCATCATTAAAATGCCACCTTCTATACATAAATAAAACTCCGAAATTGTGCTCTTCTGGTTTGACTGGTTCTTCTATTTGCTCAAAAACGGTATGTGATAGTGCTATGATTTTTCGCCAGCTTACTCAGCGCGCAACAAGTGCACGCCGAGTGCAACAAGTTTCATTCTGATCGGTGGTATATTGTAAAAGTTAAGGTTTAAAAATCGTAAAATATGCGCATGCACAGATTGCTGTCAGTCGCCGCCGTGCAGATTGGTCTTCTCTCCTGTCAGCCAGGAAAGGGCATCTGAAAAATGTTCTGTTTTCATTGTACATTTAACTGAAATAATGACTGTATTTTTCATCCTGAACAACCAGATTTTTTTGTTTACATACATTTGACAAAGGTTATTTTCATTTCTGTCGTCCCTGCGCCTATTCTGATAGCATAAACATTTCCACATGCCTGTCACATGAAACAAACTTCGAGTAGGTACCAGGGGTTGCATTACCACAGGGGAAAACAATTCTGATATTAAAGAATACATTTTCTATTTGCACATTCCCGACTCTTGCACTGGAAGCCCGGGTCAGGAAATCACACATTCAAATGGTAGAAATTCATGGTGTACATTTACAATTTAAACTCCTGGTAAATAGGACATCCGACCCAGAACCTGATCCTTTGGTGATCAAATCTATTCAGGCTTGCCACAAGGTTGCTCAGTAAGTAAAGCGAATTTCAGACTGCTGCAATAAGAGAAGGGAATTAAACCACATGCTTGGGAAACAATGTAAAAGAGTGTAAATGGACCATCAATGTAATCAACTCTAATCGACCTGGGACATTTCATGGAATGCTGTAGACCACATTTACTATATATTTAACAGTGTAAAACCTAACCCAAGCGTATCGATAGAAAAATGTAGGCAGATTTTTACCACATAATTAACCTTATGTATCTGCAGACACAATGTGCTGGTGTATCTTAGCAAATCGGGCAGCCCTCTGGAGAGCATGGATACTAACATAGAAAATAGGTGCAGGAGGAGGCCATTCAGCCCTTCGAGCCAGCACCGCCATTCATTGTGATCATGGCTGATTGTCCGCTATCAATAACCCTTGCCTGCCTTCCCCCCATATCCCTTGATTCCACTAGCCCCTAGAGCTCTATCCAACTCCTTCCTAAATTCATCCAGTGATTTGGCCTCCACTGCCCTCTGTGGCAGGGAATTCCATAAATTCACAACTCTCTGGGTAAAAAGGTTTTTTTCTCACGTCAGTCTTAAATAACCTCCCCTTTATTCTAAGACTCTGGCCCCTGGTTCTGGACTCGCCCAACATTGGGAACATTTTTCCTGCATCTAGCTTGTCCAGTCCTTTTATAATTTTATATGTTTCAATAAGATTCACCCTCATCCTTCTAAACTCCAGTGAATACAAGCCTAGTCTTTTCAATCTTTCCTCATATGACAGTCCTGCCATCCCAGGGATCAATCTTGTGAACCCACGCTGCACTGCCTCAATCACAAGGATGTCCTTCCACAAATTAGGAGACCAAAACTGTACACAATACTCCAGATGTGGTCTCACCAGAGCCCTATACAACTGCAGAAGAACCTCTTTACTCTTATACTGAAATCCTCTTGTTATGAAGGCCAACATTCCATTAGCTTTCTTCACTGCCTGCTGTACCTGCACGCCAACTTTCAGTGACCGGTGTACAAGGACACCCAGGTCTCACTGCACCTCCCCCTTACCTAACCTAACCCCATTGAGATAATATTCTTCCCCCTTGTTTTTGCCGTCAAAGTGGATAACCTCACGTTTATCTACATTATACTGCATCTGCCACACATCTGCCCACACACTCAACCTGTCCAGGTCCCCCTGCAACCTCCTAACATCCTCTACACAGTTGACACTGCCACCCAGCTTTGTGTCATCTGCAAACCTGCTAGTGTTGCTCCTAATTCCCTCTTCCAAATCATTAATATATATGGTAAACAGTTGCAGCCCCAACACCGAGCCTTACGGCACTCCACTCGCCACTGCCTGCCATTCTGAAAAGGACCGATTCACTCCTACTCTTTGCTTCCGGTCTGCCAACCAATTTTCTATCCAACACCCTGCCCCCAATACCATGTGCTCTAATTTTAGTCACCAGTCTCCCGTGCAGAACCTTATCAAAGGCTTTCTGAATGTCTAGATACACTACATCCACTGGCACCCCTTCATCCATTTTACTTGTCACATCCTCAAAAAATTCCAGTAGATTAGTCAAGCATGATTTCCCTTTCATAAATCCATGTTGACTTGGACTAATCCTTTTACTGCTATCCAAATGCTCCATTATTACCTCTTTAATAATTGACTCCAGCATCTTTCCCACCACCGAAGTCAGGCTAACTGGTCTGTAATTCCTCGTTTTCTCTCTCGCTCCTTTCTTGAAAAGTGGGATAACATTAGCTATCCTCCAATCCACAGGAACTGATCCTGAATCTATTGAACATTGGAAAATGATCACCAATGCGTCCACTATTTTTAGAGCCACCTCCCTGAGGACCCTGGGATGCAGACCATCAGGCCCAGGGGATTTATCATCCTTCAGTCCCATTAGCCTACCTAATACTATTTCTCACCTAATGAAAATTTCTTTCAGTTCCTCTACCCCCTTAGATCCTCTGGGAGATTGTTTGTGTCCTCCTTAGTGAAGACAGATCCGAAGTACCTATTCAGCTCTTCTGCCATTTCCTTGTTGCCCATAATATTTTCACCCGTGTCTGCCTTCAAGAGACCCACATTTGACTTTGTTACTCTTTTTCCCTTAACATATCTAAAGAAGCTTTTACTGTCCCTCTTTATATTCGTGGCCAGCTTCCCCTCGTACTTCATCTTTTCAGCCAGTATTGCCCGTTTTGTTTCCTTCTGTTGTCCTATGAAAGTTTCCCAATTCTCTGGCTTCCGTCTACTCTTTGCTGTGTTATACATCTTTTCTTTTAGTTTTATTCTATCCCTAACTTCTCTTGTCAGCCACGGTTGCCTCCTACTCCCCTTGGAATCTTTCTTCCTTTTTGGAATGAAATGTTCCTGCGTCTTCCGGATTATGCCCAGAAATTCCTGCCATTGCTGTTCCACCATCATTCCTGCTAGGATCCCTTTCCAGTCTACCTTGGCCAGCTCCCCTCTCATGCCTTCATAGTCCCCTTTGTTCAACTGCATCACTGCCACTTCCGATTTAACGTTCTCATTCTCAAATTGCAGATTAAAACTAATCATATTATGATCACTACCTCCAAGCGGTTCCTTTACCTCGAGTTCTTTTATCATATCTGGTTCATTGGACAACACCAAATCCAGAATTGCCTTTTCTCTGGTCGACTCCATTACAAGCTGCTCTAAGAATCCATCTCGGAGGCATTCTACAAACTCTCTTTCTTGGGGCTCCTGAACCAACCTGATTTTCCCAGTCTACCTGCATATTGAAATCCCCCATCACCACAGTGGCATTACCTTTGTTACATGTCAGTTTTAATTCCTGCTGCAACTTACACCCCACATCCGGGCTACTGTTTGGGGGTCTGTAGATAACACCAATTAGTGTATTTTTGCCTTTACAATTCCTCAACTCAATCCACAGTGACTACCTCGTCAGTCCCTATGTCTTCCCTCGCAAGGGACTGAATTCCATCCCTCACCAGCAGAGCTACCCCCCCCTCCTCTGCCCACCTGCCTGTCCTTTCTATAGGATGTATAACCCTGCATATTAAGTTCCCAGGCCCGATCCTCCTGCAGTCACGTCTCAGTAATCCCCACAATGTCATATCTACCAACCTCTAACTGAGCCTCAAACTCATCTACTTTACTTCTTATACTTTGCGCATTCATATACAATACTTTTAATTCCTTACGCATCTCACCTTTCACAACAATCCCTATTACATTTGGCCATACTCTCCTATCCCTTTGTGAGTTACCTTTCCCATTAATTCTGGGGTCATTAACCATCCCTTTACTCTCTTTCCCTTTAACTACATCCTCGACTATTCCATTTGACACCCCACCCCCCTTATTCTGTTTAAAACCACCTGTGTAGCAGTGGCAAACCTGTCTGCCAGAATGCTGGTCCCCCACCTGTTAAGATGCAATCCGTCCCTTTTGTACCGTTCCCCTTAACTCCAAAACAGATCCCAGTGATCTAAGAAACTAAATCCCTGCCCCCTGCACCAGTTCCTCAGCCACACATTCAGGTCCCGTATCTCCCTGATAAAACCTTCCTGCTCAGCTCTAAAGCTCTCTAAAGCCACGAGCCGACATCGTTTGTGCCAACATGCACTACCACTTCCGTCTGTTCACCTTCGCCCTTGAGGATTTTCTGCACTCTGTCTGTGACATCCTGGATCCTGGCACCAGGAAGGCAGCACACCATCCTCGAATACCGTCTGTAGCCGCAGAAACCCCTGTCCGTACCTCTCACAATGGAGTCTCCAACTACAATGGCATTGCCTGACGTTGATCTCTTTGGTTTTGGCTCAACAGCCCTTTTTGCTTCGCAAGCCAGTCCGCCGCTCAGTGTTTTAACGTCTTCTGTCCCGACAGATTCTAAGTGGGTGAACCTGTTCACAAGAGGTACAACACCCGGGGACCTTTGCATTCCAAGTTTCCCTCCCTTTCTCACTGTCACCCACTTTCTCTCTTCCAGCACCTTAGTTGTAACAATCTCACTGTAGGACTTGTCGAGGAATGACTCCGTTTCTCGGACGAACCTGAGGTCATCCACTTGCTTCTCCAGTTCCCCAACACGGTCCTTCAGGAGCTGTACCTGGATGCGCTTCTCACATTTGTAGCAGCCAGAGGCACCAGCAGTGTCCTTGACCTCCCACTTACTGCAAGCATCACACTGAATCAGCTTGCTTGACATCTCCGTCTTTGTTCTCTCCCTCTCCAGTGTTTTGCGACATCGGCAACGTTTTGGGTTGGGACCTTTCTGCAGACTCTAGGTTACATTTCGAGTGATGAAAGGTCTTGACCCGATACATCACCTGACCTGCTGAGTTAATCCAGCATTTTGTGCCTTTTCTTATGTATCTGCCCTTTGAGTGTTTACTTTTACACTTTAGACTTTAGAGCTATAGTACGGAAACAGGTCCTTCGACCCACCGAGTCCGCACCAACCAGCAATCACCCCATACACTAGCACTATCCTACACACTAGGGACAATTTACAATTTTACAGAAGCCAATCAACCTACATACCTGTATGTCTTGAAAGTGTGGGAAGAAAACCAGAATACCCGGAGAAAACCTACGCGCTCTTAGGGAGAATGTACAAACTCCATAAAGATAGCACCTGTAGTCAGGATGAAACTTGGGTCTCTGGTGTTGTAAGACAGCAAATTCTACTTCTATACCACTGTGCTGAGTGTTTCATGATGCAATACAGATGAGCTTTGTTATATGCACATACTGTATGTGAGCAAGTTAGTGTGAGTGGAGTTGTTTGGGTGGGGCTTTAATCCATGTGCTCAATGCAACTTCCTTCCAAGTAGATAAATCAATGCCATAGACCCCTCCACATTTAACTTGTTACCTTGAGTGTGTGATGAACCAAGGTAAAGTGAGCTTTGCATTACAAAGTGAGCTTTCCCTTAACACCATTCAAATATGTGGGAACATTGAGTACACCACTTACCATTGAGCCCACAGCACAAAGATCACTCTGACTTAACAAAATTCAAGAGCGCTTCCCAGTTGAAACTATATTATACGTTCAGTATGTACAGTTGAGTTTGAATTATTGACCACCAGAGAGGTACACTAGTGTTGAAAGTATATAAGAAAGGCAGCTGAAACATTTAAAGAGTAAATAGGTAGAGAACTGAAGGTGTAAGAATCAGTGCCACACTTGGGTCATTCTAGAGCCAGTGGGCAGGTATATAAAATGAATAGAACAGAGAGGGGCCGTAGCAATAGAGGAGGGAGTGGTACCAAAGATGGAAAGACCACGAGCAGCATGGTGGCGCAGTGGTAGAGTTGCTGCTTTACAGCTCCAGAGACCCGGGTTCGATCCTGACTCCGGTTGTTGTCTGTATGGAGTTTGTACGTTCTCCCCTTGACCTGAGTGGGTTGGTTTTCTCTGGGATCTCCGGTTTCCTTCCACACTCCAAAGACGTACAGGTTTGTAGGTTAATTGGCTTGGTATAATGTAAGTTGTCCCTTGTGTGTTTAGTATAGCGTTAGGTTGCGGGGATCGCTGGTCGGCGCAGACTCAATGGGCCTGTACTGTATCTCAAAACTAAAGCAAAACTAATCTAAACCACGTAACAGTTTATGACAGCAGCAGAGGTCCAGCGGATGGTAGGGTCATGAAATGCGGCAAAAGGCACAAAGATATGATGTTAGTAAGAGACTGGGGGGCAGTAAAAGGTGGTGAAGTTAGAAGCAGGTTTGGAAAAAATTGCATAAAAGCACCATGACCTTTGGAGAAATGTTGTGCTATGGAACAGCAGCATCTGCTTAAGGATAGGTGGGATAAGAGGGACTAATATATAGATGAGTGATCAGAGATTTTTATCACATTTTGTGTTTATGAATAATAATCCTATAAATTATGAACCATGACTCCAGGCCTATGTGTGATGATAAATTGACATGTGATATGTCTCTGTTATTTTATCAACAGTGCTACACTTTTCATTTATGAGTTACAGCAACGATAATTTATAAATTACCTTGTCAAATTTTAAACAACCAGAGTTATTAGTCTGGTATTTATTTATTTTGGGAAATGAATGGTTTGGGAAGAATTGTTTAAGAAAGAACTGCAGATGCTGGAAAAATCGAAGGTAGACAAAAATGCTGGAGAAACTCAGCGGGTGAGGCAGCATCTATGGAGAGAGGGAATAGGCGACGTTTCGGGTCGAGACCTATCTTCAGACTGATGTCGGGGTGGGGGCGGGGAAAATAAAGGAAGAGGCGGAGACAGTAGGCTTGTGGGAGAGCTGGGAAGGGAAGGAGGCAAGAATATCTGAAATTGGAGAAGTCAATGTTCATACTGCTGGGGTATAAACTACCCAAGCGAATGGTTGAATTTCTCTTCAAATAAACAAGTTTTGAAAGCAATTTGTGACAAGCTTGTTTTATTGACAAAGAGGTGCTTTCTTCCATTACAAATGTGGCATGGTGGTACAGCGGTAGAGTTGCCGCCTAACAGCGCCAGAGACCCAGGTTTGATTCTGACCTTAGCAGCTGTCTATGGAGTTTGTATGTTCTCCCTGTGACTGTGTAGGTTTTCTCCGGGTGCTCCGGTTTCCTCCCACACTTCAAAGACTTAAAGATTTGTAGGTTAATTGGCTTTGGTAAAGATTGTAAATTGTCCCTGGGATGTGTAGGATAGTGTAGTGTACAGGGATCGCTGGTCCACACGTCCTCAGTGGGCCAAAGGCCTGTTTCCGCACTGGATCTCTAAAACCTAAACCCAAAACTATAGGGGGAGGGGTGAATTGTAGGTTACCCATGAATTACCAAAGGTAGATTTGAAAGTTCACAAGTCCACAAGTTAGAGGAGTAGAATTAGGTCAATCGGCCCATCGTGTCTACTCTGCCATTCAATCATGGCTGATCTCTGCCTCCTAAGCCCATTTTCCTGCCTTATCCCCATGACCCTTGACACCCATTCTAATCAAGAATTTGTCAACCTCTGCCTTAAAAATATCCACTGACTTGGCCTCCACAACCCTCTGTGGCATTGAGTTCCACAGATTAACTACCCTCTGACTAAAGTTCCTCCTCACCTCCTTTCTAAAAGATCACCCTTTAATTCTGAGGCTATTACCTCTGGTCCTAGACTCTCCCACCAGTGGAAACATCCTTTCCACATCCACCCTATTATTCATACGCCTTTTATTATTCTGTAAATTAAAAACAAAATGAATTGCAAACCCAACACACTTGGTTTGGAGACATGAAAGTACCTTGTCAGAGAGACGAGTGTGAGTGTTGGTTGTTAGTGATTGAAGGGTGTAAATCTGTCCCTTATTCTTAGGATAATACAGTGAATCACATTTAATGCAGGCAGGATTTTTGGCACGAGGAACAATCCTGATAGAATTCACTGGAGGCTAACATCAAAATATGTACATGTTAAAAAAAGACCTTAATATGTCTTGAGCCCACTACTAGTAAAGCAGAACCCTCTCAAAATAAATTAAAGGGGTTCAGAGTGGCTGAGCTGCGTTTAACGATTTGACATGAATTAACCTGCTGGTGATGCAGGCAAGGGAACATTTATTGTCTTCAGATGCACAAGTAGCCAATGGAGATGTTTCAATGATGAAAAACGTGCCAATAATGATTATCAGGGCCTAATTATAAGTTGAATTTTAAACTACCTGAATTGCTGGCAATACCATTAGTCACTTGCCCATGGACATGTTTCCTAAACTTGTGCAAAGATACGACATATTTTGGACTGAAAATATTACTTGTATTCATCAATTATATCTAAAGTTATTTGCATTTTAAGAAAGAATGAGGGAAAGATTTAATAGGATCCTGAGGGTGGTGGGTGTATGGAACAAGCTGCCGGAGGAGGTAGTTGAGGCTGGTACTATCGCAACGTTTAAGAAACATTTAGATACATACATTGATAGGATAGGTTTTGAGGGATATTGGCCAAACGTGGGCAGTTGGGACTAGTTTGGTTGGTTGACATGGGTAAGTTGGGCCGAAGGGCTTGTTTCCATGCTGCTTGACTCTATGACACTATGACTCTAATGGCAATATGTCTGCAATTAGATCAGCCATGATCACAATGAATGGCGGTGCTGACTCGAAGGGCCGAATGGCCTCCTCATTCACCTATTTTCTATGTTTCTATATTGTCTACTTGCTGTGGCAGGTTTGCTTCATCAATCATTTAAAATTCCTGAATCAAACGGCTTTACATTCAAAATTTCAACTCCATTCATTTGTTTGGCCTTAGATAAGTTAGGAAAAAATCAAAATACTCTAATTTCAGTTTAGAATGAGTTTAGAAGGAAGTACACGTGCAAAAACATTTTTAACTTTTTCTATTTTATTTCACAATCGGTTATTTTTTTGTTTTAGTTCTGTTGAGTTCACTATTGCAATCACCCAATCCACGATCTCTTGCAACACTGCTTATTTCTAGCGCATCTCTAATATCAACTTTCTCTAATATCCTGCAAGACCCTTTGGTCTTAGTTATTGTGATAATTAAAATTCTGTGCTCTCTTTAAAGGGGGACTTTTTTAAAAATGCTGCCATATCTTTACCAGCGTTGCCATTTGATCTTTGAAAGGTACACCTCTGACCTGATAAGTTAAAGCAAAGATCATCCTTGTGGGAAATCCACATTGCAGGCTGCAGCTCCCGAGCTCGGGAATCCAAACCATCCGACCTATGTGACAAGCTATAACAGCTGAGGCGTTGAGCCCGGTCTCTTTAACAGTCACTTCTTATTCATCACCCTCCAGAACAAGGAAGATGAAACACTGAAAGATGAGCAGCTGCTGTCAGGGCTCAATGCTTTTAAAAGAGGCAATTCCGATTGCTCACTTGATTACAAGAACCTCTTGAACCCTGGCATCAGTGTTACATCACAGGCGGCCTCTGCAGACTGTGCTGCATCAGGTTAAATTCATTGTCTTGTCAGATTCACTCTGACAGTATATTACCGCTGCTTTCGCTCTGTCCATCTTGCCTCATATCTCTACTGCAGAGAAGCCAGATGGACAGCCTGCTTCCAGAGACCTGAACTTTCCTCTCTATTGCTTGCTGCCTGATTGGAATTACTGCTACCTTTATACAGTCTCATTTGCGTTCCTCTCATCAAGGGTCACTACAGCCGATGTTCAATAATCCCCATCTGAGAGGAGTTGGAATTGATTCACAGCTTACATTAAACTGAGTATCAAGTGCAATATTTGTTAGGTTTCGTTGTGCTTTACTCTTTTACCCAATTTCCAATTGTTTCTGTGGATACTATCTCCCCAACTCCTTATCTTTGTTGCAGATTAAGGGAGTTTTGATATCAGTGATGCTCTGCTGGTTATTATCACTCCAACAAATCTATACTTTGCTCACAACATGCTTGAACAGTTAGCTGAGTGAAGTTGTACCATGTGAATGACATTGACCCGATTTGGCAGAAATGCAACTGCACAGTTCTATGAATAGCAAATGTCATTCGATAAGCCCCAGTCATAGTCACTGGATCTGCAAACGATTAAAAGGGTTGATCTGTCTGAATGGCTCACATGCAACAAATAATGCCCACTGTAAACTTCCACTCAAATGTGCTAAAAACCCAGACAGAGGGAAATACCTGCACCTCAAGATCAAAGTACATGATAATATATATTTCCTCTAACTCTGCATAGCAAGAATGTTGGAGAAAAACCTATGGCTTTATATTTTAAGGTGCCAGATCCATACATTCAAAAGTGTTTAAGTCGTAGTGAGATTTGATACAATTTGACTCCCTGATATTTTATTATCCGTCTGAAAGGTAGATAAGCAAAAATAACAAGATTTAATCTTACGCTAGTATCGATACATAATCTTACGCTAGTCTGCCAGGTAGAACAATCAAGAAACTAAGGTAGAACCATCAATAAAAGGCTGTATATGGCAGGTTGCCATTTATACCATTTTGCTTATTAAAATTCAGAATGGACTACTTGTGTCATTCTGTGCACTGAATAGAAATAAGGAGGAAGATTTTTTTAAGATTTTGGGGAAAACATGAGATAACAATCTAATATTGAGTTTAACACTGTTATGGTACAGAAAGCTGAAGATTTACGTTTAAAAATTGAACAGTCAAAGGCCAATATATAATGACTGCAGCTGTGAATGGGGAGCAGAACATGCGTTGTGATAAAGAGTTAAATGTTTGGCGTTTTAAGCCTGTTGTTGCTTTGATAGTGCCAAGTAACTGACTGGTAAACATCTCAATGAAAAACAGATGTCTTGTTAAATGGATGATAAATGATGATAATCCATGGTAAAAATGCTGCCTTTCATAGACATGCAGCATCCACATTTAGTAAATGGACAATCATTATGGACATTAAAAACACTGAACAAATTAATGACTGAGGGGAGCCCTGAACCAGGCTGAACTCCTGCATTTACAATTACAAAGCAAGATTGTAGTTGGGAAGAAGCGTGAGAATCGGCACTTGTGAACACCAGGAGAAAGTAGGATTGATGAAATTGATGAAATAGTTAACGCATGAGTCACAGCAGTTAAACATAAGCGATGCCGCTGAGGCTTGGAACCAAAGGCAAGTTTTCATTGTTTTTTTGTGTGACTTTTATGAAGTCCTATGGCACAAACTTTGACACTTTGAAAAAAAAAAGAGAATAAAACAATAAAACAAGATAGGCACAAAAAATGCCTGATTTGAGTTATTTGACCAAATCTAGGCATTAGCGATGTGAACGTCATACTCAAAATATAGAGAAAAGGAACAGCAGATGCTAGAATCTTGAGCAAAATGCAAAGTGCTGGAGGAACTCAGCAGGCCAGGCAGCATTTGGGGAGGGAATGGACAGGGAATATTTTGGGTCTAAAGAAGGGTACAAACCCGAAACGTTGCCTATCTGTTTCCTCCACAGATGCTGCCTGATCCACTGAGTTACTCCAGCATTTTGTGTTTTAGACGATGCATTTCCATACAGCCTTTAACATAATAAAATGTCTAATCCCAGGAACATTATCAAAGAAAATTGAGCATCCTTGGAGTGGTTCGGAGGTGCAGTTTAAGGAGCTGTTGCCACACAGCTCCACTGACTTATGTTCAATGTTGATCCTTTGGTAAAGTCTGTCTGGGTTTTTCACATTATCCCATAAGATCGCATGGATTCTCCCTGGGTTTAGTTTAGAGATACAGCATGGAAACAGGTCCTTCAGCCCACTGAGTCTGCGCTGACATGCGAGGATACTGATAGGATCCTGTCTGATTCACCTCAACGCCATTGCGGACACTTGACTTTGTCTATAGAACTGCTGCGCTACATTGTTGAGACCTATATTCTTCACTCTGTACCTTCCCCCCTGTTCTATTCTATTGTATTTGCTTTGACTTGATTGCATTTACATATAGAATTATCTGATTTGATTGGATAGCATGCAAAACAAAGCTTATCACTACACCTCGGTACACATGATAATAATAAACCTAAACCTAAGCCAGATGTTACAATGCTGGTGGAAATAGTTATCGTGGTTATGTGAGTTTGTGGTCCAAAGGGCCTGTCCCACTTGGCGATTTTTTTCGGCGACTGCCGGCATCATTGACTGAAGTATCAGGTCAACGAAAAATACGCGGCGTGACGGGGCGTGATGACGTATGACGCGGCAGTGACGTGGTGTGATGACAAATGATGAGCGATGTTTTTTCAAATGTCGCAACATTCTTTTTGTCGCCACTGGATTTTGAAATGTTCAAAATCTTTTGGCGACATTGATATGACGCTAGCAAAATCGTCAAGTGATACAGGCCCTTAAATCTCATCTTGGAGTCAAATGTGTCTGCAACACTACTTTGAACAGTCTGTTTCAGTCTCAGGCAGTTTCCAGGGAAGGTCTGTGACTCGGGAATGGCGTTTGTGGTGAGACCCAAGACAATGGATTCAATCTTCTTGGTGTTCAGTTGGGATGCAAGCAGAAGCCTCCACGTGGCGCATACTGTGGCAACAACAGGAACTGTACCACAGTGACTGACTGAAGTAGCCAATTTTGCAACCATCGACCATCAACTGTCACTGACCGACCGGAAAGACGTGATATCGAAGATGGCCGGACACGAGGAAGAAGTAGGCGTTCAGTTGGAGGGAACTTCTGACCGTGTTGGAGAGGTTGTGTTGAGGCAGAGCAGGGTGGCTTCGGCATACATGAAGCAACAGGCTGTCCTCAGATGGCACTATTATGCTGCAGTGTGGTGAGCAGAGGCAAAGGGAAATACTGCAGCAACAGGACGGCAACTACAGAAGACTCTACCATCACATAATATAGTCTGTGAACAACTTGGCGGTGAAAATGCCGCAGCAAGTAGACCTGCTGTCACACAATTCCAGCAAGTTGGGCTCAATCATGACATCCAGTGTTCTCTGTGTGGAGTTTGCACGTTCTCCCAGTGAAGACATGAGTTTCCTGAAGGTGCTCCGGTTTCATTGTTGATAAGTCATAGGAGCAGAAGTAGGCCATTCGGCCCATTGAATCTACTTTGCCATTCAATCATGGCTGATCTATATAACCCTCTCAACCTCATTCTCCTGCCTTCTCCTTGGCTGGTGTGAAGTGCCCCAAATGTAGATGTGAGCGATAGAGTCTGTGGGAGTTGTTGGAAAGTGCAGAGAATAAAATGGGGTTAATAAAGTACTGTGGTTATAGGTCGGTGGACTCAGTAACCAGAAGGGCTTGTTTCCTTGATGTATAATTCCATGCCTTCCATGACCCGAAAATTTTGAAATAATTTCAATACTATGTTGGATGGTTCTCTAACACACACGGTGGTTGGCACTCTTACAATAACAATGTTACAAAATGAAGTGTACTCCCAATTTTGCTGGGTAACAGAAACCTAGTTAACAGCCCTTTGGCATAATATCAGTAATGATTACCACTTCAATATCGTGCAGAAACAATTTCTAACATAATAAAAGGACCTGGACTAAAAAACACATGGTGATTTACACTTTAGGCATCAGCCATACAGCCCAGAAACAGGCCCTTTGGCTCACTAAATTCGCGCTGACCAGCGATTGCCCCGTTCACAAGTTCTATCCTACACACTAGGGACAATTCACAGAAGCCAATTGATCTATAACCTGAGATAGACACAAAATGCTGGAGCAACTCAGCAGGTCAGGCAGTATCTCTGCAGAAAAGGAATAGGTGATGTTTCGGTTTGGAACCCATCTTCAGACTACAACCTGCACGTCTTTGGAATGTGGGAAGAAACTGGAGCACACAGATGAAACCTCATGGACACATGGAGAATGTAAAACACCATACAGACGGCACATAATCAGGATCGAATCTGGGTCCCTGCAGCTGTAAGGCAGCATCTCTACCGCTGCACCACCGTGCCACTCCAACAGCTGTAACGCTTTATTCTATAATCTGTTGATTTTCTCTTGGTACCACCTGCTACACTCATGAATGGTATGGTTTTCCTGGATAGCTAAAAACAAACGTTGTCACTGTATGTTGGTACACGTGACAACAATAAACCGATACCAATACTAAGCAATACCGATACCAAAACCATTTGATGGAAAGGCTGTTGATGTTATATTTTCTCATATGCACAAAAGGTAATGTGTTGATATCATGGATCTAAATTTGGATGTGATGACTTGGTGTGTGAAGAAAGGATTATACTTACACTATACAGTCTGACAAATTTAACACGTCAGAGTTACTCATCAAAATGTATACATTAAGGAACCCACCCAAATAGGGTTTTACAGTTTAGTTTAGTTTAGACATACAGTGCGGAAACATCGACCCACTGAGTCCGCACCAACCAGTGATCGCCGCACATTTACATTATCCTAAACAGGTACAATTTACAATTGTACTGAAGCCAATTAGCCTACAAACCTGCACGTCTTTGGAGTGTGGGAAGAAACCGGAGCTCTCCGGAGAAAACACATGCCGTCACAGGGAGAACTTTGTACAGCCGTGCACCATTGTCAGGCTCCAACCTGGGTCTCTGGCACTGTAAGGCAGCAGCTCTACCACTGTGCCACCATGCCACCCTAAAACTTGAAAGGGAGAAGCAAAGTGGGTTGTCTGATCTGGCAAATTCCCCCTGACCCTCTGGAATGAGCACCCAGCGGAAAGGTTTACATTGTAGTCATCTTCTGGTGGAGAACTGAGATGTTGTGGCCATTGGCGACAGATCTGAATACAGTAGTGAACTTTGCTCCTTTGACCCACAACTGGTTACTGGGCTGAGCAGTGCAGCAGTTTATCTGGCAGGTTAGGATCTTTTCAAACGAGCAAAATTATTATTCCAAGGTCAAACTATAGTAACGCAAATGACACTACGCAGATGGCCAGGTTCTGCAAAGCTTTTTAAAATAGTCAGGTTACCTACATACACTGGTCCGTCAACTTGACTGAACACAGTGCTGAGGTATGTTTACATAGTAGCCCAGGCAGATCACTCTGAATGGAAATAACAGACACAATCATGAGGCCAATCCACACATGGAGGCTGATTTGTCACATACTTTGCCGCACATAGTTTTGAGTAGAAAAACAAGATATTATTTTCTAAGCTTTTTCTATTGTTGGCTCAGACACCCACAATGTCTTCACAAGGAACTGCAGATGCTGGTGTAAGACAAAAGACACAAAGTGCTAGAGTAACTCATGAGGTCATGCAGCATTTCTGGAGAACACGGATAGGACACAACGTTTCATATCCATGTTTTCCAGAGATGTTGCCTGATCCGCTGAGCTACTCCAGTTCTTCGTGTCCTTCCTCAGGAGATGTTACTCTCATGTTCACTGCCTACCAAGTAATAGCTAAGATAAATACACTGCAGAGGTCTGGTATCCACAGGCAGAAAGAGCAAAGAGGGGAATCAGGAGCTACGGTTAAAGCTGATGTTGGAGCTGGGCACAAGTGCAGCGCTGGGAATGTTAGCGAACAGCCGGAGCTGCAGCAAGGAACGGCTAGAGCATTGGCTGGTATACCAAGTATGGTGCAGGGATTAGAGGAGTCTGCCTCGAGCAGTATTACTCATATCTGCAGTTTGCCTTTTGTCCATGGAGAGTGCACATTTGCATGGGGCATTCATCATGACATCTGTGGAAATACATGGCAACCTTCATTGAGTGTGCGCACACCATTCATGACTAAACGTGGCTACCTTGGCCACACAGTGTGAAGTCGACGCCTCCCTGCTGGTGTGGGAAGCCAGATGGAACAACAAATGTGTTCATTCTGACTGGTTTAATTGGCGGCAAAGCTGCTGTAATTAGCCACCCTGAAAACCAAGTAATCTGTCAGATGCCTTGCTCAATTGTGTGCTTCCGCCTGTGAAACCCCAGCGATGTCACTGGCCAGCTCAAGAAATAATTAAGGGCATTGGCCATTGTAACAGCCATCAATAAGGCATAGCCACACATTCAGCAGGAAAAGACACAAAATACTGCATTAACTCAGCGGGTCAGGTAACATCCCTGGAGAACAAGGATAGGTGACGTTTCAGATCGGCATCCTTTTCTAGACATCCTGCGTCCCACCACCCCCCCCCCCCCCCCCCCCACCACCGCCAACACAATCAGTCTGAAGAAAGGTCCAAACTTGAAACATCAGCTATCCATGCTCTCCAGAAATGCTGCCTCACCCACTGAGTTACTTGAAACAGTCTCCCCACCACACAAAATGCTCGACATGTTAGATACGCTGAGGAAGCTTTTCCTCTTTTTGAACATCTTGCAATTTGGGTAATGTTTCCCACTATCATTCTCCTTCCTGTGCAACAGCAGTGCACATGCAACTGGTGTTCCTTGATTTTTATCACCTTCTGGGTCCCAGAGTTTGGCAGTCTACACAAAACCGGTGCTTATTTGGCTGTCAGAGCTTCAAAATGCATCAAAGCTGCACACAAAAAGCTGGAGTAACTCAGTGGGAAACGCAGCATCTCTGGAGAGCAGCATCTCTGGGTGACGCATCGGATCACTGGTTATAAAAGTAACTCCAACATTTTCCAAATAGTTTCTCAACACGACTTCTGTGAATCTTTGAATTGCAAATTAAGATTATCTAAGTATTTAATTAATATAAATAAGCCCCTCATTTCTTTCTAGTTATCCAATAGTGATTGTGAAATTGCTTAGAAAATGTCTGGGATATCATCATGAAGTGAAGGTTTTGAAGAAGGGTAATTCTGCTCAAGCCCAGTGTAGTAACAAGCAGATGAATAGACTCAATAGATAACTACAAAAGTGGGCCTTCAGAAATTCACAAAATTATCATGAAAATTAAATCTATGGGTTCGGACTACCCCCACTTAAAACTAAAGCACTGAACAATAAGCATTTCTTCTCTGAAGACTCGAGGAACGGCAGATGCTAGAATCTTGCAAGGAACACATTTCCGGTGTTGGAGTAACTCAGCGGGTTAGACAGCTTCTCTGGAGGACATGGATAGATGACGCTTTGGGTCAGGGCTCATCTTCAGACTGATTGTAGTGGGGGGGGAAGAAAGTTGAAAATGAGGGAGGAAGGAGCGACAAAGCCTGGCAAGGTGTGAGGTGAGCTTTGATCAACAAATGGGTGGGCAAAGGCTAGCAATGAAAAGGAGACAAAAAGGGTGACAGGAAATCAACTCTGAAGAAGCCATGCTCTCATTTCACTCCTGTCATCAGGAAGAAGGTACAGGAGTCTGAATCACACACTACTATGTTCCCACTGCACAGTGGGGTGGCACAGTGGCACAATAGACAATAGACAATAGACAAATCGTGCAGGAGTAGGCCAATTGGCCCTTCGAGAGAGCCCTATCTAGCTCTCGAAAGCATCCAGAGAACCTGCCTCCACCGCCCTCTGAGGCAGAGAATTCCACAGACTCACCACTCGCTGTGAGAAAAAGTGTTTCCTCGTCTCCGTTCTAAATGGCTTACTCCTTATTCTTAAACTGTGGCCCCTGGTTCTGGACTCCCCCAACATCGGGAACATGTTTCCTGTCTCTCGTGTGCCCAAGCCATTAACAATCTTATGTGTTTCAATGAGATATCCTCTCATCCTTCTAAACTCCAGAGTGTACAAGCCCAGCTGCTCCATTCTCTCAGCATATGACAGTCCCACCATCCAGGGAATTAACCTTGTCAATCTACACTGCACTCCGTCAATAGCAATAATGTCCTTCCTCAAATTAGGGGACCAAAACTGCACACAATACTCCAGGTGTGTGGTCTCACTAGGGCTCTATACAACTGCAGAAGGACCTCTTTGCTCCTATATTCGATTCCTCTTGTTATAAAGGCCAACATGCCATTCGCTTTCTTCACTGCCTGCTGTACCTGCATGTTTACTTTCATAGACTGATGTACAAGGACCCGCAGATCCCGTTGTACTTCCCCTTTTCCCAACGATGCCATTTAATATGACTTCCTGTTTTTGCTACCAAAGTGGATAACCTCACATTTATCCGCATTAAACTTCATCTGCCATGCATCTTCCCACTCCCCCAACCTGCCCAAGTCACCCTGCATTCTCATAGCATCCTCCTCACAGTTCACACTGCCACCCAGCTTTGTGTCATCTGCAAATTCTCTAATGTTACTTTGAATCCCTTCATCCAAATCATTGATGTATATTGTAAATAGCTGCAGTCCCAGCACCGAGCCTTGCGGTACCCCACTAGTCACTGCTTGCTATTCTGAAAGGGACCCGTTAATCCCTACTCTTTGTTTCCTGTCTGCCAACCACTTCTCTATCCATGTCAGCACTCTACCCCCAATACCATGTGCCCTAATTTTGCCCACTAATCTCCTATGTGGGACAGCGGTAGAGTTGCTGCCCTACAATGGCAGAGCCTTCAGTTCGATCCTGACTATGAGTGCTGACTGCACGGAGTTTGTACGTTCTCCCTGTGACCTTGTGGGTTTTCTCAACATGCTCTGATTTCCTTCCACTCTCCAAAGAGTTTGGTAAAAATTGCAAATTTTCCCCAGTGGGTACGATCGTGCTAGTGTACGAGGTGATCGCTGGTCGGCGTGGGCTAGGTGGACCGAAGCTGTATCTCTAATGTAAAGTGAATTGCCCACGTTTGTTTCTGGGAAGCTCAGAAAACCCACACATGCACAAATTAAATCACCAGACTCCTTTAGTATCATACCAAATAAGTGAGAAACATTTTGAACTTGCCAAATTGCCTCTCCTGAGAGGAGTGGGGAGGGAGGAGGGGATTTTTTTCACGCAGCCTAAGACTCTCATGTTAAATGGAGAAGACAGGAAGCTAGTGTCAGGTTCCCATGCACACTCACTTTTAGTGCATTTCACATTCCTATTTCCCAACCCCTTTGATTTCAGGAGTTAAAAACAGCTCCAGCACACAACATACACATGTCATCTAGCTATTAACCACCTGCAGTGAATGTCACGTACATCCTGAATATACTCAGAGTCTTTTTGCTAACTCACACGATGAGGATTGCTTCTACTAATTGCCCCACAGCCACAAGTCCTACAAGGTCACTTGAGAGGTTGTTTAATGGACTGCACAAGAATGGTAGATTAGTGAACCAGATAGGTTTTTATAACAATCGAATAATTCACGATTACTATTACAGGCACTATCTTTTATTCCAGATGTATTTAATTACTTGAATTTCAGTTCTCCATCTGTCCTGGTAGGATTCAAACCTATCCCATTGGTTTGAGAGCCTGGTGCTATAATCACGGCCTTGTTCAGCAACATGAAAAATGGTGAACACTGCCTGGTCCATCACAGGTACTGACCTCGCCACCATCATAGGAGGCGCTGCCTCATAAAGACAACTAGCTTCATCAAGGACCCATGTCACCCTGGCCACGCTCTAATTTCACTCCTGTCATCAGGAAGAAGGTACAGGAGCCTGAAAACTGTAACGCCCAGATTCAAGAGCAGCCAGGTTCTTCCCAGCAACCAACTACAACTACAACTGCAGTTGAACACTACAAACCCCAACTCAACTCTGAAATATCAACTGCCTTGGCTGCACTAGGGACTTCATGCTTTGTTTTTTTTTGTACTATATTCTGTTTTTTAAAATATATTTAATGTTTTAAAAAAATGTGCATTATGTTATCTATTGAGTACTGTGTTTACAAACATGTTATGTTGCTGCTAGTAAGAATGTCATTATTCCGTTTTGATACATCGGACAATTAAATACTCTTGGTCTTGACCTATCCAATGACTGAACTCCCATGCTTCCATATACAATCTTGAAGTGGTATCTTCTTGATTTGACTATTTTCAACTACAATCAATGTCAAAACCTAAAACAAGGCATATTGATGCAAAAGTTGCATTTATTTTGCAGCAATTCACTGGTTTAGTTTAGTTTAGAGATACAGCTCGGAACCAGGCCCTTCGGCTCACCGGGTCCGCTCCGACCATTGATCCCTGCACATTACCACTATCCTACACACTCAAGGGACAATTTTTACATTTACCAAGCCAATTAACCTACAAACCTGTACGTCTTTGGAGTGTGGGAGGAAACTAAAGATCTCAGAGAAAACCCACGCAGGTCACAGGGTGAACGTACAAACTCTGTACAGACAACAGCTGTAGTCGGGATCGAACACAGTTCTCCGGCGCTGCAAGCGCTGTAAGGCAACAACTTTACCGCTGTGCTACTGTGATTAACAAAGCCTTCATCAGCAGCCTGTGTTTACATTACAACCTGTTGCGGTGTGAAAACAAAATGCAAATGTGTCAAGTTTCTCCTGAGATGGTTGGTCCCAACCGTTTTCTCAAGGTTTTTTTACATCATAGGCTATCAGGGCATGGAATCAGCCACAACATCTGGCTGGGCCCCATGAGTTGCTGTAGATATAGCCCCCCTCATATGTAATTACATCACCTTGAATTATTTTGGATGCCCGGATGGCGATATCCACCATTAATGGTGGAGAGAGATGGAAACTTAATGCATCCAGGTGTTTTCTCTGAGTTGAGTTAATAAGCAGATAAGGATGCTTGATCAGTTGAGTTGTTTTAACAGAATATAATGATGACATGTTATTGAACGTAGCAAAACAACTGGTGATGTATACATGGATAGGACAGGTGTGGAGGGATATGGACCAAGTGCAGGTAGGTGGGACCAGTGCAGCTGGGACATGTTGGACAGTGTGGGCAAGTTGGGGCGAAGGGCCTGTTTCCACTGTATCATTCTATGACTCTATGAGTCTAGACAACCTGCTGGGTAAATAATATTTCGTAAAAGTAACATTCTAATCAAATTATAGTTTCAAGCTGAATTATTTTCAATTGAAATTTTAAAAATGTGATCAAATTTGTTCAACTTATAACACAAGCACATATCTTGCATCTTGTCTTATAATGACTCAAAGCCATTAGGCTGATCCCAGGGAACAAATCTCATTTATCCCATTCCCCTTATTTTCCCAATGCATCTGTAACCTATTCTCTCCCTTACACACCCATTAAATTCCCTTGGATTCCTCTTAGCTTTAAACTACCATTAAAAAGCAACTCATGGTAGCGATCTTCTCAAAGAGCGTAAACTGCATATGTCTGG
Source organism: Okamejei kenojei (assembly GCA_035221665.1). Classification (NCBI taxonomy): domain Eukaryota; kingdom Metazoa; phylum Chordata; class Chondrichthyes; order Rajiformes; family Rajidae; genus Okamejei; species Okamejei kenojei. The sequence goes on from CM069131.1 coordinate 77,811,754, forward strand.
ACAAGCAGCATCTCTGGAGAGAAGGAATGGGTGACGTTTCGGGTCGAGATCCTTCTTCAGTCTGAAGAAGGGCCTCGACCTGAAACGTTACCCATGCCTTCTCTCCAGAGATGCTGCCTGCCCCGCTGAGTCACTCCAGCATTTTGTATCTATATTTGGTGCAAACCAGCATCTGCAGTTCTTTCCGACACAACTGCACATTTATGTTGGGCTTTTTACTGATTTTTACCTTCTTGTACTGCGCTGGAATCATTTCCATCAAAGTGCTTTGGGTTTAGGATTCTCTATGTTATAGTGAGGCATCTATCTAGTTGATCTTTATTCATTTAAATTTCCTGAAAATAGACATAAAGTTCTGGAGTAACTCAGCAGGTCAGGCAGCATCTCAAGGGAAAAAGGATGGGTGACATTTTGGGTCGGAACCGCTCTTTAGAAGGGTTCCTTTTTCAGGTCTGAAGATTTCTGACCCGAAACATCACCCATCCTTTTTCCCCAGAGATGCTGCCTGACCAGCTACGTTACCCCAGCACATTGTGTCTATCTTTAGTATAAACCAGCATCTGCAGTTCCTTCCTACACATTTTAATTTTCTGGTTGTCTTGTGACTTGTACCTGAGCTATGGCAACTTAATGAGTCCATTCATCTGTTTCACCTTCATTATTTGCGAGGGCAAATAATTATATATTTTAATTAATGATTTTCACACATGTCCGATAAGCTTTTCAACTAATTTGACCAAAGTGATCAGCTCATCTGAAATTAATCTAAGATTATGTGATATATTTTATTTTAACTTGCAGTTTAAATTCCACATTTCCTTCACTTTACCATGAAAACAATATACCCTAGCTTGCAGTTCAGCACAGAGTTAGAGGGTCTATTCTGCCATGCTTGTGGTTTGGTACCTCCCTTGTGTCAGCTCTCATGTACCTCCCTTTTGCTATCTCTGAAATGATTTAGACTTATACGTAAACATGATCAAGCCATCTCTAGCCAGTTAACCAGTGGGTCCAGCTAAAATTTACTGTTAAATTTAGCCACAATTATAATTTTCAACTGTCTTCCACCGAGAGGTGTAATGTGTCATGTGACTGTATAACAGAACGCATTTCTGAGAAAGAGTTTTGTGTATGTTCTTAGGAGAGACTGACTTATCTCACACTTGAACTCAGTATTTAACGAAAACTAAGTTGAAAACGTTTCCATATTCATAGTGTCACTGTTCCATATGCATGGATATAACAAGAATCCAGAAAGGTTTTTTTTTAATCAAAGAGAACAAGAAACTCTTAAATAGTTATGTAGATTACAAGTAAGGAAGTAATGCCTCAATAACAATGGAAGTTACAATCTTAAATATTGTTTTTTTTCCCATTCCATTTGGCTGAAACATATTATAATTTGAAGTATGGTTAATCGTTTTCAAACACAATGTCTAATCTGCACTCTGTTGTGTATTAAACAGAGTTGATCTTTCCTATAATTTATTATCAATTAATAATATTTGTTAATGTTTCATTCTGATATGTTGGTTTGCATTGAATTATATCATCACAACATCTCCTGCATATTTCCAGCGAGCCCATACACATCAGTTCATGAGAGGGCTTACTCGAGAGGTACTGATTACACCTGTGGCTATTAACAGGACCAAGAGTTAAAATATACGATGTTCATTCACAGATGCAGCAGTGAATTTAGAGAAGTAGTTAGAATGCGGGAAATGCTGGCAAGGGGCTCTCATGAACTGAATATCATGGACAGATTTTGGGAAAGTTAGATAAACGTATGGGAAAAAAATAAATAGAAGGATATGGCAATGGTACTGAATGATAAATATTGGAAAAGAGGCTGTAGTGTAACATACAGTAAACCCTAGCAAGGATTAAATGGGATCTGAATGGCCTGTTTCTTTGCTTTTAATTTATTTTAATATTGCCTCTTTGTTACTTAGGTAATTACATTTTCCATTGAGTAAGTTTATGTGAGAACCCACTCCTGGCTTTTCCCTGTCGGCAACATAAAACACTCTGTTTCTGTGAAATGATGGCAACAAAGAATGGGGAAGGAATCCCTGTAGTGGATGGTAAAACTACAGCCCTTTGAAAGGATGGCAAGTGATTTATAAGCCAGAGGTGGACAGTATGTCAATTTATCAATACCTTCTGCCTTGTGTGCTTTGACAAGGCTTTGTCTGCAACCCGGAAAACAAAATGGTTGAATCTGAGAGGATTGTGCGAGAAGAGACAACATTGCGATGTTACTGGCTGCTTTCTTGCAAGGTGACAGAAGGATTCCAATGCTCTGCTTAAATTGATCAAAGAGGGCTGTAACTTAGTGGGTGCCGGGTTTCCAGTGAGATATTAAACTGAGGTCATATTCAGGTGGAAAGAAACCTTGTGGAAGATTAGCAGGAGGTTGGCTAGCTACCCTTCGTTCCACCAACAAAACCCTGTGCCTAGGGCCAAGCTGTGTGCAAATTGGCTGCTGTGTTTTAAAAGCAATTCATACTGCTATTGAACACTCTAAGGCCATGTCAATGTAACAACCTCTAATGATGAAAGAATTGCATGAAATTATCTTTTAGAAATAATAAAAATGTGTTTTTCATTCATTCCCCCTCGGTTATACAAAGCCCTTTTAATTACCCCTGAGAGAAGGCAAAGTCTGACATCTGACTGAGCATTTACCACAGACACTGGGGCTAATATCCTGCTTCCATTCATCACAGCTTCTCGGTGGCACACACAGCATTTGGTAACATGCCAAATGTTTCTGAATGACCATCATTAATTTTGAAGTTGCCGAAACACTGCAACCAGATCTGAGACTGCCAGCTGACTCTGTACCTCATAATAAGTATATATGATACTGCCGGAGTCAAGGCACTTCACACTGGGTGCTCAATTAACAAACAGAAATGTGTCTCAACCCAAACATCTTGGCAGACTTCCTGGATAGCTCTAATATTTGGGATAATAACAGCGCCGTCTCCATAAATCAGAAATTTAGTAACATACTATAAGGAGACCACACATTTAAATAAAACTCACTCCATCGCTTCTGCCACCAGTGTGTTTTACTTGCAAACTCTCTTCATCCATGCCATTTTTAGTGCAGGTCAAGGAATAGTTAAGGGGAATTGACATACTGGTATTATTCACCATCAGGATGAACAAAATGTTTCATTTCTGACTGCATTGAAAATTTAGTTTTTTTTTTAGTATATTAGACACTTAACAATTACCATCTTGAGGAACAAGTATCAGTTGCTCCAGCTTAAAATGGAAAATAATCAAATTGTATCTATTGTATGTTTATGTAATTGTTAAGAAAGTGGGCAGGAAATTCTACGAAAGATACTCAGAAAATATAATGCATATTCAGCAAAGCGTTTCGTACTTTGGAGACACATAATGTTCTAGCTTAAGGACTTTGAAAAGAGATATATGTAGAGATCAACTAGGTCAAGAGCGTTTAATTGTCATATGCACTGGGAATGGAACAATGAATTTCTTACTTGCTGCAGCATTACAGGCCCATTAATGCAATAACACAACAATAAATATACTATAATCGATAGTACAACAAATTAATAATCAATAATACTAAGCAACCAGAAAATAGTGTCAAAACAGAACTATGCAGTGCAACCAGAATAAACTCCTGAGGTAGTGTTGTGGTTCGGAATGTACAGTATGGTTCAAATGCCTAATGGTTGCTGGAAAGAAGCTGTTCTAGAACCCAGAGGTCATGGTTTTTAGGCTTCTGTGCCTTTTTCTCGATGGTGGCAATGAGTTGAGAGCATGGCCAGGGTGGTGTGGGTCTTTGATGATATTAGCTGCCTTTTTGAGGCAGCATTTTCTGCAGATCCTTTCAATTTGGGGGGAGCCCAATACCTGTGAAGGAATGGACAATGTCCAATCTCCTGCTCAATTTAGAAGGATGAGAGGATATCTCATTGAAACATATAAGATTATTAAGGGTTTGGACACGCTAGAGGCTGGAAACATGTTCCCGATGTTGGGCGAGTCCAGAACCAGGGGCCACAGTTTAAGAATAATGGGTAAGCTATTTAGAACGGAGATGAGGAAATACTTTTTCACACAGAGAGTTGTGAGTCTGTGGAATTCTCTGCCTCAGAGGGCAGTGGAGGCTGGTTCTCTGGATGCTTTCAAGAGAGAGTTAGATAGAGCTCTTAAAGATAGCGGAGTCAAGGGATATGGGGAGAAGGCAGGAACGGGGTACTGATTGAGGATGATTAGCCATGATCACATTGAATGGTGGTGCTGGCTCAAAGGGCCGAATGGCCTACTCCTGCACCTCTTGTCTATTGTCTATTGTCATTGATGTTCAGTTTGAGTTCCCAGCTCCACACAAGGGCTATACAATAATTGGAAGCAGAGATTTGCATACCTAAGATGGTGTGAGAATGATTGCTCTTGACATCAAAGTGGCATCTGTCCAAGTGAAACATTGGGGAGCCCTGGTAAAAATGAAATCAATGGGAATCATCTCTCACTGGAGCCTACAGTCCCACCTTTCATCAAGAAAGGCAATTATACTAGTTGGGGGCCAGATCCACAGCCCAAGAGACTGATGCAGGAATTCCTCAGGCAGCTGTCTACTGGAGTTGGACGGCTCTGGGAGAAGAGGAAGTGAGCATCAGTGAGCGGATTATTGGTGATTGCATGCTGTTTGCTTGCACTGTTAATAACACTTTCTACCACTTCACTAACCGGGAGTCAGCCACGGGGTAGTTGCGGGTGGGATATGTTTTCCTGCTGTTCTAGGTTCCAACTGCCTTCAGTTGTTTTATCAAAATCTTTCCATCTTTACAAGATCACGTGGGGATTGTCCATTCCCAGCATCTCAGATAATAGGCAGGACCTACTTCGGCAAGACTTAAACAGCATTCAGGTTTGGACTGATATACAGACACTCCCACAATTAGGCAATAGGCGATTTACGTAAACTCGCACTTAAGTTAACAATTCCGTACTCAGTCCCTAGACAACACTGTACGATCATTGAAGTATAGATACTTAACAAGCTGGCAATGGCTGTGGTGCTTACCCAAAAGACCACATGCCGTAGAAAGTGCCCCAACGGCGAAGTGGAACTCAAGCCAGCAATGGCGGCAGCATTTACCCAGAAGGCCGCGTACCACAGAAAGAGCCCCGGATGCAGCCGGACGCTGCTGAGACAATTAATACTCTCAGTGAGTAATTTTGGGCTGGTGATGGGGATAGTGATTCCGACTTATGCAAAGTCTGACTTACACAATGGTTTATGAAAGGTAACCCTTACGTCGGGGAGAGCCTGTATTGAATATTACATTCATGCCATACAAGAGGAGATATTCTTATCACATCCTTCATTTACCAATAGTCTTATTTACTAATGGCCTCCTTGTGACTCCAGCCAGCAAAGCACCAGTTCACAGTTTGCTTCCTCTGTGCACGCTGTGTCTTCCAGCTGTTGGTTGGTGTGGTTTACATGATCAGCTGGAAGGTGTCAGCCTGTAGCCTCATCCCTTTCATTATTATTCATTTGCTTGCCATGGGCTCTTTTAAACACCCTTCTCTGTTGGAGAGGTTTCCAGCTATTTGTTGCAGGACGACTCCACAATAGAAAGGGTATCATTCACACTATCTGCACAAAAACCATGTGTGCTTCCAGGAGATTACACTTCACATACATAAATAACATAATCCTGTGGTCCCAACCCAAAACGTTTGCTCCAGTTTCTCCAGAGATGCAACCTGACCTACTTGAGTTACTCCAGCATTTTGTGTCTATCTTTAAGGGCCTGTCCCACTTGGACGACCTAATCCACGAGTTTAGAAGACCCTAGACGAGTTGAAAAAAATGTTGAGGTCGTGTTGACCCGCCAAAGTAAAATACCTCATATGACCTCCTACGACTATGTCTACGACCTCCTACGACTAAGTCTATGACCTCCTACGATTATGTCTACGACCTCCTACGATTATGTCTACGACCTCCTACGACTATGTCTACGAACTCCTACAACCCCCTTCAACCTCAATCATCCACACCAACTACAACAAGCTACGAGTGGAAACTGATCACATGATAAAACGATGTTACGTTTGCTTTTTTTTTCTCGGGCCAGTTATCGACCTACGACTACCTCCAACAACCTACGACTGCCATCACGGCCTACTACGACCTACCTACGAGTAAAAATTATAAATTTTTCCCATGCCGACATTTTTTTAAATTATGGAATTTTTTATCAGGCTGGAAAAAACGCCGTGACGTACTTGAGGCCACGAGTGCACGGAGACCACTCATGAGCCTGAGAAAGAGTTACGAAGATCTCCTACGACCTCCTACGACTTTGTGGTGACCATGCTGCGAGTATGACTCAAGGGCAAACCTGGCAGATGTCGCCAATTAGGTCGTGAAAGTGGGACAGGGACTTTAGCTGCAGTAAATGGCCTCATTCACATGTTTTGCTGAAAGAAAAAATCTTAAGAATCATGTGTATTCAGACTTAATGCCTAACTCAACCTCTATTCTTTGTTGCATATTGCACCTTTCAGAGTTGGGAATCCAATTGAATGATGGAATCCAATTAATAATTGGTTACCGAATCTTATTGCCACAGAGTAGACACTGTTTACAGTCTTGCTATATGAAATATTGCATTTTTTATTGAGGAAACAAGAAACAACAGGAAGGAAATTTCAATGAAATGCAAAGAAACACTGGAAATGTAATTTATTGACCTGTGAAGAAATACTTTTTGTACATGCGAATTAGAATTCGAAAAAAAAACTTAAAGCCAGGTTCCTAAATTAAATGAAAAGACTTCTTCCCAGGCTGTTAAATCCTGCAGAATAATTTTAGGTTGCTGATGAAGGTTCGTGTTGCTCAACCTGATCTCCTTCCACATCACAAATTAACACCCTTGAAAATATTGCAGTCTCTTCCAGCCAAGTTCAGCTGCTTCACTCTCAATCCATTTACTTAAAAGTTCTCAGATGACTTGACCTTGAAACCTTGTCTTCAAAAGTCAGATTGCAGCTCTTATCTGCCTGAGACACTGCCACTGAAATTATGAAAAGGCGCATAACTTTCTGAAACCTCTCAGTGCAGCTAGATTTTTGACAATGCACAAAGTGTTGGAGTAACTCAGAAAGTCAAGCAGCATCTATTGAGAGGGTGGATAGGCAGTGTTTCGGGTTGGACCCTTCTTCTGACTGATTATGGTGGGGGGGGGGGGGAGAAAGCTGGAAAAGATGTCATGGCGGAACAAAGCCTGACAAGTGAAAGGTGGATAGATACAAAATGCTAGAGTAAGTCAGCGGGATAGGCAGCATCTCTTGAGAGGAGGAATAGGTAACGTTTTGGGTCAAGACCCTTCTCCAGACTGGTCTTCTTCTTCTTCTTCTTCTTCTTCTTCTTCTTCTTCTTCTTCTTCTTCTTCTTCTTGCATATGGTGTGCATGCCTAAAGTTGTAGGACAACCTTTTCTATTTGATCTTATTTGATTGTGCACGGCGGGTTGATTGCATTCGTCGATACAGGGCGGACCACGTGAAGGTTGCAATCTCCCACCCCTGGTATAAAGCAGCATCTGCAATTCCTTCCTACCCTAGTGATAGGCGGATGCAGGTGAAGTGGGCATGATTAGCAGATGGGTGGACAAAGGCTAGAGATGAAAATTAGACAAAAGGATCTCTGATAAAAGGAGAAGATTAGTGAACTGTGAAGTCAGAGGGAAGGGAAGAGGTGAAGGGACAGGGGGAGGGTTGTAGTGAGAAGAAGTGGAGAAATGGAACTCACTGGGTGGGAGAGTCACAGGAAAGAGAGTGAGGGCAGTGGGATGTTACTTAAAATTGCTGAATTCAATGTTCAAACTGGTGGAGACCCAGGACAGAAAGGTCGACGTGGGAATGGGAAGAGGATTTAAAATGGTTACTGGATTTGTGGTGACTGAACAGTGTAAGCTCATGGATCGCGAGATCTTCTGGTCCTCAGTGAGTTTCTGGTGGATGGGGTAATGTCAGTGCAAAGTACACTTGCGGGTACAGATTACAGGGTGCTCCGCACACACGGCCTTGTCTGTTGCCACAGGTCAAATGAAGAAGATGACAGCTTTCTGATGGGCAGATGTGGAGGTTTGGAAGGTGAGAGGCCAGAAGTCACCACCTAAAATACTATGGAGAGGAAATTCATAATGTTCTAACAGTGGGAAGAGGATGCAGCGAGAGGTCATGAAAGAGGGGGCAATGGCTCTCTTTGTGTAGTTCATGACATCGCAAAGAAAAGATTTTGACTCAAGGGTCTTTTTGTCTACTGAGCATTGACTGACCTGATCCAAGATCAATAGAGTGTTTGAAAGGGAGAATTGCAAAAGAGCTATTGACATTCTACAGTTCGAGTAGGATGACTGCATCGCCAAGAGTCAAAGAATGTCCACAATGAACCTAGTTAATCAGGTAATGGCAACATGAACAGTGGGAGACATTCAGAGTGAAGTGTGCAATATCTGTACAAACGTCGAAGGGACATCACAGGCAATTAAAGACGGAAAGTGAAAAAGAGAAACAAAGTAATGCAACAAGACTAAAACTGCTGTCACATCCTGGGAAGTGGAACATGTACAAAAAAAAGCAAAAGGACCTTTTACCCAGAATAAGGGAATCAAAAACCAGGGGACGTAGATTTAAGGTGAGAGGGGAAAGATTTTATAGGAACCTGAGGGTCATTTTTTGTACAGAGAGGATGATGGGTATAAGGAACAAGCAGCCAGAGGAACTAGTTGTGGCTGAAGTCCCGAACCGAAACATCACCCATAGAGATGCTGCCTGACCCGCTGAGTTAATCCAGCACATTATGTCTATCTTTGGTATCAACTGCATCTGCATATCCTTGTTTCTCCTTGATGAGGCAGGTTCTATGACAACATTTGAAAGGCATTTTGACAGGTACATGGATAGGAAAGGTTTAGAGGTATTCGCGCTACATGCGGGTAGGTGGGACTATTATGGAAGCATCTTGGTCGGCACGGGCAAGTTGGGCTGAAAGGCCTGTATACATACTGTTTACATTTGATCTATGACAATGATCAAAATGGGTAAGGCTACAAAACGGAGCTGTGGAAAAAATTGTGCAAGGCACCTCAAAATCAAAGCAAAACAAGTAGAAAGGCTCCATGAAAAATAGTTAGAGATGGTATTTTAAACTGAGGTAATTTAAATTCAACACCACTATGATCATATCAGTAACATTGCCAACCAAACCCCGATGTATCTTTGGGACAGCACAGCTTGGAGAGCTGCTGCCTCACAGATCCAGCAACCTGGGTTTGATCCTGACCGTTAGTGCTGTCTGCGTGGAGCTCGCTGTAATTGACAATATTATGATATGCCAAAAGCTAACACAGATTACATAGCTAGGTGGGGGCAGCACAGTGGAGCAGTGGTAGAGCTTCTGCCTCACAGCGCCAGAGGCACAGGTTCGATCTTGTTTGCGGATGCTGTGCGGAATTTGTACATTCTTCCGGTGACCATGTGGGCTTTCTCTGGGTGCTCAGGTTTCCGCCCACATTTCAAAGATGTACAGGTCTTTAGGTTAATTAGCTTCTGAAAACTGACCTCAGTGTGCAGGATGCAAAACTGGGATAACCTAGAACTCGTATAAATGGGTAATCTATGGTGCCCGAGGACCCGTTTTCACTCTGTAACTCTAAAGTAAAATAAAATGGACAATCCCCACGTGATCTTGTAAAGATGGAAAGATTTTGATAAAACAACTGAAGGCAGTTGGAACCTAGAACAGCAGGAAAACATATCCCACCCGCAACTACCCCGCAAATACACTGAAAAAATTAAACATGTCTAACCATTACTTAAAAGGGAATCTACCCATTAGTCTAACATGTCATTGGGCATGTAGACCAATTAGTTTAACATGTCATTAGGCATGACTGGGATCCATAATTAAAGGCAGAATACGTGGAAATGTTCAGTTGACTAGAGCATTGTCAGCATGGCTATATAAAGGCTTGGTCATGTTGAATAAATTTGACAATTTTTTAAAAGAAGAGACCAATAAAATGGAGAGATCTTCAAGAAGTGATATTTATCTGGACTTCCAGTTGGTATTTGACAGTCAGTTGCACTGACATAATTGAAGGCAAATTGGACATCTGGTTAAGGGATGACTGAGTTAGCAACTGGACAATAGGTCAATGCTCACTTTAGCAGGATTAGACTAGTTGTGTTCTACGGGGATTGTGTTCAGGTCTCAATTATCTTTATTTCAAAAATAAACTTTATTTCACATTAAAAATATATACAAAACAAAAACTGTGCAAAAGGATTTCAAAGATCCAACTCTCTCAGTTGGATGTGAGAGATCCTATGGCACAATGTACTAAGGATGCATACAGAAATTCTCCAAATACCCTGCCTGATATCTTTTTCATTCAATCAGGATCATTAAATATTTCTTAAACAGAATTTGGTGACATCCATGGACCTCGGTACTTCAGGAATCTCTTTTGAAAATGATGATGGATGCTGAAATTGTAGGGTCCCTTCTTGTCAAATATGAAGGTAATTGGGGCAAAAGTTGGCAGAATTTTGCTCAATTGCAGAACAGACTTGGCATGAAAGGCCTAATCATATTCCGATCTCCTTCTCTTTACCTGATGGGTGGATTCATGCTAAAACCTGCATTGAAATATTTTCTGAATTTGTTTGATGAAAGTGGACACCATTTTCCATCAACTTGTGAAGGACTTGCTCATTTCCAACTGTGGACTCAACGTGCACGCTGCAGCTGACAGTATAAAAGGAGGCAGCGCTCATTGAGCATCAAGATCAAATGTTAAAGCTACCCTCATCCTGCCTGTGTAGATGGTGGGAAGGGTGTTGGCTGGAGGTGGTGTTAGATGGGGGAGGGAGGAAGCAAAAGTTGGTCAATTAAGGCTCTCTCTAAAATGGTGAAACAAGAAGAATGGCAGAACAATTGCATGCTAATCCTGGAGAAATACAAGGTAGAGCGCTGGGTAGGAAGGGACTGCAGATCTGGGGTCATGTGTGATTTTACACTCCATTCCACAAATGATATAGGAGCCTTCAGCCATGTTAACTCTACGAGCTATTAGTTGCACCAGAACCTGTTTTTAAACTCATTCCTTAAAGTATAATCTCTTCACTTATCCTTGCCGTCACTCGCAAATGTGTCTGCATTTATCTTCTTGTTAAACCTTTCAGATTCAATCACAGTGAAAGATACAAGATGGGTGGAGACGCAAGATGCTGGAAGAAGATGCTGGAATCCTGAGTAGAACACAAAGTGCTGGAGTAACTCAGTGGGTCAGGCGGCATCTGTGGAGGCAATGGATAGGTGATACTCGGGATCTGAAGAATGTCCCAATCCGAAACATCGCCTATCCATTCCTTCTACAGATGCCGCCGGACCTGCTGAGTTACGTCAGCACTTTGTGTTTTACAACATGGGTGTAGTTGGAAATCGAAATCGAAATCATGCCGAAACTATGTTACAAATCAAGCAGCATCTTTGAAACGAGAAACTGAGTTAACATTTCAGGTACGAGATCCTTTGGTAGAACTCTGCACGCAGATTGCTTCTGTTGTCTTATAACAGGTTGAATTATGCTGAAAGAAAGCCAATGGTTTCAAAGAAACCCCAGCTGATCAACCACGGACAACTTGGTTCGTCTTGGAATTCTGCACATGTGGAATTTAGAGATGGGCAGGAGGTCAATTCCTCCCTTTCCTGTGAGATGCCCACACCTGGTTCTCCTTCTGCAGTGGCCGAGATCGGGATCTTTGAAGTATGACCTTACATCTCAGCTGTCTCCAGTAACGAGTGCCAAAGCTTAAAAGAAATGTGTATCATTGCCCTGATATTAATTACGTCTTTTACGAAAACAGTAATGCTTCTATTTACACAGTGTCATTCACAACTTCAGGGAAGTATTGCCAATGAAGTAATTTTTGAAGCGTTGCTCATGTTCTAATGCAGGCAATCAATTAGGAGACAGCCAGCTTCCATAAACAGCCATCGGTAAATAACTGGATCATCGGCTTTAGTGCTACTTATTGGAGGGATAAATATTTGGCTAAATTGAGATGAACTGCTCTGCTTTTTTACAAATAGTTTACCCAAGGAAGCAGAAAGTAGAATAATCGTATCTAAAAGACAGCACCTGCAACACCACTGCACCCACCCACCCCCACACGTCCACCTGAGGTTCTTGCATTTTAATAAAACTGCAGTCTGGAAATCGGAAATAAAAACAGAAAAAAACTTGGAAACAATCAGGGGGTCAGGCAGCATTTGTGGAAAGGAAATAAGACTTTGGCCAGAAACATAAACTCTTGTTTCTCATTCCATGGATGCTGCCTGACCTGCTTCCAGCATTTTCTGTTTCTATTATAGATTTCTGGGCTAAAGTCTGAGCACAAAGTGGGGATTGATTTCCTTTGCATTTCCGCTGCCGATATCAGATTATGTCCCGACCACTCAGACCCATTAGCTTTATGGCTAATAACTCTTTTCTTGCCCTACAGGCACCTTGACCTTATACGACTCTCAAAGAAAACACTTGCGAATCTTACAGAAAAGTCACCACTCAGAAACTGGATTTCTGCCTTCATAGACTTGAGGCTGATGCTCGCTCAATGAGTTAGTTTATCCTTCAGTATTCCCCTCTCTTTAGTGAAATTCAACCCAAGTAATACCGCCTCAACCACCCTTCCCACATACCCCCTTCCCCCCCCTCTCCCCATCGAGTCTCCATTCCTGACTTTCCCCTTCAAAGTACTATTAATGCTCAGCGGAAGTGCCTTTTGCGAGAAGGCTGGATAGCTGACACCTCTATGCATGGCAGCCATTCCTGTTGCCATTTGATCCAACTTCTAGGGAAGCAAAATTAGGCATGCAACCAAGACAAGGGCATGAGGATATTTGGCAGATTTCCTTTACCCTTTTCTTCTCCTTGAGAGTATAAAGCAAGCGCTGGATTAAGGAACACACTCGGATTTCCACTATTGATTGCAGCTCGTGAGCTGCACTGCTCGGGGTACATATTTGAACGTCGAGTGTAAACAGGATGGAGCTTGGTGTTGGAATTCTGATGTTCAATTGGGTGAGGTGTCAGCAAGTCAGGTGCAGAGAACTAGCTAGCCACTGTGGGGGCCAACGTAACATAAGCTAGTGGAAGAAGCAACTTGGAGAAAACACAGCCCATGATCCTCTGCAGAAAAAATGCACCACGACCATCTCTTGAAAATAAAACTAAATGTTTCAATATTTGTATATTCACAAAAGTTTACAATAGTAGACTTTAAGCAAAAACCTTTTGACATTGAGCTTTGGTAATCTAATTTTTATTGATATTACGTGAAAGAAGACAATAATAAAGAGGAAGAGTAAAAACATATAGAACCAATCAGTTGTTAAAATCACCCTTGACCAGATTAGCTGCTTGACATTAATGCAGCAATGACATCTGTGTGCAAAGCAAGACGTTTTAATAAAATGTTTTAAACATACGTGAAAATATGTGGTGGGTTCTGTCAGATTGTTATTGTCCATTTTGTTGTCTGCCTTATGTTCACTCACAGTTGCTCAGGGGAGGAAGTGCACCCAAAGGTTACATTTTAATACAGAGCCAGCTTGAAGGACTAGATTCACGAGGATGTGAGGCTGTTAGTGGGTAGAAGACCTCAGCACTTTCCACAGAGCAGACCGTGGGATGTGTCACCCGGGTCAGGCACCTCTGAATCGAAAGAGCCCACGAGGAGCCTGCACTGTTTCCTTTGTTATTGGTGATCTGTAGAAAGCCAGCTGCTCTTTCTGCTTTTTGGTGGCCAATGAATCTCTTAAATGTGGAAAGACAGTTACAGAGGAAGGAAGGTACCATTGCACATTTCCATTCTGAAAAGTGACTATTATTTCAGTGAGTGCTTTAACTTGTCCTGTTGGGTGACTTTAACTCCTCTTCCTGCTCTGCCGATCTGTAAGTTAAGAGGACAGACCTCAACTCAAATTCAAGCTCTTGTGAAACATGTGGATTGAAGGTTCTATCTCTAGTGAGAAAATGAATCAATTGATTGATGCTCTGTCATCTCCCAGATGACCAAAGGAAAAGGAACAACATTGTGTTTCTGTATTGGAACAGATTACATTATGCAAGTCAAAATTAGGTTTTTAAATGATAAAATGGTCTCTGGGTTAAAGCCCTGTCCCACGGTACGAGTTCATTCCAAGAGCTCTCCCGAGTTTGCCCTGATTCGAACACGGAGATTTACGGTAATGGCCACTCGTCGGTACTCGGGGCTCTCGTGGACATTTTTCAACATGTTGAAAAATCTTCACGAGGCTTCCCGTGCTTACCTGTCATTAGCGAGTCTTTCCGAGTACCTGCTATTAGCGTGATGAGCCACTAAGAGACGCCCCCGAGCTCCGACGTACCCGCTATGTTCATTCTCTGTGCTTACCACAAGTTTGTTTTTTGTTTTAATTCGGGAGAGCTCTTGGAATGAACTCGTACTGTGGAACAGGGCTATTAAGAGACAGAAAACGAGAAAGGAAGTCAAAAATAGACAGAAGGACAAACAGGATAGAGGGAGAAAAGAGGCAGACAAGCATTAAAAGAAAAGGCCAGCAGAGTGACAGAAAGATAGACAAAGAGAGTGACAGAGAAAAAGAGTGGCAGACAGAGGAAGAGGGTCAGAGAGAAAAAGATTGTCAGACAAGAGATAGAGCAGCAGAGAGGGTAAGAGCATCGGATGGGGAGGTTCAGCAACAACCAGTGAGATAGAGCTGAAATGGCTGAAGTTAGATTAATGGTTGGACAAACAGATGCCAGAAGCTCACAATTTCCAGGCCAACAATCTGTGCTAGCACTGTTTTATGCCGGGAGCTCCAACCACGGAATTATGATGATTGAAACATGTATCTCATCACATCTCCAAGGTCCCTCAGCACATACAGTGAGTTACTTTGAAGAACGGGTTTTGCTGTTTATTAACCAGCTCTTTACTGCAGTTGAGAGGGACATTGGCCGAAGGCAGTAAAAAAGAACTTTAAAAATGCATAAGCACTCCATGACATTTTTGATGCTTGATTGCAATGTTAATTAGAGGACTACACGGCTTATATGCCAACCCAAACATTTGAGGAAAAGGCATGAAAGGCAAGACTGGTTTACTTTCCCTTTTATATTCAAAAGCATCTCCCCTTTAAAGACTTCCCATCCTGGAAGATACACCCACCCTGATCACTTCACTCTGACAATTTCCCACCTGATCATTTGTCACAAATACAGTTCATTAGGTCATAAGAATTAAGAGAAATAGGCCATTTGCACCATCGTCTACTCTGCCATTCAATCATGGCTGATCTATCTCTCCCTCTTAACCCTATTCTCCTGCCTTTTCCCCATAACCTCTGACTCAATTCCCTCAGTTCCTCCTCAGCATTTTCCTTCCATCCGTATCCACCAGGAACTGAGTGATCACCATATGAAATGCTTAGATCCGGCGAGGTTAACTTCTAAAGTTAAAGACTGGATAATTTTGTTTTCCTTGGTTATCCCTCAGCAAAATTCCTATTATTGGATGGAATTGACAAGGATAAGATACAAACTAATGATACCAGTTCACAAAATGCAGGATCAGGAAATGTGTCGCAGTTGGAACCATGTACCTGCAAATCAAAGGCAGATTTGACCTCAACAACTTAAGCTCGTGTAAGCTGTCTTTTATTATCGGGACTCTTTTAAAAAATGATTGGTTCCATGTTTATGGAGCAAAAAAAAGATGCTGGCAGAACTCAACAGGTAAGGCAGCATCTGCGAGGTGAAAGGGATTGTTGAGGTTTTGGGATGAGACCCTTTCTTTAGACTTAAAGAGTGGAGGGGAGACAGCCAGTACAAAGAGGTGATAAGGTGGGCCAAGAGCTGATAAGTGATTAGTGGAAAATAGACACAAGCTGTAGTAACAGTGGGTCAGGCAGCATCTCTGGAGAGAAGAAATAGGTGGCATTTTGGGCCGAGACTTTTCTTCAGACTGAGCTTTTATGGTCTGTCTGAAGAAGGGTCTCGACCTGTAACATCACCTATTCCTTTTCCCCAGAGATGCTGCCCGACCTGCTGAGTTACTCCAGCATTTTGTGTCTATCTATTAGAATACATAAAACTTCTTAAAATTTAAAATACAGCCACTGAATTGAAGAAAATCTAATTGATCTAAATTCCTTGGCGATTTTCTCTTTGAAACTTGTGTTGAAGCTCCCCCTGTGTCAGGTTCAATATGACACAGGATGTTCATGCAGATTCCCTGCTGAAGCAATGGGAAATGGCTGCAAGGTTGGGCTGTCTTCCTGCACTCCTAACAAGGAGGTCCTGTAATAGAGCACTGAAGGTTAATTAGCAACAAACAGCTGAACAAAACTTCAGCACATCTGAATTCTCATGGAAATCCTGAGATTGTTCACATAGGCCAGATAATATCAGTAGTTACATGGCTAACACTTCCCTGCAAGAAGGGGCCCTAATCCTGTTGTATTATTTGATTTCGGTAAGGTGAAGAAAATGGTTCTGTTTGTTACCATAGTACAGGATTTCTTCAGGTTAGTGTTCTGAGCTTCATCAATTACTTTCCATACATCACAAGGTCAAAAGTGGAGATTAGTTTTGTTTAGAGATACAGCACAGATACAGGCCCTTCAGCCCACTGAGTGCATACCAACCAGCGATCCTCGCACACTGCTAGCATTATCCTACACACGAGGGACAATTTACAATTTTACCAAGCCAATTAGCCTTCAGAACCTGTAGGTCTTTGGAGTGTTGGAGGAAACAGGAGCTCCCGGAGAAACCCAAGCAGGTCACGGGGAGACAATACAAACTCTGTACAGACAGCACCCGTAGTCAGGATCGAACCTAGGTCTCTGGCGTTGTAAGGCAGCAAATCTACCGCTGTGCCACCGTGCTGCCCGCTGTGTTCTTTGAGAGGTTCAAAGTGTTAACTTACATTCATAACTTCTTAGCTAATGAAGCAGTCCATGTCTGCTTGCAATATGATCCAGACAACATGTGACATTAGGCCAACTGAATGACCGCCAGTGACCATTTATGCTAAGGAGAATCTCATCACTCTCCCTTAGCATTCACTGGCATCGCTATCACAGAATACCCACCCCATGCCCAGAAATGTATCTGGACCAGCCATGCAATTACTGAGCTTACATTACCAAGTGAGAGGTTGTGAATTTAATGCACACTCAATCCTGCCATTGTATCAACTAATATCATAAGTCTGTGTGAAAAGTTGTACGTTTTAGAGGGGGGAGGGGGGGAGATACACACAAAATAATCCATTATGAGTGACTTATCTCCAAAGTTATCAAAACTTGCAGTGACTGACACACAGGATATGGGATGAGGCAACTCTTCATTTGCCAGGTCTAATTGCATTGAAGTTGTTTGACACTATCCAGGACAAAGCAGTCCATGTGACTGGCATCCCATTCATTCTCCCAGATTGTTGCTCTCTCCACTACTGACACAGTGGTGACCAAAACCAAAACAGATGGCAAAGTTGGAGATGCTGCAGGTTTGTGCTTGGAAATCTGAAACATTCTCCTCACATGCAAAGCCATTCACCGGGACCTTTGCCACACAAAACATTCCTGTTTTAATATTTTTAAGTAGCTGAGTTTCCATATTTTCAATGCAGGTAATCATGTTAATATACCTGCTCTTTAAATCACTGAGGTCATGTGTGCACATATGCACAGAATCTTCAGAAACACAGGCACGTTTAACAGTTGTTAACCTTTCCCGTGGTCACTGCGGTTGACTTTATTCACTGAGATGAGAAAATGAGCAACGATGACTCAAATTTTGTAAGTTCACTCGAAGGCTTCATTGGTAGGAAACATCTTGTTAGTCTAGACAGAGGCGTGCCAGACAGCCTTGTCACTTGCCTCATCATTTAGCAGTGCAGTTAAACAAAGGTGGCTCAGTTTGGTCAGCGCTCTCAGTAAATCGTTTGGGTGAGGTACAACAAGCCCAAACATCTGCATCGACAGCTACCAAACACAACCTGAAGATAGTCAGCAATGTCTCATCTGGCATAGGTTTCAGCTAAAAGTCAAATCAACAGTTTTCTGCACTCTACTGCTTTTTATTTGTTTGTTTTTCATACTCGCAGGGTGCGGGGTGCCTGCTGTCAGTGTTGAAATAAATAATAATTTTCATTTAGTGCACAGTTGGAGGGATAGGTCATCTTCCTGAGGTGGAGCCCGGACAGTGAGTTGGTACGGAAAATCCAAGTTTTCAGCCACAGAAGGAAGCCAGCCAAGGTACTGGGAATATATATATTATTTTTTTTAAACAACCATGACAGCTACTAAAGTAAAATAGTAGATTTAAGTCCCATTGGATTTGTACAGCAATGCAAACAGCAGCAGTATTGAAACTATTTAGGGCAGCACAGTGGCGCAGCTCAGGGCTGCTGCCTTTCAGTGGCAGAGACCCAGCTTTGATTCTGACTACGGGTGCTGTCTGTATGGAGTTTTTATGTTCTCCATGTGACTGCATGGGTTTTCTCCAGGTGCTCCGGTTTCCTCCCACATTCCAAAGACGTACAGGTTTGTATGTTAATTGGCTTCAGTAAAAATTGTAAATTATCCCTAGTGTGTAGGATAGTGCTAGTGTACGGGGTGATCATTCATTGGGCTGAAGAGCCTGTTTCTGTGCTTTATCTCGAAAGTCGAAGGTCTAAAGTAGAGGAGCAGTCATCTCATTGGTCTTTAAAAGTTATGATAGAAAGGTGATCACTTCGGTCCACAAGATAAGTATATCCAATAAACCTTTATCACTTTGTATTTATCTTTACACTTACACTTTATCTACTTAAATATGAGCAAGTTCAGAACCCTGCCAATTAAAATAGGTTTCAATTTCATATAAATTTTGCCTGTAAATAGTTTTGTGTGGTGCCATGCTTTCGAGCACTGCACGGTCCAATTTCAATTAAAACTAAAATATGAATGAAAATTGGCAATTTACCATGGGAATCTCATGGTGTAATTTTCATTCCAAGGAGTACTGTGCACCAGACATGTAACCATCCAGGGAAATACACATCCAAGACTTTGAGTGGTGTATGAGCGGATTGTACTACTTGCAGGTTTTTAGACACCTTCACACTTTGTTTCTCAGGATTTGCTGAGGGCTTCATTAAACAGATTCCATTACTGATCTGTGGATTCTGCCTTACATGGAATCCATGGAAGGGAGGTTGGTTTGTGTGCCATTATTGAAAGCATTTTATCGGGATGCTTCACTGCATGGTTAGGGAACATCTCAATCCAAGACTGCTAGAAATTGCAGAGCGTTGTGGAACCTGCCTTCCATGACATCCATGTACACTTCACGCTGCCTCAGCAACCTGTGAAGGCCACCAACAGAATCAGGGACTAATCTCACCCCAATCACTCCCTCTTCTTCCCTCTCCCATCAAGCAATGTCGAACAGAAGTTCAAAAACGCATATCTTAAGGTTCAGGGATAGTTTCTTCCCAGCTGTACTGTCTGGCAACTGAACCATCCTCTCACTAGCTAGAGTGTGTTCCTGACCTCCCATGTACCTCAATTGAAACCTTTGAACTATTTTTAATTGGACTTTATCTTGCACTAAATGTTATACCCTTTATCTGTACACTGTGGGTGGTTTGATTTTAATCGTGTATAGTCTTTTCATTGACTGGATAGCACACAACAAAAAAGCCTTTCACTGTACCCTGGTAGACGTGACAATAATAAACTAAATTAAACTAAACTAAACTAACTAAACAACAGCTAGATAGGGGTCTTAAAATGGCGGAGTCAGGGGATATGGGGAGATATGGGGAGATATGGGGAGAAGGCAGGATTGGGGTACTGATTGGGGATGATCAGCCATGATCACATTGAATGGTGGTGCTGGCTTGAAGAGCCGAATGGCCTACTCCTACACCCATTGTCTATTGTCTATTGCCTAACATGCTTTTTAGTTATGAAACATGCCTCCACAGAGCAAATGGCCACATTTTGTTTCGGAAGATTCTTGACTAATGCCAATTGATTGAAAGTTATACAAGACGCAGAGCAACTGAGAAGCAATAAAACCTCTGAAGTCGA
This sequence comes from Okamejei kenojei, assembly GCA_035221665.1. Classification (NCBI taxonomy): domain Eukaryota; kingdom Metazoa; phylum Chordata; class Chondrichthyes; order Rajiformes; family Rajidae; genus Okamejei; species Okamejei kenojei. Next base: position 77,831,959 of record CM069131.1, read on the forward strand.
GGGGATCCAGGCTGAAGTTCTACATCATAGGGATATGGAACATCTGGCATGAATTCACAGGTTTCTTTCCTATACCGGAGAAAAGGAGGACAAGCTCGAAAACTTTAGATGTGCTGTAACAGTGACCATTCCTTATCACGTATTTATACACTGTAAATGGATCGCTTGTAATCATGCATTGACTTTCTGCTGACTGGTTAGTATGCAACAAAAGCTTCTCACTGTACCCCGGTACACGTGACGATAAACTAAACTGAACTGAATTGATCTTCAAGAAGACAAATTTGAGTTGATCACACTGCCCCTGAAATTAAAGGTGCATAGCAATGCCCTGGAAAATGGGATTCCCTTCTAATATTTTGGGAGCCCTCTCTAAATTTAAATTGCTTTAGATGACAAAATTCACCTCTGCATCAGGTACTCAGAACAATCTTTGGCTATCGCAGGAAGAGTATTTGAAGCTCAGTAAAAGGTTGAGGGACTATCAGACAGGAGTGACTTCCATCTCCTGTAATGTGCAGGAACATGGAGTGGCTACCTCAATGTTGGAAAGATTCCAAGTAGCTGTCTCCACCACTGGGAAATTGAAAGGCCCTCAGGAACCCATTGGAATCCCAGGTATGTGACCAATCAAAATGGAGTTGGAGTATTTGGGAAGGCACTAAAAAATTCAAGTGTCTTTGAAGAGAGCAAATGAGGGTTAAGCAAAATGGCATAATGAGTACAGAATTTGCACATTGCACATATAGTATGCCTCATATGTAGGGTTGCCATCTGTCCCATATTAGCCGGGACATCCCGTATATTGGGCTAAATTGGTTTGTCCCATACGGGTGCGCCCTTGTCCCGTATTTGACTGCTGCTATTCGGGTTGAGGGGACTGTTGGGTCGTAGCGCCGCGTCTGGCCCCAGCTCACCCATCCCGACGTAGTGCAGCCCATGGAGCGCAGCAGCAGCACCTTGCCCGTGGCCCAATCAGTCGGCAGCCCGGCCAGCTGTCCAACCTTCGGACCTTCGCTTACTGCCGACACCACCACCCCTCCTTCTCATGGCCGATCATCGGTTCATGAATTGGATGGGGTGCCGCACTTTGGGCCAAAACTCCTCAGCTGGCCCGCTGGCTAGGCTTTCTGTGCAGTCCAGCACCCAGGCCAACTCATCATTCACCCAGCCATTGCCGAGTCGGCCAACGAATTGCCGTTGGGAATTTGTCCCTTATTTTGACCTTTTGTCCCTTATTTGGGAGTGAGAAAGTTGGTAACCCTACTCATAAGCGATTTGAGACAGAGTGAGAATATGAGAGAGACAGTGAGAGAATGAGAGCGAGTGAGAGAGTGCGAGGGAGTGAGAGAGAGGGAGAGAGAGGGAGAGGATGAAAGCAAATGAGATAGAGAGAAAGAATGACGGAGTGAGAGAGAGAGAGAGAGAATGATACAGTGAAAGAGAGTGAGTGTGAGAGAAAGTGAGAGAGATAAAATGAGAGTGAGAGAGTGATTGAGACTGAGAGAGAGAGCGAGAGAGGGAGAGAGTGCGAGGAACCGACAGAATGGGGGAGAGGAAGCGAGGGAGAGAGGGAGAGAGGGAGATCTTTGCAAGTATTTCAAAACAGATGGAAAAGGACAGTGGACAAAATCAAAGGGAAAAAATTGATAATAGCCTGACCAAAAAGGCCAGGTAGCCACGGTACTGTGTGCAAGATGAAACATTTAACAAGATAAAAGCACATGTTGATCACAAAATATTGAACCAAGGGTCCCAGTGCGTAATTTTAGTTCTGCAAAAAAAATAATTCAGTGGATCCCTAAAAATCCGTAAAGAGCTACATTCATTACTTCTTTATTTGTCCACACTTAGCAATATTTTTTCCGTTCAGTCTCTTTCTATTTATTCATTAATACTGTTCATTCCATTCCCATCTTGAAAGTGTTTCCATCTGCCCTTTCCAAAAAGATGCCAGAATATTACATTCTGTATTTTCAACGTTATTAAATGCGTGCAGGGGACCTGCAGGAATGCATTGACAAAATTGCTGAACAAATTAAACAACTCTGAGATTTCCAAGTTTCACATGTGAGCCAGGGCCCAAAGTTATGGCCATTGGCTTGGCACTATTTTATCATCTGTGGTCTGATGTTATAGCAATATGATGCAGAGATTCCTGCAAAACCTACAGTGGGAAGCTTGTGTAATAATTATGGAGGCACAAAGAACTGCAGATGCTGGAATGTTGAGCGAAACACAAAGCGCTGGAGGAACTTTGTCAGGTCAAGCAGCATCTGTGGTGGGAATGGACAGATGACGTTTCAGGTTGGGACCCTTCTTCAAACTGATTGTAGTAAAGGGGGGGAGAAAGCTGGAGAAGAGAGGTGGATGTGAGGCAAATCCTGGAAAGTAGATAGAGGTAAGGGAGAATTTGATTGGTAGATGGTTGGCGTAAGTGACAAAGGCTAGAGATGTAAAGGAGAGAAAAAGATGTCAGATAAGGTGAGAAGATGAGTGAAATGTAAAGCCAGAGGGAGGGATATAGTTGGAAGGGGATAGGGGGGCATTAGAGTGAAATGAGGGACTCGGGGATAGGAGATGAATGTATGAAGGAGGGGAAGGAAGTATGGTGACTGGGGAATGGGTGATAGGGGAGGAATGGGTTTGGAGGCATTGAATTGGAGAATTAAAAGTTCTTAGCGTTCGGTTGAAAGTTAACATGCAAAAAAGTGAGTGTTGGATAGTGCAGGGAGCTATTCCCTCATTTAATTCCATGAAGGAGAATGGCTGCCAAGGCCTGACCATTGAGATGTTTTGTAATTGATTAAATAACTTTAAGTATTAAATCAAAACTAAGAAAACACAAAGGCCAAGATATCTGTCACACAATTCCTAAACAAAACATACAAAGCATACAAATTAGCCAGAAAAAGCAGCCTACCAGAGGACTGGGAGAAATTCAGAGTCCAGCAGAGGAGGACAAAGTGCTTAATTAGGAAAGGGAGAATAGATTATGAAAGAAATCTGGCACGGAACATAAAAACGGACAGCAAAAATCTTTATAGATATGTGAAGAGAAAAAGGTTAGTTAAAACAAATGTTGGTCCCTTGCAGTCAGAAACTGGTGAATTGATCATGGGGAACAAGGACATGGCAGACCAATTGAATAACAACTTTGGTTCTGTCTTCACTAAGGAAGACATAAATAATCTGCCGGAAATAGCAGGGGACCGGGGGTCAAATGAGATGGAGGAACTGAGTGAAATCCAGGTTAGCCGGGAAGTGGTGTTAGGTAAATTGAATGGATTAAAGGCCGATAAATCCCCAGGGCCAGATAGGCTGCATCCCAGAGTACTTAAGGAAGTAGCCCCAGAAATAGTGGATGCATTAGTGATACTTTTTCAAAACTCTTTAGATTCTGGAGTAGTTCCTGAGGATTGGAGGGTAGCTAATATAACCCCACTTTTTAAAAAGGGGGGAAAAGAGAACACAGGGAATTACAGACCAATTAGTCTAACATCAGTATTGCGGAAAATGCTAGAGTCAGTTATTAAAGATGGGATAGCAGCACATTAGGAAAGCGGTGAAATCATTGGACAAAGTCAGCATGGATTTATGAAAGGTAAATCATGTCTGACGAATCTTATAGAATTTTTCGACGATGTAACTCGTAGAGTGGATAAGGGAGAACCTGTGGATGTGTTATATCTGGACTTTCAGAAGGATTTCGACAAGAGTCCCACATAAGAGATTAGCATACAAACTTAAAGCACACGGTATTGGGGGTTCAGTATTGATGTGGATAGAGAACTGGCTGGCAGACAGGAAGCAAAGAGTAGGAGTAAACGGGTCATTTTCAGAATGGCAGGCAGTGACTAGTGGGGTACCGCAAGGCTCAGTGCTGGGACCCCAGCTATTTACAATATATATTAATGATCTGGATGAGTGAATTGAATGCAACATCTCCAAGTTTGCGGATGACACGAAGCTGGGGGGCAGTGTTAGCTGTGAGGAAGATGCTAGGAGGCTGCAAGGTGACTTGGATAGGTTGGGTAAGTGGGCAAATGCATGGCAGATGCAGTATAATGTGGATAAATGTGAGGTTATCCACTTTGGCGGCAAAAACAGGAGGGTAGAACGGTGGCCGATTAGGAAAAGGGGAGATGCAACGAGACCTGGGTGTCATGGTACACCAGTCATTGAAAGTAGGCATGCAGGTGCAGCAGGCTGTGAAGAAAGCGAATGGTATGTTGGCATTCATAGCAAAAGGATTTGAGTACAAGAGCAGGGAGGTTCTACTGCAGTTGTACAGGGTCTTGGTGAGGCCACACCTGGAGTATTGCGTACAGTTTTGGTCTCCTAATCTGAGGAAAGACATTCTTGCCATAGAGGGAGTACAGCGAAGGTTCACCAGACTGATTCCTGGGATGTCAGAACTTCCATATGAAGAAAGACTGGATAGACTCGGCTTGTACTCGCTGGAATTTAGGAGATTGAGGGGGGATCTTATAGAGGCTTACACAATTCTTAAGGGGTTGGACAGGCTAGATGCTGGAAGATTGTTCCCGAAGTTGGGGAACTCCAGAACAAGGGGTCACAGTTTAAGGACAAGGGGGAAGTCTTTTAGGACCGAGATGAGAAGATCTTTTTTCACACAGAGAGTGGTGAGTCTGTAGAATTATCTGCCACAGAAGGTAGTTGAGGCCAGTTCATTGGCTATATTTAAGAGGGAGTTAGATGTGGCACTTGTGGCTAAAGGGATCAGGGGGTATGGAGAGAAGGCAGGTACAGGATACTGAGTTGGATGATCAGCCATGATCATATTGAATGGCGGTGCAGGCTTGAAGGGCCGAATTGTCTACTCCTGCACCTATTTTCTATGATTCTATGAAAACAATGCCGTAATGTTGAAATTTGGCTTAACCATTTCTGGGCACCTCGGTAACTGTTAGGAAAAGCAGTGTACAGATTCCAGCGAGATTTAATTACCTCACACCTTTTTATAGTATACAAAAACTTTCCAAAGTGACAACAGCATAGTGCCAAGGATAAAAGTTGTCAGTGATTCCAATTCTTATTTACAGAAATTCTTATTAAGAAACAACAGTTCTTATTTAATGTAGACAAAAATGCTGGAGAAACTCAACTGGTGAGGCAGCATCTATGGAGCGAAGGAAATAGGCAACATTTCGGGTCAAAACCCTTCTTTAATGCTGGATTAACCCTTATTTCATGTTGGATAAACTCAGCGGGTCAGGCAGCATCTCTGGAGAGAATGAATGGGTGACGTTCCTTCTCTCCAGAGATGCTGCCTGACCCGCTGAGTTACTCCAGCATTCTGTGTCTATCTTTGATTTAAACCAGCATCTGCAGTTCTTTCCTACACAGTTCTTACTGTATTTAACACTAATTTAATACCTACTGTATCTCTGACACCTCTCTCCCGCTCCCCTTTTTGTCTCCATCACAGGAGATAGACTATCAATTGGTGTCTACTACAAACCTACTGACTCCCACAGGTATCTGCACTATACCTAGAAATAGAAACATAGAAACATAGAAATTAGGTGCAGGAGTAGGCCATTCAGCCCTTCGAGCCTGCACCGCCATTCAATATGATCATGGCTGATCATCCAACTCAGTATCCCGTACCTGCCTTCTCTCCATACCCTCTGATCCCCTTAGCCACAAGGGCCACATCCAACTCACTCTTAAATATAGCCAATGAACTGGCCTCAACTACCCTCTGTGGCAGAGAGTTCCAGAGACTCACCACTCTCTGTGTGAAGAAAGTCTTTCTCATCTCGGTCTTAAAGGATTTCCCCCTTATCCTTAAGCTGTGACCCCTTGTCCTGGACTTCCCCAACATCGGGAACAATCTTCCTGCATCTAGCCTGTCCAACCCCTTAAGAATTTTGTAAGTTTCTATAAGATCCCCTCTTAATCTCCTAAATTCCAGAGAGTATAAACCGAGTCTATCCAGTCTTCTTCATAAGACAGTCCTGACATCCCAGGAATCAGTCTGGTGAACCTTCTCTGCACTCCCTCTATGGCAATAATGTCCTTCCTCAGATTTGGAGACCAAAACTGCACGCAATACTCCAGGTGTGGTCTCACCAAGACCCTGTACAACTGAAGTAGAACCTCCCTGCTCCTGTACTCAAATCCTTTTGCTATGAAAGCTAACATACCATTCGCTTTTTTCACTGCCTGCTGCACCTGCATGCCTACTTTCAATGACTGGTGTACCATGACACCCAGGTCTCGCTGCATCTCCCCTTTTCCTAATCGGCCACCATTTAACAATACCTCCTCTAGCCCTACCTCTTGCAAAGACGTTATCCATCTCAATTTCTCCGTCTCCACCACCTCTGCTCCCAAGTTGAGACTTTCCATTCTAGGACATAGAAGATGTCCCCTTTGTTTGGAAACATGGTGTCACCCCTGCTGTCTTGGATGGATCCCTTACTTGCGTCTTCTCTGTGTCCCATCGTTCTGTCTCGCTGGCCTTTCCCCAGCAGAACAAGGATACAGTTCCCCTGGTCCTCACCTTTCATCCCACCAATCTTTACATCCACAACATCATTCTCTGATATTTCTACCACCTTCAACGTGATCCCACCACCAGTTACATCTTCCAAACCACACCGCTTTCTGCCTTCTACAGAGATCACTCCCTCCTTGGTCAACTCCTTGGCTCACTCATCGCTTCTCACTCAAACCGCCCCCACCCCAGGTACATTCCCTGCAACCGCAGGAGATATAGACACAGGGGTGGTAGGTGCAGGAGATACCACCCTCACCTCTGTCCAGGGACCCCAGGAATTCATTCAGGTGGGATAGAGGTTCATGTCAACCTCAGCTAACCTCATCTCTTGCAGTCGGCGTTCCAGAGGTGGCCTCCTTTACATCTGATTCACCGAACAATTGCACTTAGTCCACATAGGCCAATTAGATCTGCCAGTTGCGAACCATATTAACTCCCCTTCCCATCCTCACCTTTCTGTCCTGGGCCACCACCTGACAGAGTGAGGCCACACGCAAACTGGAGGAACAGCACCTCATGTTGTTCTTGGGTTGCTTATAACCCTACAGAATGAGCATTGAATTAGCTAATTTTAGGTAATTAACCTACAAACAATCCCCCTAGCTTATTTATTTGTTTTGTTTTCTCTCGTCTTCCCTGTGTCGCACCCCTTTTCCCTGTATTCCGTCCTCTGGGTTCACAATTCGTACCTGTTCTATCCTTATATCACAGTTTTTGTCTTTTCGTCTCTGGCCTTTGTCCAACCGACTGCACATCAAACCCTCCCCCTCACCTGTATCCACCTATCACTTGCCAGGCTATGTCTTGCCCCCACTTCTCTATGACTATTGACATACTTTCATTATATCAACAACTTTCATTATATCAACACTGAATGGAATGCCACTCTGACACTGTCAATGGCTCTTTCAGCATGGTTTTGCAAGGGGAAATTCACCAAAATTGCTCTGTTAACCTTGCAAATGAAGATCTCGATCTTTGCAGCATTTGCTTTTCACAGTCAGTGGTAGAGTAATACTGTTTTACCACCAATAAGTGGTAAATATTTTTTAAGAGGTTAAACACTTTTTTTTTAATTAATATAGTTTTAAATTGTTCTTGCATGCTTTTTGAACTTCTAATAATGCTCAGTTCTGACTAAATCAGAGGATTTAAATTACTACAACTATTTTTCTGTGCACCTCCCTCAATACCAGCAATGACCACCTCCCACTACTACACCTCTGTATGGCCACATTTGCCATGCAGGGCCTCACGGAGAGTGGAGCTGGCTTGCCTTTGCACGTTCCAGGTGCTTGGATCACCGGAGGGAAGTTTGTACTTTATTCATAAATCTGTCAGTTCCAGTTCATGGTAAGCACATGGTAATGATGGCAGTGACCTGCAAACCTGTAGCCACTCATAGTTCTCCTGATATGAGAGTGCAGCAGGAAAGCTGAATATTAGCCATAAGCAAAAGCTGCAAATGCTAGGAATCTATCAATAAAAAACAGAAATGGTGGAGGTATATTGCAGGCCAGGCCACATCTCTGGAGGCAGACACAGGGTTACATTTTCAGATCTCCAATTTTAATCAGAAGAGAGGAATCTCAGAGAAAAGGGAGAAGTGAAGATAGACACAAGGAAAAAGTCTGTCAAGGGCTGGAGACTGGGAGAGATTAAACAAATACATGCAGCTGACCAAAGATGATAATGTGGAAAGGTTGTCCAAAGTGATGAGGAGATAACAAAAGAGAGATGACATTTTCAGGAGTGCAGGAAGATAAATAAAAACCCAAATACCCGAAATGTGAGGGATTGGACAGAAAAGGCTGATTGTCTGACACTGTTGAATTTAGCATTTGGAAGGTGGGGTGCTGTTCCTTAGATTTATGGAGTTAAATTTGGAATATGTGATTATATCCCGACAAGTAAAAGGAGAATTCCAAATCATATGAAGTTTGGGAATAGAGTGGGTAATATTATTAAATTGGAATCGTGATGAGCTGCAAAGTTCTTTATTAATCTTTAAATCCATCTGGGAGGGAACTTAGATGCACATTCATCTCCCAAAGAGGATGTGTTTGGGCTTAATTGAAACCATTGCCCCTTGCAGCGACTGTTCTGCATAAGGAAAAGCTTATCTCAACATAGGAAAATTTCCATGCATGTACAACATGTGGAAAATGGCCTTAAAACACAGCAATCTCTGACTGCGATCCAAAGGAAAAACAACAAACAACAGGGCAATAAAAACAATGTAATTACCATTGTTGGTTAAGATTGATATATCAGTTGACTTGAAAATTTCAGCAGTGCAACTTCAGCCTATTGCTGGGGGAGTCCTTCTATCTTGTTAAATCTAGACTAAAGGGAATAGCTTTGAGGTAAGATGGGCAAAGTTTAAAGGAGATGTGTGGGGAAAGTTATTTTTACACAGAGTGTGGTGGGTGCCTGGAACATGCTGGTAGGGATGTTGGTGGAGGCAGAATTGATATTTAGGAGGATCTTAGATAGGAACATATGTATGCAGGGAATGGAGAGGTATTGGTCATGTGCAGGCAGAGGAGATTAGATTATCTTGACATCATGCTTGACATGGACAGGGCCTGTGGCCAGCAAGGCCTGTTCTGGTGCCGTGCTGCCCTATAATCCATATCCTAAATCAAAGCTTGGGCAGCACTCAGATGAATGCAAAGAATTCAAGGTAACATATCAAGGAACAAGACAGATCCAGCCTCGCATCACCTCTCCCTCACCACTGTGTGATGACCTTTATCAATTCCTCGTTCCAAAATATCTAAACTATTAGCTAGTCATCGTTATATTGATATTTGTGGGATCTAGCTATCCAAAAGATTGGCTGCCCATTTCCTTCACTTGTATCTGCACAAGTCTTCAATGCAGGGCGGTGCAGCTGTCTAGTTGCTCCCTTACAGTGCCAGAGACCTAGGTTTGATCCTAACTATGTGTGCTTGTCTGTATGGAGTGTGTAACCCCCCACCCCCCCCCCCCCCCCCCCCCCCCCCCGCCACCCCGTAACTTGTGTGTGTTTTTTACGGGTGCTCTGGATTCATCCCACTCTCTAAAGCCGTAAAGGTTTGTAGGTTAAATGGCCGGTAAAATTGTAAATTGTCCCTAGTGCGTGTGGGATAGTGTTAGTGTATGGGGACGCTGGATAGTGTTAGTGTATGGGGATCGCTGGACTCAGTGGGCCGAAGGAAATGTTTCCACGCTGTATCTCTAATGTAAACTAAACTAAACTAAACTAAAGAGCACTTGTAATTCAGAGCACAAGCTCCTAATAGTATTGCAAATTAAAAATAAAGAGTGTTTATTTTAAAGGATGGAATTACGGGAATTAACTCCCTTTAGTTCATCAGTGCAGTTTCATCCCTTCTTGGAGAAAATGAATATTACAGAGACTGATACAAGGAATACTTAGCATAAAGAATGGAAAATGCTGGAATGCTGAGTAAGTTGTGCAGCATCTGCACAGACAGAAGAATAAACATTGCAGGTCGATAACCTTTCAACAGAATGGAGAAAAGATAGGTTTAGGCTTTATATTTTCATGTACTGAAATATCGTGAAAAGCTTTGTTTTGCATGTTATCCAAACAGATCAGACATACCATAAATAGATACAGTCAGTTCAAACTCAACCACAATAGACAGAGCTATGTGGGAGGTACAGAGAGCAGAATATAGTTCTCAGCATTGCAGAGCATCAATTTCTTCGAGAAAGTCCAATGTCCTCAATGGGGTAGAGGTGAATCGGACAGTATGCTAGCTTATGGGAAGACCATTCAAAAGCCTGATAAATGGAGAAGAAAGTTCCAGAGTTTGGTGCAACAAGTTTTAAAAAACAAAAGACAGCGGAAAAGGAAAGAGAGAACAAAAAGCAAAATCTGTGTTCGGATTGAAGGTGTGGAAAAAGAATGAAGGTGAAAGGCAAACAGGGGTGGTAATGACCCCCTTTTGTTCATCAACCCAGTGAAATGATCTGAAGCCCAAGTTGTAGAAGCAAGTAACTGAGCATGCTGGCTTCCAAATAAAGTCACAAAGTACTGGAGTAACTCTGCGAGTCATCTCTGGAGAACATGGATTGGTGAGGTTTTGGGTCAAGACCATTCTTCAGAAGCCTAAGTTGGGCTTCAGAGAGTGGAGTTAGTGTGATCTGTATCAGGTTGAGATCCAAATCCTTCTTCCCCCAGATGTCATCAAGCAACTTGAGAGATAGTTTCAGCCAAGCAATCAGCAAGGGTTTGGAAATGACCATTTAAATAATCTCTTCATGTCCAAATTGTTATCAATAGTGAACTGTGCCATTGCAGGCCCAGTTGTATTCCAGAGCGCTGTAATATAGAAGAATCGTTACAAACTCTCACTTCTTTCCTCTCTTATACCCATGGAATCTTGCACCTTAAAATGACTTAAAGGTGTAGATTTTTAATTGTTATTTTTTAGTTTAAATCTGTTGTGCATAGTAGTAAAAAATCAAATATATCACTTAGGTGGTACATTATCCCTCGGGCAAACATTAATTCCATGCAAATCAATTAACCAACAGGCAGGACATGTAACATGTAAAACTGCTTTTCCACATTAACCACTGTCGTGTGTTCTACCTTTGACTAAACTAAGGCCTGATTTAAACCCCAGTTCTCGTATCAATGGCCTTTACCATACAACGATAGGAATGCAGCACTAGCTTTTGTGAAACAATTAGTATTCCATTCATTGTAATGTTAGTTAATTGTTTACACTGTAGAATCTTTACGGAGCAAAAAGAGACCATTTGACCCTTGGAGCCCACCGTAGCTCTCTGCAAGGTAAGCTCTCTGCAAGGTAATCTAGTTACCGGTATTTCATTACCCCGGCCTTTTCGAGAGATGCGTTTTGTTTCTCTCCCTTATATCTCTCGGGTTCTTTTTGAAGAATTGAACCCATGTCAACTACCTTTTCAGACAATGAATTGCATAACAATGCAATGCATGCAAAAGCTTTTCCACAAATCACTCTAGTTCTTTTGCCAATCACCTGAAATCAATAGCTTCTGGTTCACGGCCTATCCACTAATGGGAACAGTTCCTCTTTACATCTAGTCAATTGTCTGGACTGATTTTGAATTGCTATCCTGTACCTGGTCAATGCTTCTTTTTTTAATATCTGTCAACACATTCCCATTGGAATGGAACTATCTGAACTGACCTAATTGACCAGCCCAGCTTGTCAGTAATTTCAGTGAGATTTACTCTGTGAACTTGGATCAAACAGCACATCAGACAAAAGTACACGACCATTGTCCTGTTTCCAATACCCCCAATGGCAAGCAGTTGACTGATTGGTGTTGCCCTATTCACATTTGACATCCGGCATAAGTTTCTTAAAAACAATGCTCCAGTCATAAATCCCAATAGCAGAATTCACACTCAAAGGCATGTGTACCTTTACAATGGAATCGTGCAAAAGGGAAAGTTACTCTGGGGAAAGTGGCAAAGGTTTTCCACAGATCGTATGCCACTATTATGAGGAAGAGCAGAGTAATGATCCCCAGTATCCCTGCCAACATTTCTATCAGAAGTAATGTATCTGTTCATAATCAAAATACTGTTTGTGGGAGCTTACTGCGTACAAATCTAATGCCAAACCTCAAAAATATGTATACTTGGGGATGACACAAAATGCTGTGGGAACTCAGTGGGTCAGGCAGCATCCCTAGAGAACATTTGGGTGTTCTAGGTGACGTTATGAGTCAGAAACACTCTGAAGAAGTGTCCCAACCCGAAATGTCAGCTATCCATGATCACCAGAGAAGCTGCTTAACCTGGTGAGTTACTCTGGCATTTTGTATCTTTCCTTGGTAAATCAGTTCCTTGTTTCTATACATGGGGGTGTTCTGAAAAGGATGTGAACGGTGTGACTGATATGTGAGGTCTTCTGGATGAAATGCTGGCTAGGCAGTGGCAGTTTGAGAATCAACCTGCTTCTATGCTTCCGATGGCTTCCAGTGTTGTTGCCCAGTGGAATGGGGAGGCTTGCTCCCTGGGAGGCAAGGACTTTGCTGTCTGAAGCAACAATGTCTCCTCAGTTATCTCCTGGGAATCTGGCAAAGTTTGAGACACAGAAGAGAAAATGACATTGAAATTTAAAACCCTCCTCTACCCCTCAAACAACGGCAGGGCAGAATTGCTCCAACATCTGTGACCTTGATATTTTTCCTGAGACAAAAAAGGGCAAGGGAGCCGTGGCAGAATGTGGGGATCCCAGCAAGGCCAAGGAGAGACGGACCGGCTGAAATCAAAGGCAGGAACTCAGTATTTTTTTTCCTCCAGTTTTTCTCCAGCTGTCCCTTGTCCTCAACAACCTTCTGACCTTAGTGTTAATTAAATATATAATTTGATATGCCTGTCCATACAGAGAAAAATGCAGCATGTAGTTCTGGGCCACAGGGCAACCAGACAGTGGGACAGGAAGACAATTCTGCCATTCAAATTCAAGTGGAGAAAAGTGGAGTGTTTTTCGGAAAGCATTAAGCAGCTCTTTTAATACAGATAGGCAGAACAACTACGAAGCCTAACATTTCCATAGAGGGAGTTAAGAAAATTATGAAATGACAGGAAGTCTATTTTTTTCTTGGGCAAATAAAGCATCCTATCCACCAGGCAAAGGATGGCCATAGCAATCTAACCCACCAGAACAGATTTACTGGTGTCAAGGCCTTGATTATCTGCAGGATTTGAAGTAATCCTAAATATAATTTGTTCTCATTTCATTATGTGGTGTATATTAAAGGAAGAATGCATCAACTAAAACTCAGTACAGATTATGGCTTGGAATGTTCCTCAACAATTGTATTCTATACGTTTTCACCAAAATGCACAGAGGTCTACTACAATTCACGTCATAATTCACAGCTGTTAGAAATAGTAGCCTTACATTTAAATTACTGGATTTACAATCCAGACTTGACCACAAGATCGAATCTCACCACTGCACACGGAATTAAACAATTATTAATCAGATACAAAATCTGGAATAAAATAATTGGTATCAGATTGATGTAAAATCTGATTGATGTATAATTTGTATCAGATTGATGTAGGCTCCCGGAAATATGCTGGGGATTTCTGTCAAAATAGGACAAGGTGGAATTTAATTAACAAAATGAATGCAGGCAAGTTCCATGATGTTCACAGAAATTTACTTTATATTCTGGAATAAAATAATTTTTATTAGATTTATATAAAATTACATCCAGCTAAAGGATGTACAAAATCAAAAAAGTAATGGCATTAACAAATATGATGTCTTTTAAACAAACCTGACCTGCTTTTGAGACTGAAGAAATACAAAAGTAAATAGCTGAATATTGTTTCTAGATGTCAATTAAATTCACCAAATTTGATTTCTAAGCCTTCGTGGGCTTGATTTTACAAGGTTGGATGATGCTGGCATCATGATGTCCAGCTCTAATGAAGGTCAAATGCCACAAAATCCAGATCATCTACTTCCCTCCATAAGAAAGCAAGGACGTCATAATGATAAACTTGTGGATTTGTTGCCTTTGGGTTCTTTGGTAGATGTCAGATCTCAGATGTCAGATCGGCCTTCCTGAGAGCAAATCCATGGCAAGCAAGTGGCTGGGATGGAGTCCCTGGCTGTATACTCAGGATCTATGTGGACCAGCTAGCAGGAGTATTCACAGACATCTTTAACCATTCTCTGTTCCATTCTGAGATCTCCATCTGCTATAAAATAACCACTATCACGCCTACGGTAGCATGCCTTAATGGCTGTCGCCCAGTGGTTCTGACATCCACCATCATGAAGTACTCAAGAGAGGTGATCATGGCACGAATTAACTCCAGCCTACCAGCCAGCCTTCTCCTCTGCAGTTTGCTGATGCAATTACCCTTGCTCTGGACTCAATCTGGTACATCTAGATTACAAGAACCTCTACGTCAGACTCCTATCTATATTACTAAAAGTAAGATCTTGACCGCTTTTGACGCACTGCGATTTTATTTCCGAGTAACACTTACGACTGTTATTTTTGGTCACCCCGCTCGGAGCCCCCCTCTGCCGGACTGGACCAGAGGATTTTTCCCATCGATGAAAAATCAGAGATATTAATGTTTTTAAAAAATTGCCATTCTCTCTGCTGCCCCTGCTGGTGGGAGGGGGGAGGGACTATAAAACCCGGAAGTGGTGTGCCTCACTCAGTCTCTGCAAGATGGAGGAAGCCAGAGGGTCATGTCTCTCTGAGCTCTGAATAACACTGAACAATGTCTACTCAACTGTGAGTGCCCTTAATGTGGTTTGAAAATTAAAATATGGTTGGTTTGAAGTTAAAAGACACTGCCTGCAAATGGTTGTTTGGGGGTTTGGGTTGAAGTAAAAAGGCACTGCCTGCAAATGGCTGTTTGGGGGGTTTGGGTTGAAGTGAAAAGGCACTGCCTGCAAATGGTTGTTTGGGGGGGTTTGGGTTGAAATGAAAAGGCACTGCCTGCAAATGGTTGTTTGGGGGGGTTTGGGTTGAAGTGAAAAGGCACTGCCTGCAAATGGTTGTTTGGGGGGGGGGGGGTTGGGTTGAAGTGAAAAGGCACTGCCTGCAAATGGTTGTTTGGGGGGTTTGGGTTGAAGTGAAAAGGCTGTTTTGGGTTGGGTTGAAGTGAAAAGGTGGTTTGGCTAAACTTGACAACTTCCCGTTTGCACTATATTGATTTTAGATAAAACGCTACCACTTACGGCTGTGATTTTTGGCCATCTTACTCAGTCCCCCTCCGCTCATCAGGTGCAGAGGATTCTTCCCATCAATGAAAAACAAAAGTGTTATTAGTGTTTAAAAAATGTTGAGAATCTCTCTCCTGTCAACCACACCATGAAGGCCACACCTTTTCCAGTTGGAGGGGGAGGGATCATAAAACCCGGAAGTGTGGGTGTGGCTCAGTCTCTGCATGATGGGGGAGGGAGAGGTCACGACTGTCTGAGCTGTGAATCAACTGAACACACTGATAGTCTACTGAACTGTTAGTGTGGCGTTTTGTGTGGTTTTATGGTGGTTTTTATGGTGGTTTCACCCTGCTTGAAATAGTATGAAACTGCATTTGAATGTGGTGGCCTTGCACCCTGCATGAAATGGTATGAAACTGCATTTGAATGTGGTGTTGTTGCACCCTGCATGAAATGGTATGAAACTGCACTTGAATTTGGTGGCTTTGCACCCTGCTTGAAGTGGTTGGAAACTGCACTTGAATTTTGTGGCCTTGCACCCTGCTCGAAGAGGTAAGAAACTGCACTGGAATTTGGTGGCCTTGTACCCTGCTTGAAATGATAGGAAAATGGATCTGAATTTGGTGGCCTTGCACTCTGCCTGAAATGGAATTACAAGGAATAGCCCTGTCAACTGCCAGCCCACCAGTCGTGAGTGAGCTGCCAGCACATCAGGCTTGAGGGACTGAGCTGCCACCCCAAGAATCCATTTGGCTCACAATGTCCATACTAGCCCTCTGTAGACCAGTAGTCCCTGCAGCCAACAACACCCACACCAGCACTCCAGAAAGCCCTCCCCCCCCCACTGACCACCAATATTGGAATTGGTGGAGAGGTGGAATATTGCGTCGGGGGACCAGCCCTTCCGTGTTAACATGGACCCAACGGATCCCACTTAGTCTAGTTTAGTGACTATAGCTTTGCCTTAATCCCACAATCCTATCCAAATTTATATCTAAACTCCTGGACCTAAAACTCAACTTCCCGCTGTGCCACTGGAGCCTTGACTGTCTGGCCAACAGAGCACAATCAGTGAAGATAGGTGACAACAGCTCCTCCATAATAATTTTCAACACTGGTGCATCCAAGGATGCATTCTCAGCCCCCGACTACAGTATATTCCCTATACATTCACAACTATGAGAATAAATTCTGCTTTAACTTCATCCACACATTTGCCGATGACACCATAGTTGAGGGCCGGATCCTGAGATGGAGTACAGGAAGGAGATTGAGAGCTTAGTAACATGATGTTGAAACAGCAACCTCTCGTTCAATGCCAACAAGAAAAGCAGTTATTAACTTCGGGAAGCTTGATGGCATTTACACCTCAATCAGCACTAAGGTGCCGAAGAGAAAATGGTTAAAGGGCTTCACCAACAATCTAGACTAACCACATTGAAGCTACAGCCAAATAAACACACACATAAACACCTCTACTGCCTCAGGAGATTCAGGTAATTTGGCCTGTCTCCACCAATGTCTACAGATGTATCATGAAAAGCATATACGGAAATACATAGAAAGCACACACATCTGAGTCTGAAGAAGGATCTCGACCCAAAACATCACCCTGCAAAACCTTATTCTGCACTCTGGTATTCTTCTCTAACTAATCTGCATGTGTATGGTATGTTCTGATTTAATTGAATAGCTTTTCAGTACACGTGACAATAATAAACCAATACTAAGGTACATGCAGGATCTATTTCTTTATTTCCCATTGGTTTTCATTTGCTTGATTCCCTGCCAGATTCCAGGAAATGGATGCAACATACTAGCAAATGGACATATGTCCTTCAGAATGATTTTGACTTGAACACAACCATATCTATTTGAAATCACTGGGGAATGGGCAGTAAGCTCAGGTAATAATCTCTTAATACAAGTGATGTGCACATAAAAGGTGTAAGTACAGGCCCACCACCGATTTTCCAGCACCCTTGCTCTCAGAGCCTTTCTGGATTATCCATTTTTCAGACCAATAGAGGTCACGGCCTTGGGGGGGGGGGCTGAGAAACTGCCCGGAAAGTCAGCTGCAGGCCTATGGGAACAAATCTGCCAGCTCCGGCCACACCAGAGTTTCGCAGGGGGCAAATTTGACCTGACGATTGGCGCAGAAATCCCGATGAATTTGAGATTTGCTGCCTAACCTGGCCTCAGCACCACACTGTCATATTTTTGTGGGACTTCCGCAGGGGGTTGGGGGGGTAATTTTGTCTGGATTAAAGATGGGGGTTGGGGGGGGGGGGGGGGGGGGGGGGGGGGGGGGGGGGGGGGGGTCGGTCGGACCAATGGCTGCCAGAAAAACAGTGGTGGACCAGTAATGTCAAGGTAAATTATTTGTACTCATGTAGCAGTTTTTGATGTCCTCATGTCCAACATGCTTCACAACTGATTTGTTATTTAATTGCAGTCATTTGTGTTAAGTAGGGAAATTGTGGCCACCAATCTGTCCCACAATGCTATTTTGATGCTGAAGATCGACACAAAATGCTGGAGTAACTGAGCTGGAGAGAAGGAATTGGTGACGTTTTGGTTCGAAACCCTTCTTCAGAATAACTATTTTGATGCCATTGCTTGAAACTGGGGAAAGACGCTGGCTGAGATGCAAGAAGCGTTCCGAAATCTTTAAGTATTACCTTGGAATCTTTTGTCTCTATCGGGATAGTCAATGAGGTCTGTGGTTGAAGGAGGAATGAAGAAGAGGTGGAGTAATTCAACAGAGAGTAGCTACGGCGGGGTTAATTGTGTCTCTATCATTGTTCGTGTGAAGAAAATGGGGAGATCTGTCCAGAATAGACCAATTTATTTTAAATGCAGGGATGAAAGACCTAATAGAAGGAGGTGAAAGCAGCCTGACAGAGGAATCTGAAAAAAGGATTTAATGCACTCGGGGCTTGAGACCCATATAAGTCAGCAAGGACTGAGATGACCAATGACTACCAGGTCTCAGTTGTCATATCGTATTCTAAGAATTCCACTTTCAGTTGTAATGTTCTTTGTGGCGTGTGCCTGATTTTATTGAAACATTTTAGTATCCGCCTTTGACTATAAAGCATTTGACTGGCAATATAAAGAGTCGCAGACAAGCGCTGCACTGTCTGAATCTTATCCTTCAGCAAGATTCCCTAAGCCAACTGACTTCCTCAATAAAAAAGCACACAGTGTTATTAAGACCAATTTTCTATATATCTGCCTACCATGCACCAGCAATCTAGCAAAACAAACCGTAAAATGGCAGAAACATACACCAACGAACATTTCCCTTGCAACTGTCTGGCTTTGTTGAAAATGAAAATAAGCTATGAATACCAGTAGCAACAGTACAGTGCTGCCTGATTAGCGGCTAACTTGTCATATCTTACATCCACTACTATTAATGGATACTCCCTGGTTGATCTTCAAGTCTAGTGGTAAATCATTTCTAGCCAAAGCAGGGTCATGGCCTCTTTCCTGGGACTTGAATTCTTTCTTTATTTTTTGATTTGGGTCAGTAAATTTTGGCAGTGTTTCAGTGATATGACCTCAAGATTTGGGAAACCAAATAGATTTCACCATTTAAACAGTGTTTTGAATCAATGTGCTATGTCTATAACTGCTTAAAACAAAACCCTCTGTCCCTTTTGTAATGGCCACAACAATCACGCTAAAACATGCTCCAGTTGGAGATGGGGGCTGGGGTTAACTGGTGGGAATTTCTAGATGATGACAGTGACACTATATTTAGAAAATTATCATTGCTTCGTATTTCTAATGAATCGGATTGTGCTAAACCGAGCCTGCACTGGTTCAGCAGTTGCATTAAATTAAATGTTACAGCTGCACAACTCCTAATGCATTGCATCAACACTGCAGCAGTTCAGTAAGGGGCAGTGGGCCATGAGAGACAACTGCTTCACGGGGTGAGAATGATGCAGTGGGCAGTGGTAGAGTTGCTGCCTTACAGTGCTAGAGACCTGGGTTCAACCTCTACAGGGTTTGTACATTCTTCCTGTGACCACGTGGGTTTTCTCCAAGTGCTCTGGTTTCCTCCCACACTCCAAAGACATACAAGTTTGTAGGTTAATTGGCTTGAGTAAATATTGTAAATTCTCTACTGTGTGTAGGATAGTGTTAGTGTGTGGGGATCGCTGGTCGGCCCGGACTCGGTGGGCCGATGGACACGTTTCCACACTGTATCTGTAAACTAAACTAAACTAAAACAAAAGTGCCACTCGGACAGCTGATAGCTCGCTCTCCCAGTCATATTTGGAGTTTTTAAATGTGCATGATGAACAGAGACAAATGGAAACAGATTGTTGCAGAAAGACTGAAGTATACAACTTGTAACAAAAAAAATGTAAACATCAAATTTAATGAAAAACATGGAACTTTTATTAATTAATTATAACCGAAATAAACATTGAAATAAAGACAATTATACAGAAATGTTATCTAAATGTATGTTTTTAAATACTGGAGCCATGATAGGTGTGGGAATCATAGTGCATATATGGCTGAGAGGTCAAACACAAAGTATAGAAACAAAGAACTGCAGATGCTGGTTTACACCAAAGATAGACACAAAGCGCTGGAGTAACTCAGTTACTGCACAGTCTGAAGAAAGGTCCCAACGTCACCTATCCAGGTTCTCCAGGGATGTTGCCTGACCCCTCTGAATTACTCCAGCACTTTGTATCTTTATATGTATTAACCAGCATCTGCAGTTCTTTGTTTCAACTACATACAATGATAATGATAATGACAATCGACAAGAATTGGCACCATTCCCTCTATGTTCCGTTATAATGAGGGTTTACTGTACTCAATATCATGACCGATTCTCGTCCTCAACAGCATACTCCCTCAATATCGTCATGTCCCTGATTCCCCTGCGTGCAGAGATCTCTCAATCGCTCTCGTGTACATATTTGGTAAAATAGAAACACAGCCTCTTCACAACCTTTTGAGTAACCTTTTTCACTTTCTCAGTCTGAGGCAGTGATCACAAATTGAACCCAATCAAGCAGGGTTAAGGTCAAACTGGCAATAATCCTGCCATGCCCCTTGTCGACCAACACTATCCTTACAGGTTGGTGAATCTTCACTATGCTTCCCCTCAAGCAAGTAAACAACTGTCAGAGACACCAATCAGAAAAATGATAGCTTTGGTCCCTATAAATTCATAAGTTCTAGCAGCAGAATTAGACCAATCGGCCCATCAAGTCTTCCCCACCATTCAATCATGGCTGATCTATCTTTCCCTCTCAACCCTATTCTCCTGCCTTCGCCCCATAAACCCCAACACCCTTACTAATCAAGAATCTGTCAATCTCCGCCAATATGTTGAACTATTGGCCAAGTTACCTGGTTGCTGTTCCTGATGTGATCATTTAGTGTGATGTGTCACAGATGCAACTGCAAGTACAGAGATATATTTGTAGCACTCAGTTGCATTCCACACTCTTGAAGTGATTTCACTTAATGCACAATACAGAGTGTCATTTATAAATTCATTCCTGGGCAGAATGAATGAATGAATGAATGGAATACAATTGATCAATTGATTCAAAAAAGATTACACACCATCTGCTCCTCCAATAAGTCCGTTTCCTGAGGCACCAATTCCCTCTGGAAAGTTTTCCTGTTTAAATCTCCGAGCGTTCCCTCGCCCACATACCTTTGCATTAACAACTACTCCCATTGACGATTTTACACAATATGCTCCTGACGGGTCGCTTTGGTGTCTAACGTCCACGTCAGTGTGCCAGAATTTTTTTTATCTGTGAGCCGAAAATAATCCACCTATTGTAACACTTGGAGGAAGTCAAGACTTCAGAAGAAAAATCCAACAGAATCGACAAAGACCTGATGAAAACTGCAAGCCAGGAATAAACTAAGGTCTAAAAATATTCTTCTCAGGCATTATCTCGGAACTCCAGATGACTTCTAGTTCTGTGGGTTCTGAGGTGACTGCTGAAGCCAAGGTAGTATCCACACACTCCTCCACAGATGGGGCACAAGCTAAATTATTCTGGTTTGGGTGGTTGGGTGCTAGCCAAGTGGTGCATTGTTTACTTTGGGCTTTTCTGTGCTGCCAATGCTGGCCATCACGAATGCTCATCCTACATTTTGAGGCACTCATGGACCAGGGATTCCCCAGAGTCAAAAGGGATATTATCCGCAAATATATTCTGCACACTGCTATTTTTTTCTTTGCTCTACCTGTTGCACTTGCATATGGCTCGATTATGCTCATTTTACAGTTTTATCGGATTTAATTGGATAGCATACAAGCAAAAGCATTTCCTGTAGCTCAGCACATGTGACAATAATAAACCAAACCAAACCAAACAAGTCCTCAACAAGAGCAGATTCCCTGCCTGCATGAAGCGAGACTGCTGGAAAACATTCAGGCATGTGCTAGCAGGTGGCCAGACCATCAAAATGACATGAAACAATAAACATCTCCAACAAAAGACAACCTAATCGCAAACCCTTCGCATTCACCAAGTCCACTACAAGCATTAACTGCAGCGAGAGACCAGTGCTGAACTGCTGTCTACGTCTGTTGTCCCTCGGACTATCCTTGACCGGACTTTGCTGGCTTTACTTTGCAGCAAACGTTATTTACTTATCGTGTATCTATACACCGTAAATGGATTGATTGTAATCATGTATTGTCTGCAACATCCTCTTCTGCTTGTCTTTCTGCTGACTGGTTAGCACGCAACAAACTGCTTTTCACTGTACCTCGGTACACGTGACAATAAACTAAACTAAACTGAAACTGAACTGATAGTATGCAAGAGATTGCAGATGCTGACATTTTGAGCAAAAAAGAAACTGCTGGAGGAACTCAATGGTTCGTGGTGTGTCCTGATCCAAAACATCGCTTGTCTATTTCCCTCCACGTATTTCCCTCCTGACCCGCTGAGTGGCTCCAGCAGTTTGCTTTATACGCCAATACCATACAAATACCAGTTTGTAGGAATGCTGATCAAATAATTGGATACTTTCAGTATCCATATTTTATAGTCCTCGTTAATAAACTGGTAAGAGTGAATGACAATTCAGATTATCCCATTCACTCAGGAATGTGCACGACAGATTCTTATTTCTCCACACTTCTTTATAATTTCAGTGAATGAACTGAGGTTTTTTGTTCAGTGCACCACAGGAAGTCGATGTGTTCAAGTTCCCCATTAAGCTGGCTGTTGCATTGTATTGCATTAGCGAGGCTTTTAGTGTGACTTTGCATCTTCTTTAAAATGCTATCCCGGGAATTCATTTCCACTACGCAATCTTCAATGCAATTCAGCTATGAAGTCATGGCTCTTGCAATGAGCACTTGTACCAGTGCATGATGTTTGACGTGGCTTACACTGGAGAAACCTCAAATATATATAAAAGGACACAAGGTGCTGAATAACTCAGCAGGACAGGCAACATCTCTGGAGAACATGGATAGGTGACATTTTGGGTCGGGTTCTTCTTCAGATTGATGGTGGGGGAAAGTGGAAGAGGCAGAACATCGTGAATCGGAGAGGAGGTGGAATGAGATGAAGATGCCGGTGGACGCTGGAAAAAGGACCCGGGGAGAGGAAGTGGGGGGGTCTTACCTTCGCACCCCTGAGGTCGGCTGTGGGAGATCCCTCCCCCACCCCCTCACCCTGGGGCACAAGGGCTGAAGATGGCCAGGCGTGGAGAGGGGCGATGGTTTGCGGGATGACCGAATTAGAAGCGACGGCTGCAAGGGCCTTTGTGGCCAGCTGCAGCTGGGACTGTAAGATGCTGCCAAATGGCGTCTCTTGCATTCGGACTTGGTGAGCTGTTCTGTACATTCTGTACTTTTAGTTTCGCGATACAGCGCAGAAACAGGCCCTTCGGCCCATCGAGTCCGCACCAACCAGAACATTAACACACGCTCGGACCAATTTACACTTATACCAAGTCAAATAACCTACAAACCTGTACTTCTTTGGAGTGTGGGAGGAAACCGAACATCTCGGAGAAAAGCCATGTGGTCACGGGGAGAACGTACATACTCCATACCGACAGCACCCATAGTTGGGATCGAACCCGGGTGTCCAGCACTTCAAGCGCTGCAAGGCAGCAACTCTACCACTGCGCCACCGTGCCACCCCTGACTGATCAGGGGATTGTGCTTATGTGCGCGGCTACCTTTGCTGATCTGTATGCAAAAGAATTATTTCACTGTAACTGGTATACCTGACAATAAAGAAACCATTGAACCATTGAGGTAATAGGCGGACACAGGCGATGGGCAGTTAATAGGCAGATGGTTGGATCAAACCCCCTCCTCCCCTTCCCCCCCAATGCCCCCCCTCCCTCTTCCCCTCCCTTCCCCTGTGTCCCCACCCGGACTCCCATCTATTTCTGCCATCCGTCTCCTCCTACATCCCTTCCTCTAGCTTCACAATTTGCATCTCTTCAATCGTTCTTTCACCTTGCGGCCTTTTGTATACATGTTGTTCCCTGTTTCTACACTTCCTCAAATATATATATATATATATATATATTTAATTTTACAAACTTTTGGGATTTTATTGAAAACTTTGGAGTTGGCCATCAAGCTCAGTGTTTGTGCAATAGATGATTAAATAATGTTCTATAAATGAAGACTGAAAGAAGCTCAGCAGCATGACATTGTAGAACATTAAAACATAGAAACATAAAAACATAAAACATAGAAACAGAGGAAATAGGTGCAGGAGTAGGCCACTAGGCCCTTCGAGCTGATCATCCAGAATCAGTTCCTGCTTTCTCCCCTTATCCCTTGATTCCATTAGCCCTAAGAGTTAAATCTAACTCTCTCTTGAAAACATCCAGTGAATTTGCCTCCGTTGCCTTCTGTGGCAGATAATTCCACAGATTCACAACTCTCTGGGTGAAAAACATAATTAGAGAACAACCATTTATCTGGTGTGTTATGAGAGCTCATTACCACAATATGAAATTGCCATCGAATGGGAGAGGAGATTATCTCTGTAGAACAGTAGTTTTCCTGACTGAAAATGTATAGATGAAAATTTAAACATGACAATTTAAACCAAATGAGTGTCTTTGGATTCGTAGCGTTGTAACAGATAACTACGCGTGGCATTCGTAACAGATGACTATGAACTGCACAAACTAAATGCAAACATTTGGAGCTCTGTAAATGATATGAATCATTTGGATATGTGTACAATGGTGTTGCATTATTTAAGAGATCCTTGTTGCATGCATACAGTGGCTTGCAAAAGTATTCATACCCCTTGAACTTTTCCACGTTTTGTCACGATACAACCACAAACGTCAATGTATTTTATTGGGATTTTATGTGATAGACAAACACAAAGTGGTGCATAATTGTGAAGTGGAAGGAAAATTATACATGGATTCCAAATTTTATTACAAATAAAAAGCTGAAAAGTGTGGCGTGCAAAAGTATTCAGCCCCCCTGAGTCAATACTTTGTAGAACCACCTTTCGCTGCAATTACAGCTGCAAGTCTTTTGCGGTATGTCTCTACCAGCTTTGCAGATCACGGGACTGAAATTTTTGCCCATTCTTCTTTGCAAAATAGCTCAAACTCAGTCAGATTGGATGGAGCGCTTCTGTGAACATCAATTTTCAAGTCTTGCCAGAGATTCTCAATTGGATAGAGGTCTGGACTGACTGGGCCATTCTAACACATTAATATGCTTTGATCTAAACCATTCCATTGTAGCTCTGGCTGTATGTTTAAGGTCGTTGACCTGCTGGAAGGTGAGCCTCCGCCCCAGTCTCAAGTCTTTTGCAGACTCTTAACAGGTTTTCTTCCAAGATTGCTCTGTATTTGGCTCCATCCATCTTCCCATCAACTCTGACCAGCTTCACTGTCCCTGCTGAAGAAAAGCATCCCCACAGCACGATGCTGCCACCACCATGTTTCACAGTGGGGATGGTGTGTTCAGGGTGATGTGCAGTGTTAGTTTTACGCCACACATAGTGTTTTGCATTTAGGCCAAAAACTTCAATGTTGGTCTCATAAGACCAGAGCACCTTCCTCCACATATTTGCTGTGTCCCCCACATGGCTTGCGGCAAACTGCAAACGGGACCTCTTATGGCTTTGTTTCAACAATGGCTTTCTTCTTGCCACTCTTCCATAAAGGACCAATTTGTGGAGTGCACGACTAATAGTTGTCCTGTGGACAGATTCTCCCACCTGAGCTGTTGATCTCTGCATCTCCTCCAGAGTTACCATGGGCCTCTTGGCCGCTTCTCTGATCAATGCTCTCCTTGCCCGGCCTGTCAGTTTAGGTGGACGGCCATGTCTTGGTAGGTTTGCAGTTGTGCCATACTCTTTCCATTTTCAGATGATGGATTGAACAGTGCTCCATGAGATGTTCAAAGCTTGGGATATTTTTTTATAACCTAACCCTGCTTTAAACTTCTCCACAACTTTATCCCTGACCTGTCTGGTGTGTTCCTCGGGCTTTGTGATGCTGTTTGTTCACTAATGTTCTCAAACAAACCTCTGAGGCCTTCACAGAACAGCTGTATTTATACTGTGATTAGATTACACACAAGTGGGCTTTATTTACTAATTAGGTGACTTCTGAAGGCAATTGGTTGCACTGGATTTTATTTAGGGGTATCAGAGTAAAGGGGGCTGAATACTGTTGCACACCACACTTTTCAGTTTTTTTTGTAAAAAAATTTGAAAACCATGTATCATTTCCCTACCACTTCACAATTATGCACCACTTTGTGTTGGTCTATCACATAAAATTCCAATAAAATACATTTACGTTTGTGGTTGTAACGTGACAAAATGTGGAAAAGTTCAAGGGGTATGAATACTTTTGCAAGCCATTGTACTTGAAGATTCTCGCGTCCCCCAATAACAACACACTTTAAAAATACACTTTCTAGTCACAGGTGCTGTTTCATCTTTTTGTACGTCATTAATGTTTTTTATATAAGACTGAGGCAAGACATTGCATCACCCATCAAATTAGTTTTCTGATGTTCACTAGTTTTTCTATACATTGCCCCGCTCTACATTTTGCCTCCTACATGGTGCCAAGGTAGCTCAATAATATTCCCCCTCAACATGGAAGATGGCTCTTCAGCACGACAATGGCACCTCCCAGAGCAATCCCATCAATCCTATTTCCCAACCTATTTTACTGTGTAAGGAGGTACTGCAGATGCTGGTTTATAGTGAAGACAGACTCAAAAAGCTGGAGTACCTCAATGGTCAGGCAGCATCTCTGGAGAAAAGGAATAGGTGACTCTTTGGGTCTGACAAAGGGTCTCGACCTGAAACGTTACCTATTCCTTTTCTCCAGAGATGCTGCCTGACCCGTTGAGTTACCCCAGCTTTTTTGTGTCTGCCTTCTATTTTACTGTAACCTGTTCTCTCTCATATTTTTACCCAAGCGGTTAATCCAACTTGCAAAGCAGCAAGTCTTAGGATTTGAGTGGAGGAAATTCAGAGTCTCTCTGAGGAAATTCAGAGTCTCTCTGAGGATCCTTCAGTGCTTCTACTCTGTGACTGTAGAAAGCATCTTGTCCGGCAACATCTCAATCTGGTTTGGGAACAGCTCTGCCCAGGACAGGAAGGCTCTGCAGAGAGTAGTGCGTTCGGCCGAACGCACTATGAGAACTACACTCGCCCCCCCTGCAGGACCTATATACCAGGAGGTGCAGATCCAGAGCCAGCAACATAATGAGGGACCCCTACCACCCCAACAACGGACTGTTCCAGTGGCTACGTTCAGGCAAGCGCCTCCGATGTCATGCTGTGAAAACAGAGAGGATGAGACGGACTTTCTTCCCACAGGCCATCAGGACTGTAAACTCCTATCTCATCAGGGACTAATTTACTAATTTACTGTTGTGTTGTGTCTTTTTAAATTTAAAAACAATCTAAAATGTAAATACTGGTTCTGTTCTATTCTACTCTGTTGGTCTGTAGTTTTTGCACAATCCGCAGGCATTGCCACTTTCATTTCACTGCACATCTTGTTTGTGTATGTGGCAAATAAACTTGACTTGAGACAAAGCACCCAAGAGAAACCCAAGTGCTCGCTGAGAAAACATACAAATTCCACATACTAGCGTTTGAGTGTTAATCAGTATAGGCCTTCCTGACGACTGTGATATATCTTGGTGTCTTTAAGAAATATTTCTGTCACCTCAGTAACATGATAAAAACTTAGAACTTAATGTTGTGAGGCTCAAAACACATATTTATTATGTTTTATGCGTGTGTTCTTCCATAAATCCATAAATTGCTTGATGTAGTCATCTATGCGTGTTTCAGTTTAGATTTTAGAAATGGTTCTTTTTTGTTACATGGGGTTAAAGAGTTCTGTGCTTGTTATTAAGTGACATGTGGGAAAGAATAAATGCTTTATAGTTTGCAAAGTATTTATACCCAGGACCAGCTTTGACTGTCTCTGCAGGACGACACAAAGCGTTTCTGTTCCATGTGAATTTTAAACAAGGTGAACTTAATTGAATTGAATGTCTATTAAATCCCAAGTGTGAACGGTGTTAATGTTGACAACTACTTACCTCACACAAGAACAATGGTATAATTATGAAGTGTAATAGATTTCTATGGGTGAACACTTGTGTAATTATAGAACCTGATGGGGGTTTCTGTTGCAATGATATGACTTTTGCACAAGGCGTCAATCTGACCACAGAAATCCCAAGTGACTAAAGTCTGCTTCGCAAGTTCCCAGTAAATGTTTGGAATACTTACCTCATTCAAGAGGAACAATGATGTAATTATGGAGTGTGCTGAGATCCTGGTGGATAGAACTTTAATATAACACACAAACCTTACTGATTGGCAGCTCCCATCTTTCCTCTGTTATGGTAGTGGATTGACAGGCAGCTCCAGTCTTTACTGTGTTATGGTACTGGATTCACAAATTACAGTGGGTGTTGTAATTCTGTTTTTAGTTTGAAAGATGTGAATGCGCGATATCTAGTCATTCTCTCATGACATGACTCAGATTCAGACTGTCTGCCGTTAACATGAGGCATAGCTGGAAGGAGCAGTGCTGGACGGGTGGGCGTGGAGTAAAGGGGAAGAAGTGGAAATGAAGGAGAGGCATTGGAGGCAGATTAGGAGGAAAATACTGGGGGAGCAGAGAGAATAGGGTGCAGGTGAGCAGAGAGAATAGGGTGCAGGTGAGCAGAGACTAAGATGGTAAAACATGCAGAGCAGAAAGGCGGTCAAAGAAGATAGATGTTGGAAGTTGGCTTCCATTTTAGTGGCTAGGGGAGTATTTATGTCATGTGCTGGCTGTAAATTACCTGGTCTCACTTACATTGTAAGTTGAAGATAAAACCATCAAAGGAGTTAGACACACAGTGCTGGAGTAACTCAGAGGCTCAGGCAGCATTTCCGTAGAAAAGGAATAGGTGACATTTTGAGTCGAGATCCCTATTCAGACCCGAAACGTCAGGCACGGAAATCGCTATCAAAACATGGGGGGGGGGGGACAATTTTTTGGCTGCCGTGTGCCCACATGCGCTCACACACACATGCGCACGCATGTGCACACACATGCGAGGCTTCAGCCGTGGGTCCCGTGGACGGTAACATCGGAAGCTGACCTGGTTGGTGACCGACTCCGAACTCCAGCAACAGCAGCTTTGAATCGTGAGGCTTCAATCGGCCCATTCGCGGGGGCTTTCATCGGCCGGCAGGGGCTTCAACATCGGGAGCCTCGATCGCCTTGATGCAGCAGTTTGATTTTAAACAGTGTCAGGTGCTGAATGGCCCCACGAATGGGCCGATTCAGCCCTGAGAAAGCGCCTGATAAAGTCCGGATTAAAAAACAAGGGAGGGGGGGGATTGTCCCCCACCTCTCAAAGCATGGAGGGGATGCCCCCGTACCCCCCAGGATTTCCGCCCATGCCCAGAACAACACTATTCCTTTTCTTCAGAGATGCTGCCTGATCCGCTCAGCTACTCAAGCATTTTGTGTCTATCTTCAATGTACACCAACATCTGCGGTTCCTTCATACACCTTCAAAGGAGTGCTGTGATATGGAGGAAGGAGCTGTGGGTAGAATGTTACCCAGTGATGGATGGATGGATGAACAAATGCTGTTCAACAGGAGAAAGGATTCATGAATTTGTGGGCCTAAACAGGTAGAGGAAAATGATGCATGGAGCCATGTCTAGTTGGCATGGGAATGGGATAAGGCAAACCAGGTGGAATGATAAGGACATTATCACATCTCCTCCAAAGCACTTAGTGATCAGTGAAATAATTTTTAAGTGTTGTCACCAAGTGATGTAGGTAATCCAGCAGCCAGCTTGAGCACAATAGCTTTCCACAGTGAACCATTCAATAGTGACTTGGGAACCTCATATTAATTTTGAGTATGGATGAATACTGCCCAATCTCCCAACGTTAACCCGCTGACCTTCTTCAAAATAGTGCCAAGGAATATTTTCCACCCATGGGGGAAGAATTGGGCCTGGTTTAGGACTTTATCTAAAATACCTCCTCTGGCAATGTGGCATTCTTGCAGTACTGCAATGTGCATTGGTGTATTGCTGCTTGAGTCTTGACTGGAATCTGAGCCTTGCATCATCTGAGACTACTGCCAACTGAGCCTCAGGTGACACAGAATCGGGAATGGGACAGGTGGGCATTAACCTTCAAGATGTTAGTCAGTATTCCAGGCAACAATAACCAGGAGAAGAGTTAGCTGAGTCCCATGTCTAAGGTGCCAAGGAGGTAACTCAAAGGTGAGCCATAGGACAATTAATGGGAATAGAAAGTTTCATAGGAATAGTCAGGCAGCCAACCTGTGGCTCACAGTGCTGCAGGGGATCATCCCAATGGTGGAAAGGAGAAGAATTGGGTGAGGGAAGGGTCGGCCAAAGGAACATTTCTGCATCCAGTTTAGGAGAAGGTAATTGACAATGGTCACTTTTTGAGCATGAAAGCAAGTCTCTGAACTGTGCAAGTGGGAAATAATTTATAAAAGTTTACGTTTGTCCCTCCTACTTCATCATTTACTTCTAACCTTGCTTACCGGTGGCAACATGGCTACTGAGCGAGACAAATTTAGGTTGCTTAACAGTGACACTCTGTGGCTGCTGGTTGAACTACACGCTGATCAAACCTTTGTGAGTTTCTTCGGCACTTCTCCCAATCTGCCAGCGTAGCTATGGTGGAAGATCAGCTGAGGTTCTGCCATGTATTTATCCCAGGTTTCCACTGATCTTTCACCACAGTCACAACCGTTGACAAGGAGGCCACATGGTTCACGGTGAGGAGGAATGCGTTAGACTGCAGATGTTCTGGGCAGGTGGGCAGAAATGTGGCAAATGAAATGTAACCCAGGCAGGAATGAGTTAATAGACTCAGGGACATATATCAAGGGAAAGCTTTTTTTTTTAAATGAACATAAGTGCAGGAATGAACTGCAGATGCTGGTTTAAATCGAAGCACAAAACGCTGGAGTAACTCATCGGGATAGGCAGCATCACTGGAGAGAAGGAATAGGTGATGTTTCGGGTCGAGACCCTTCTTCAGACTATTGTATTAGTACAGCGTGGTTTATGCTGTAACTAAATGCAACAACAGTTGGGTTGGAGGCTGAGTGAGGGGTATGGTCTGCTGACCACATGGTGGATGCTGAGGAGATTTCTGATGATGTTGTCAGGCCAGGTACAAGGAAAGAGTGCATAGGCCGGGTTTGTGTTCTTTGGGACAGAGGATCCTGTGTGAGGATTTCGACGAGATGTTAAAGTTATAAAAGACCAAAGTGGAGTAAATAGAAAGGGTTATTTTCCTAACGGGTGAGAACATAATCCAGTGGCACATATTGGTCAAAGAGGAGGGAGGAGTAGAGAAGGGAGAGTGGGGGAGGAGGGGGAATAGAGGGAGAGGAAGGGGGGGTGGGGGAGATAGGGAGTGGGGAATAGAGTGAGAGGAGGGAAATAGACAATAGACAATAGACAATAGGTGCAGGAGTTGGCCATTCGGCCCTTCAAGCCAGCACCGCCATTCAATGTGATCATGGCTGATCATCCACAATCAGTAAGTGCCTTCTCCCCATATCTCCTGACTCCACTATCTTTAAGAGCCCTATGAAGCTCTTTCTTGAAATTATCCAGAGAACCGGCCTCCACCGCCCTCTGAGGCAGAGAATTCTACAGACCCACAACTTTCTGTGTGAAAAAGTGTTTCCTCATCTCCGTTCTAAACACCTTCCCCCTTATTCTTAAACTGTGTCCCCTGGTGCTGGACTTCCCCAACATCAGGAACATGTTTCCTGCCTCTAGCGTGTCCAAACCCTTATTAAACTTATATGTTTCAATACGATCCCCTCTCATCCTAAATTCCAGAGTATACAAGCCCAGCCGCTCCATTCTCTCAGCATATGACAGTCCCACCATCCTGGGAATTAACCCTGTGAACCTACGCTCTACTCCCTCAATATCAAGTATGTCCTTCATCAAATTAGGGGACCAAAACTACACACAATATTCCAGGTGTGGTCTCACTAGGTCCCTGTACAACTGCAGAAGGACCTCTTTGTTCCTGTACTCCTGACCTCCCCACCATCGAAGGGATCTATCGCAGTCGCTGCCACAAAAAGGCTGCCGACATCATCACCCACTACATCCTGGCCACACAGTCATCCCTCCGTTGCCATCGGGAAGAAGGTACTGGAGCCTGAAATCTGTAAAATCCAGGTTCAGGAACAGCTTTTTCCCCACAGCCATCAGGCTATTAAACACAACATCAAAAAAGCTCTGAACAATAACAGTCTATTATTATTATTGGACTTAGTATTTATGGTCTACGGTCTATAGACACACTGAACTTTATCTCCCGTTCTGTATTATGTTTACATATTCTGTTGTGCTGCAGCAAGTAAGAATTTAATTGTCCTATCTGGGACACATAACAAATAAACTCTCTTGACTACACAAAAGGCTGGAGAAACTCAGCGGGTGCAGCAGCATCTAAGGAGCGAAGGAGATAGGCGACGTTTTGGATCGAGACCCTTCTTCAGACCCTTCTTCAGGAGGAGAGGGGAAAGAAGAGGGAGGGTGAAGAGGAGGGGGAGGGAGTGCTGGGGATAGGGGAAAATGAGCTGTGGGATTAGTTGGGTCACTTTTTTTACTACTGGCCCAGTCACAATGGACTCTTTCAATGTTTTGATGAATGTATTTAATGGCATTAGCACTCTATCCATTTTATTATTTTAGCAGTTAACACAATTAAACTAACAAGTAGCAGTGAAAAAGCCCAATGACTGCTTCTATCATGAGAAATGTAGTTTGGAAGTTTTGTCATGGATTTTTCCATTGTGACATGATAAGAATTTTTTTTACCAGAATTCATAATGGAATAATGCAATTAATTTGGTGATTTTAATTCACCTTCACCTGTTAAGCGTTGCCGTGGTGC
This sequence comes from Okamejei kenojei, assembly GCA_035221665.1. Classification (NCBI taxonomy): domain Eukaryota; kingdom Metazoa; phylum Chordata; class Chondrichthyes; order Rajiformes; family Rajidae; genus Okamejei; species Okamejei kenojei. Next base: position 77,864,683 of record CM069131.1, read on the forward strand.
AGCGTTAGAGTTGCTACATAACAGCGGCAGAAACCTAGGCTCGATCTGTATGGCGTATGCACGTTCTCCCTATGACCTGCCTGGGTTTTCTCTGGGTCCTCCCACGCTCCAAGGATGTACAGGTTTGCAGAAAAATTGTCTTCGGTGAAAATGTAAATTGTCCCTAGGATAGTTAGTGTGCCCGGATCGCTGGTCAGTGTGGACTCGGTCGGCCAAAGGACCTAAACTAAACTTGTGAATTGCAACATCCATTGAAGTAATATGTTTGTACAACAGGATATATTGGGTGATCAGCTACCAAAAGGAATGTAAAGCTGGTGTTTTTTTTTACTTTCTTAACGATGACGTAGGCATAGATAGTTACATTGAAAAGTGAGAAAACTGTCCAGAAAAACTGCCAGGAAACCTAAGTAAAAGCAGAGATGCAGAAGGAGTGGGACTGTTCTAGAAAAAATAATCACTGGCAAAATTAGCAGTCACGTGGATTGATTTAGAAAAAGCCAGCATGGACTTGTTAAAGGCTTGATAACTAACTTGATAGAGTTGACTGTTGAGATAAAAATAGATTTGATGAGTAAAACATAGTTGCCTTGGACTTTGAAAAGGCATTTGATAGAATGCTTCATAAAAGTCACCATCAAGACTGATGCAATAGGAATATAAAAGGCTATGGCAACGAATGAAAAACTGGATAACAAGAAACAGGAGTGGTTGTGAAGAGTTGCTTTTTTTGGACTGTAGGGAAATACACATGGATTTTTTGGTGCTCTTCTTTATATTGTTGATCTGTACTTGGGTATAAAGGTACAATTTCAAAATTAGCGGATCATGCAAAACTTGGACGCACAGTGAGCTGTGAGGAAGACAGTCAGGCTGGTGGATTGGGTGGTGGGTTACTGTTGAAATTTAATACTGAAAAATGTAAAGAGTCACAGACACTTTGAGCTATACAGCAGCGAAGCAAGCCCTTTGATTCAATTTGTCCTTGCCGATCAACTTGCCCAACTGTGCCTGGCCTATTTCGCTCCAAACCTTTCCTTTCCAGGTACCTGTCAAAATTCCTCTGAAATGTTATTATTGTAACCATCTCTACCACTTCCTCTAGTAGCTCGTTCCATGTACGCATCATCCTCTGTGTGGAAACGGCTGCCCCTTGGGTTCCTTTAAAATGTTTCCCCTCTCATTTAAACCTGTACTCTTTAGCTTTAGATTCCTCTACGCTGGTGAAAGAAAATTGTGGCTATTCATTTTAGCTATGTCCTTCGTGATTTTAAAAATATTTCGAAGGTCACCACTCAGACTCCTTTGCTCTAGAGAAAAATGTCCTAGCCTATCCAGCTTCTCCTTAGAACTCAAAACCTCCAGACCCAGTAAAATGTTTGTAAATCGTTTTGCACCCATTCCAGTTTAATGCCATCCATCCTATACCAGGGTTACCAGAACTGTACACAATACTCCGAATATCATTGTTGCAATGTTTAGTACAGCTCTAGCATGTAGCAGTACTCAACACACTAACCGATGTAGACAAGCATGCCAAGTATCTTCTTCACCACACCGCCTACCTGTGTCACCACGTATGTGAGAATTATGTACCTGCACCCCTAGGTCCATCTGTTCTGGAACACTTACCAGGATCCAACCATTTACCGTGTAAGTCCTGCCTGGGTTTGCCTTATGAAAATGCAACATCTTGCATCTTCATAAGGCAATCCTTGGCTCACTCACCTGTTTATCAATATTCCATTGTAGTCTTAGACAACCTTTGCATTGTCCATTAATCCACCAGTTTTACCAGCCATGCCACCTACATTCACATCCAAATCGTTAATATAAATAATAAACAACAGCGTACCCAGCACTTATCTCTGAGTTTGATCTCCTAACTTGAATTAAGATTTGACAGGAAGAATGAGAGAGACAATGTAAACCAGACGCCACAAATCTAAAAGAGATACAAAAGCAGAAAGACCCAGGCACATGTGTGCATAATTCATTTAAAGCGGCAAGGCAAACTGATTAAATGGTTACAAAATTATAAGGGACCCTGGCCTTTATACATAAAGCCAAGGGCAAGGAATTCACAATGAACATTTATTAAATATGGGTTGACCACAGCTTGAGTTATTATGTCCAGTTCTAGAAACATTGCGTGGCTCTCCTTGGAACTGTGAAAATTGTGAGCGGATTGGATTAATGTTTTTAGAAACATAGAAACATAGAAAAATAGGTGCAGAACTAAGCCATTCAGCCCTTCGAACCAGCACTGCCATTCAATATGATCATCACTGATCATCCAAAATCAGTACCCCATTCCTGCCGCTTTCCCATACCCCTTGATTCCGCTAGCCCAGTGAATCGGCCTCCACTCCCTTCTGAGGCAGAGAATTCCACAAATTCATAACTGTGTGAAAAAGCTTTTCCTCATCTCAGTTCTAAATGACCTACCCCTTATTCTTAAACTGTGGCTCCTGGTTCTGGACTCCCTCAACATCGGGAACATGTTTCCTGCATTTAGACTGTCCAACCCCTTAATAATTTTATATGTTTCTATAAGATACCCTCTCATCCTTCTAAATTCCAGAGTATACAAGCCCAGCCGCTCGATTCTATCAACATATGACAGTCCCGCCATCCCGGGAATTAACCTCGTGAACCTATGCTGCACTCCCTTAATAGCAAGAATGTCCTTCCTCAAATTAGGAGACTAAAACTGCACACAATACTCCAGGTGTGGTCTCACCAGGGCCCTGTACAACTGCAGAAGGACCTCTTTGCTCCTATATTCAACTCCTCTCGTTATGAAGGGTAACATGCCATTAGCTTTCTTCACTACCTGTTTTACCTGCATGCTTTTTTACAGTGACTGATATACAAGGACACCCAGGTCTCATTGTACTTTCCCTTTTCCTAACCTGACACCATTCAGATAATAATCTGCCTTCTTATTCTTTCCACCAAAATGGATAATCTCACATTTATCTACATTATACTGCATCTGCCATGCATCTGCCCACTCATCAAATCTGTCCAAATCATCCTGCATCCTCATAGCATCCTCTTCACAGTTCACACTTCCACCCAGCTTTGTATCATCTGCAAATTTGCTAATGTTACTTTTAATTCCTTCATCTAAATCATTGATATATATTGCAAATAGCTGCAGTCCCAGCACCGAGCCTTGCAGCACCTAACTAGTCTCTGCCTGCCATTTTGAAAGGGGCCCGTTAATCCCTACTCTTTATTTCCTGTCTGCAAACCAATTTTCTATCCCTGTCAATACCCTAGCCTCAATACCATGTGCTCTAATTTTGCCCACTAATCTCCTGTGTGGGACCTTATCAAAGGTTTTCTGAAAGTCCAGGTACACTATATCCACTGGCTCTCCCTTGTCCATTTTACTTGTTACATCAAAAAATTCCAGGTTTGTCAAGCATGATTTCCCCTTCATAAATCCATGTTGACTCGGACCGATCCATTTACTGCTATCCAAATGCACCGCTATTACATCTTTGACAATCGACTCCAGCATCTTCCCCACCACTGATGGTAGGCTAACTGTTTTCTCTCTCCCCTTTCTTGAAAAGTGGGATAACATTAGCTACCCTCCAATCCACAGGAACTGAACCAGAATCTATAGAGCATTGGAAAATGATCACCAATGCTTCCACAATTTCTAGAGCCACCTCCTTGAGTACCCTGGGATGCAGGCCATCAGGTCCTGGGGATTTATCAGCCTTCAGTCCCATAAGTCTACCCAACACCATTTCCTGACTAATGTGAATTTCCTCCAATTCCTCCATCACCAAGGTCCTCTGTCCCCTAGTACTACTGGGAGATTGTTTGTGTCTCAGACAATAGACAATAGACAATAGATGCAGGACATTTGGCCCTTTGAGCTAGCACCACCATTCACTATGGTGGCAAAAACAGGAAGGTAGACTATTATTTGAATGGTGTCCGATTAGGAAAAGGGGAGATGCAGCGAGACCTGGGTGTCATGGTACACCAGTCATTGAAAGTAGGCATGCAGGTGCAGCATACTGTGAAGAAAGCGAATGGTATGTTGGCATTCATAGCAAAAGGATTCGAGTACAAGAGTAGGGAGGTTCTACTGCAGTTGTATAGGGTCTTGGTGAGGCCACACCTGGAGTATTGCGTACAGTTTTGGTCTCCTAATCTGAGGAAAGACATACTTGCCATAGAGGGAGTACAGAGAAGGTTCACCAGACTGATTCCTGGGATGGCACGACTTCCATATGAAAAAAGACTGGATAGACTCGGCTTGTACTCGCTGGAATTTAGAAGATTGATGGGTGATCTCATAGAGACGTACAAAATTCTTAAGGGGTTGGACAGGCTAGATGCAGGGAGATTGTTCCCGATGTTGGGGAAGTCCAGGACAAGGAGTCACAGTTTAAGGATAAGGGGTCAGTCTTTTAGGACCGAGATGAGAAAATCGTTTTTCACACAGAGAGTGGTGAATCTGTGGAATTCTCTGCCACAGAAGGTAGTTGAGGCCAGTTTGTTGGCCATATTTAAGAGGGAGTTGGATGTGGCCCTTGTGGCTGAAGGGATCAGAGGGTATGGAGAGAAGGCAGGTACAGGATATTGAGTTGGATGATCAGCCATGATCATATTGAATGGGGGTGCAGGCTTGAAGGGCCGAATGGCCTGCTCCTGCACCTAATTTCTATGTTTCTATGTTTCCATCATGGCTGGTCATCCACAATCAGTACCCTGTTCCTGTCTTCTCCCCATATCCCTCTACTATCTTTAAGAGCTTTATCTAACTTTCTCTTGAAAGCATCCAGAGAATTGGCCTCCACTGCCTTCTGAGGCAGAGAATTCCACAGATTCACAACTCTCTGGGTGTCTTCCTTAGTGAAGACAGAACCAACGTACCTGTTCAACTCCGTTGCCATTTAATTGTTCCCCTTAAGAGTTTCTGTCTTCAAGGGACTCACATTTGTCTTAACAATTTTTTTCCTCCACATACCTAAAGCGGATTTTATTATTCTCCTTTATATTCTTGGCTAGCTTACCTTCGTACTTCATCTTTTCTCCCCATATTGCCTTTTTAGTTACCTTTTGTTGTTCTTTAAAAGTTTCCCAATCTTCTGGCTTCCCGATCACCTTAGCTATGTTACACATCTTCTCGTTTATTTTTATACTGTCATTGACTTCCCTTGTTAGCCACGGTCGCCTCTTACTCCCCTTAGAATCTTTCTTCCTCTTTGGAATGAACTGATCCTGCACCTTCTGTATTATTCCCAGAAATACCTGCCATTGTTGTTTCACTGTCATCCATGCTAGGGTCTCTTTCCAGTCAACTTTGGCCAGCTCCTCCCTCATGCCTCCATGGTCCCCTTTGTTCAACTGCAATACTGACACTTCCGATTTTACCTTCCCCTCTCAAATTGCAGATTTTACTTCGGAGTCACGTGAGTGACTTCGTGAGGACCCCGCCAGCACGCATGTGCGACATATCGTCGCACGCATTTGCATCGACAAGCTGGGGGGCGGAAGTGCGCTCTCTCCACCAGCTCCTTCAACAAGACCGGCAAAGGTAAGTATACTAACCTTTTGTTGGTTGCAGGATGGAAGGAACGGGAGGGAAGGCAGACTTCCCAAGAGCCGCGGGTCACCGACAGGCCAGCGACCACTTTCCCCGGAGCTGCGAGACCCACCGGCAGCATCCGGACGGCTGGGGGTAAAGGTGCAGAAGTCGGGCGCTTCAGTTACACCAGCGCCCAACTTCTCTCCCGACTGGATGTCCACACGGGAGCTGGGAATTCCAGACCCCAGACTTTGTGCCCCCATTCCCCAGGAAGCAGGGGAGAAACCAGGTACATGGAAAGGTGCCTCGCTCACCGATAGCGGCATCACCCCGTGTTGCTGTGGATCCACGGGGGCCGGGCCGGGGAACGGCTGCGCTACAGGGGAGCCTCGCAGCCGCGGCACGCCACGTACAGCTGCCGGGGATATCTGCCGTAGGGCAGTCTGGCAGAGCTACTGCTGCGTCGAGCAGCCCTGCAGGAGCAGGTGCTGCCGGCATAACACCTCGTCAGGCTGCGGTCAAGGGCGCCGGTGGCAGCAGTAGATGGTCGGTTAGCTTAGCTCTGGCAGCTGCCGACCATGCGCCTCCACGCAGAAGATTGGGCGATAGTGGAGGTAAGCCTGCACGGACTTCGGGGAGCCAGGTACCGGGGACCGGCGCCGACTCATCTCCACTGCCTTCCTACCAGGCAGGTGGACCGCCACAGTCCGCTCGAAGGCCGACTAGCGGAGAGTCCATGCGGGAGTCGTATGGGCCTGCAGGAGCGGTAGCCCACGACAACCTACCTTCGGACCCTAGTCTGCATCTTATGGAGGTGTGGTCCACTAGTAGAAGCCCCGGAGAAATTGCAGAGTCTGGGGAAGTCGGCTTGTCCGCCGCGAGTAGCGGGGACGGTCGCATTGAACTCATCATATTATGGTCACTACCTATTAATGGTTCCTTTATCTTGAGTTCTCTTATCAAATCCGATTCATTACATAACACAAAATCCAGAATTGCCTGCTCCCTGGAGCCTCAGTGCAAGCTGCTCTAAGAATCCATCTCAGACGCACTCCATAAACTCCCTTTCTTAGGGTCCAGTACCAACTTGATTTTCCCAGTCCACCTGCATGTTGAAATCTCCCATAACCACCATAGCATTACCTTTGTTACACGCCAATTTTGACTCCTGATGCAACTTGCACCTATCTCCATTAGATAACTCCCATTAGGGTCTTTTTACCCTTGCAATTCCACAGTTCTATCCACAATGACTCTACATCTCCTGATTCTACGTCACCCCTCGCAATGGACTGAATTTCATCCCCTCCTCCCCGCTGGTACCAGTTTGCATTGTATTGCAAGTGAGATTAGTGCTCAGTGTTTATAGTTATATTATCGTGAAAGAAAAGCAAAAGACGCCACTGGGGAATTATATACATTGGTTGATGTGTTAATCGTGTTGTGAACAGAGTGAGAAGATTGCTCATTGTTTAAGGAAAATACACGGATATCCAACTCCTGCTCTCCACACCTGGAACACCTGGCTGTGAAGTGCCGTCCCTTCTACCTACCGAGGGAATTCATCTCCATCATCCTGACCGTGGTCTACATCCCTCCCCAGGCTGACGTCCATCAGACACTGGGGGAGCTGCATGCCATGGTCAACAAGCACCAGACGTCTTACCCCGAGGTATTTACCACCATAGCCGGGGACTTCAACAAAGCCAACCTGAAGAAATCACTCCCTAGCTTCTACCAACATGTCTCCTGCAGCACCAGAGGATCAAACGCCCTCGACCACTGCTACACGACCATCAAATATGCCTATAGCTCTATCCCTTGCCCTCACTTCGGTAAATCCGACCATACTACGGTGCTGCTTCAATTGAAAAGCGCACCGCAGAGGTGAGGACAGTACAGAGCTGGTTGGGGGGGGGGGGGGGGTGGGGGGGGGGGGGGGGGGGGGGGGGGTAGAGAAACAACTCCAAGACTGTTTGGAGTCTGTAGACTGGGCAATGTTCAGGGACTCAGCAATGGATGAATACGCCACAGTCATCACAGACTTCATTAAGAAATATGTGGAGGACTGCATCCAAACAAAAACCTTCCGAGTGTTTCCTAACCAGAAGCCTTGGGTGAACCATGAGATCCACATTCTTCTGAAGACCAGGTCCCGGGCATTCAGGTCTGGAGATACAGAGGTCTATAAGAAGTCCAGATACGACCTTGGTAAGGACATCAAAAAGGCCAAAATGGACTTCTGCTCCAAGCTGGAGGATGAGACAGATGTTCGGCAACTGTGGCAGGGCTTGAATTCAATCACCTCCTACAAGGCGAAATCAGGAGGCAGCTCAATTGTCAGCGAAGCATGACTCCCTGACGAGCTCAATGCGTTTTACGCACACTTTGATAGGGAGAATACTGATGTGCCTTCCCGTGCCCCCATTCGCTGTGATGGTATTTCAGTCACAGTCACAGAGGCCGACGTCAGAAGATCCTTCAGGTGGTGAACCCTCGGAAAGCGCCTGCACCTGATTGTATACCCGGTCGTGTTCTAGAAACCTGTGCGGACCAACTGGCTGGAGTTTTTACGGACATTTTCAACCTCTCACTTCTGAGGTCTGAGGTTCCCACCTGCTTTAAAAGGGGATCAATAATACCGGTGCCCCAGATGAGCAAGGTGACGTGCCTCAATGACTATCGACCAGTGGCACTAACGCCTGTGGTGATGAATTGCTTTGAGAGGTTGATTATGGCGCACATCAACTCCTACCTTGACAAGAACCTCGAACCACTGCAGTTCGCTTACCGCCATAACAGGTCAACGGAAGATGCGATCTCACTGGCTCTCCACTCCGCTCTGGACCACTTGGACAACAAAAACTCATATGTCAGGCTGTTATTCATTGACTGCAGCATTTAATACAATCATCCCCTCCAAGCTGGTTACCAAGCTCTCAGATCTGGGTCTCTGCGCATCCCTCTACAATTGGATCCTTGACTTCCTCATCCACAGACCAAAGTCTGTCCGAATTGGTGGAAATGTGTCAGCTTCGATAACAATCAGCACGTGAGCACCTCAAGGCTGCGTGCTCAGCCCCCTGGTGTACTCACTCTATACTCATGACTGCATAGCCAGACATAGTGAGAACTCCATCATCAAGTTCGCCGACGACACTACTGTTGTGGGACCTATCACTGATGGGGACGAGTCAGAGTATAGAAGTGAGATCGACCGATTGACCAAATGGTGCCAGCACAATAACCTGGCTCTCAACACCAGCAAAACCAAGGAACCGATTGTGGACTTTGGAAGGGGTAGGATAGCGACACACAATCCCGTTTATATCAACGGGACGATGGTGGAAAGGGTCAATAACTTCAAATTCCTGGGCGTGCACATTTCCGAAGATCTTTCCTGGTCCCAGCACACTGATGCAATTATAAAGAAACTACATCAGCGCCTCTATTTCCTGAGAAGATTACAGAGAGTCGGTATGTTAAAGAGGACTCTATTGAACTTCTACAGGTGCACAGTAGAGAGCATGCTGACTGGTTGCATCGTGGCTTGGTTCAGCAACTTGAGCGTCCAGGAGCGGAAAAGAATGCAGAAAGTTGTGACCACTGCCCAGTCCATCATCGGCTCTGACCTTCCCACCATCTAAGGGATCTATCGCAGTCGCTGCCTCAAAAAGGCTGCCAACATCATCAAGGACCCACACCATCCTGGCCATGCACTCGTCTCTCCGCTACCATCAGGTAGAAGGTACAGGAGCCTGAAATCTGGTACATCCAGGTTCAGGAACAGCTTCTTCCCCACAGCCATCAGGCTATTAATCTTGCCAACAAACAGACTCTGAACTGTAACAGCCTATTGCACTTTATCTGTTTATTTATGTGTATATGTGTGGTCTATGTTATATAGACACACTGAACTGTTCTGTATTTATGCTTACAATATTCCGTTGTGCTGCAGCAAGCAAGAATTTAATTGTCCTATCAGGGACACATGACAATAAACTCTCTTGACTTGACTTGACTTGACTTTTCCAGCTTTCTTCTCCCCCTCTATAATCAGTCTGATGAAGGGTCTCGACCCGAAAAGTCACCTATCCATGGTCTCTCGAGATGCTGCCTGATCCGCTGAGTTACTTCAGCACTTTGTGTCCTTTATTCTCAGTGAACATGTTTGCAAATTGCTGTCAGTGACACATACACAAGGTAACATATCAACACCAAGGCATTTATACCTATGGCTGGTTCCTCACAATCATCCAAGTGCTCACTGAAATTGACCTCATCGTTTGCCATCAGCATCAACGGCATTGTACTACAGTTAAAAGGAGCAAAAGAGGCACCATTTTACAACTACAACTATGTTGCCACTGTTGCAAGTGATGAACTGTTGACTTTTCAATATCTTTATTGGTATGCTATTTACCTTTGGTGATCACTTCTCATGCTATGATTGAATCACAAAGCACACTGTCCACTGACAGTCCAAGGTTTTATTTTATTACAAAGGGAAAACAAACAGCATTTCAAAATCCCTTTGACTTAGTTGCTATTTTGAATGTGTTTAATTAATTTAAAGTTCCCATCATGTCCCAAAAATTTTGTTTTGGAGACACTAATATAAGAAAATTTGAGCTAGTTTCCTCTATCATCGTTACTTTTTTGCATATTTTTCATTCATTTGTTCTATATCTATCCACATCACTGTATATATCTCTCATTTCCCTTATTCCCTGACTAGTCTGAAGAAGGGTCTTGACCTGAAACATCACCCATTCCTTCTCTCCAGAGATGCTGCCTGTCCTGCTGTGTTACTCCAGCTTTTTGGGTCTACCTTCGATTTAAATCAGCATCCTTCCTTCGCAAAGTGCTATATAGTTGTCAAATCGTATATGTTTGTTTTTATTATAATATTATTTGTAGTGACTAACTCAAAATGGGTGTTAACACATTGGCAGCAGCACTTTCTCTGTGTGTGGAAAGTTGCTGTAAAATTTTACTAGCTTAGACCCTTTCCTTTTATGGTCAACTTAATTGCGTTATTGTTCAGCACTTAAGACTAAAGATCAAGGAAATTCTGTATCTAGCCCGGAATGCTTTGTGGTTTTCTATTGAATCAGTCATTTACTTCTCTTCATGGAGTGCTACCTGAATGCTTAAAGTGGTTCGCTGTTTTTTTTTTTAGCCAGACCTCAATCACATCGCCAAAGAAGATGAAGCCCAGCCCAGAAATGGAGATTGAGCTCGGCAGAGAATGTGGTGCTTGGAAGGAATAATGCATTTTCATTACATTATTTCTTTTTACAGAATCAGATCACATGTTAACTGAAAGACTGAAAATGATTTGGCAATAAAGTGATGAACTCAGAGGGAAACGCGTGTTTCCTGAATGTAGCCTGAAATTCATGCATTTGATTTCAAAATATCCCAAGTTAATTTAGAGTATATTGTAAAGCTGTTGTTTCCTGCATCAAAACAAACATTCCAGCAATTTGCTGATGAGTTGCGTGATAAGTTGTACAAATTGTAAGTTGCAACGCAGCCTCTAAACATCTCCCACACTGTTCACCAGTCAGTCAAAGGAATGCACCGTCTTTGTGTTATACATTTAGTGCCTTCCTTCAAGATGCTTTTGATAAGAGTGCTCTCTTCTCCATGCCTCAGACCGCTCATTCACTTTGGTTGCGCTGGAGACTCTGCTTTATTCTGGCAGGTCCTTACCGACCCCACAGATTTGCTGGGAAAACCAAGTCACTGAAAAAACTACACAATGGATGAAGATGGAGAAACCACTCTAGTGTTTTTCAAACCTGTAGAACAACCCTGAACTGTGATTCAGTAAAACAAAAGTCGACAAAGAAGGTCCACGGTGTCTGAAAGTAAGTTAAAAAGGATACTCCCCTCCACCTCGGTCTTACATTTGCAGCTCCTTGAGCATTTGTGAAGAGGAAAATGAACATGTCTTTTATGTTATTCATAGCCAGCTTTCTTTGTCTACTGCATTATGTCAAAAGCTTTTATGTCAAGAATAGCATTATATTGTTAAAACTAGCTTTATGTATAAAATCCATTGATTTTAATGCCAATACTTTGCATGAACATTTGTATCTATTTGGTCTTAACTTTCAACAAAATAATTGAACTATTCAGACATCAAGTTGAGATACTCCTAATGCCCCACGAGTTTCAATCTATTTGCTGAATTTGGATGGAGTTTCATGCACTTTCTCAGAGAAATACAGGGACCTGACCCTCGCCCAAACCATGACCCTTGTGCATCCTTGTCCCCCAATCCAACTATCCAGAGGAGGAATTTCTTTGGTCAGACAGTGGTGAATGTGTAGAATTTCTTTGGTCAGAGGGTGGTGAATGCGTAGAACTCATTGCCGTAGAAGACTGTGGAGGCCAAGCCAATGGATACCTTTTAAGGCAGAGATTGATAGATTCTGGTGTCAGGAGTTGTGGGGAGAAGGGAAGAGAATGGGGTTGAGAGAGAAAGGTAGATCAGCCATGATTGAATGGTGGAGTAGACGTGATGGGCCAAATGGCCTAATTCTGCTCCTATAATTTATGAACTATAAATTTATGAACTTACAAGTTGTTTCAGTTGTCAAAGGAAACAGTGGAGGTTGATCAAAAAATACAATCAGAGCTTCTCGACTCCTGACCCAGAAGAATAATCAGGTTGATTCTGCCTGAGTACAGCTTCTGTTACAGTGGGATTATCTTCCACCATCAGCCTAACCCCTGGATTGCTGAGTCAATTTCCAGTCCTCAATCACCAGCAGGCAAAATTGCATTAAAGCAGCATTTGCATAGTTTTCAGATTGAAAGTTAAATTTATGACATAAAATGGCAAAATCATGGCAACAGTAAGGGGTAGTTCCAAAAGGGAATCTCTATTTCAGTCAGTGTCTGGATTTGGGTCATCTTTACCTGTTGTGACTTCAGAGATGGGAATGGTAAGCCAGGATCTCTGATGGGTGACGGGACTTTAGGTCAGTGGAAGGGGATACCCAGGGCAAGGGTTAGAATGGTCAGGATACTCCAACATAAATGGAACCGAATGCTTCACTTCAACGTCGGGCCTACTGCCGAAGATTTCACGCTCAACTTCACCAGCAGCCTTTCAGACAGTGGCTCAGATAAGGAGCGCTCAGGAGGTCCTTGAGGAGATAACCAGCTCTCAGGCCAGACCGCATCTCCTGCTGAGGTGCACACAGCTTCTGAAGCAGGTATGCATGCTTAACTACTGCAGCAGAGATGCCAAACATGTATTGCACAACATTTTTCATACCAGTGCCCAAGCAGAGCATGGTAATCTGCTTCAATATCGACCGTCCAGTAGCATTTACATCCACCATAATTAAGTGCTTCAAGAGGTTGGTTATGGTGTGAATCAACTGTTGCTCAGAAATAACATGAATCAGTTTGAATTTGCTTATCGCCACAACAGGTCAACATCAGACACTATTTCACGTGTGCTCCACCCTGAGCCATCGTCTCACTGGAGCGTTTTTTTCAGGCTGCTGTTCACTCCCTACAACATTATCATCCCCACCAAACTCATCACCAAGCTTCAAGACATGGGCCTCTGTACCTCCTTTTTTACAACTGGATCCTTGCGTTCCTCGTTGGCAGAAATTAATCCTTGCAGATCAGTGACAGCATCTCCTCCTTACTGACCATCAGCACAGGGGTACCTCAGGACTGCATGATCCGCCCCCGATGACTATTTGTGTGCTAGCCACATAAGCAGATCTGCACATACTGTATTACAATCGCTCTACTCATTAAATCTCTACTCCTACATATTCCCTTATCGTTTATCTGTGCACTGTGAATGAATCGATTGTAATCATGTATTGTCTTTCCACTGGCTGTGTAATATGCAACAAAAGCTTTTTACTGTACCTCAGTATTTGTGACAATGAACTGAACTGATCCCTTGATTGTATGAATTACCGGTGGTGATATGTCAGTGTACAGGAGAGAGACAGAACACTTGGTTGAGTGGAAAGGGTACAGAGCAGATTTACACGGATGTTGCCAGGACTCGAGGGTCTGAGCTACAGGGAGAGGTTGAACAGACTTGGACTATTCCTTGGAGTGCAGGTGGATGAGGGGTGACCTTATAGAGGTGTGTAAAATCAAGAGAGGAATAGATCGGGTAGACGCACAGAGCCTCTTGCCCAGAGTAGGGGAATCAAGAACAAGAGTAGATAGTTTTAAGGTGAAGGGGGCAAGATTTAATATGAATCTGATGGGTAACTTTTTCACATAAAGGGTGATGGATGTATGGAACGAGCTGCCAGAAGAGGTAATTGAAACAGGTACTATTGCAATGTTTAAGAAATAATTAGATAGGTACATGGTTAGGGCAGGTTTAGAGGGATATTGGCAAAGCACAGGCAGGTGGGACTAATGTAGATTTGACTTGTCAAGTTGGGCCGAAGGGCATGTTTCCACACTGTATTATTCTGTGACTCTATGAGTGGTGCCGCTATAAAAACCTCTCACTCAACATCACCAAGAGCGAAGAACTGATTGTTGAATTCGGAGAGAATTACAAAGAACTGATTGTTGAATTGGGAGACCAGGCAACAGTTTATATTGGTGGGTCAGCAGTGCAGAGCTAGCAGTTTCAAATTCTTGGATGAGAGTTAACATCTCTGATGACCTGTTCTGGAGTCCAGCCCAGAACTTTTATGTATAATTTATGTTTTTTTTCTTTGTTTGAGTCTGTGTGGCTGTGATACAGCATGATTACTGGGGCAGCATGGTGGTGCAGCGGTAGAGTTGCCACCTATTCGATCCTGACAATGGTTGCTTTCTGCATGGAGTTTGTTTGTTCTCACTGTGACCGCGTCGGTTTTCTCCGGGTGCTCTGGTTTCCTCCCACACGCCAGACATACAGGTTTGTAGGTTTGTAGGTTAATTGGCTTTGGCAAATTTGTAAATTGTCCCTAATGTGTGGAATACTGCTAGTGTACGGGTTGATCGCAGGTCGGCTGGGAGGGCCTATTTTCGAAGGGCCTATTGTCGCACTGTATCTATAAAGTAAAAAAGTAAGGTGATGCTGCTGCAAGCAAGAGTTTCATTGTGCCTGTACCTAATCTTATTTGTACATATTACAATAAACTCAATTTGACTTGGCTTGCTTTGATTTGATATGACTGGCGTTTGCCTTCTGACCTCTGTTGATAATTCCAACATGAAGGACCACAATATAATTCCCCAATGGTGCTCAATAGAGGTGCCAATTGCAATAACACATAGGGCTCCCATGTATTGCTTAATGGATAAAACATATATGTGCTATGTTATAGATTTTCCAGCCTTATGTATTTCCCTTCATTCCTATCAAAGCAAATGTGAATGCTACATCATTTCAAGTTTATGTTGCAGAATACAGAATGCGTTGTTAAGGTAGTTTACACTTCACACCATCTCCTCCTCCCCACTCCAATGTCATCCTTACCACCTCCCCCCTCCCACCCCATGAATAGTCACAAAATTGCTGACAACATGACTTGAATAAGCCAGCTTTGGACATGGGATTGATTTCGGAGGCATTCTGGTGCGCCGAACCTGTGCTCTTCTATCCAGGAGGAAAACTTATTCTGTGCCGTCACAGAGGTTTGATTGGGCAAGGATAGAGAGTGCATAAAACATTCAATCAAGGCAACTCATAATAAATAGAGATCTTTCAAAGAACACAACTGTGCTGTGAAAGAGCTTACAAAGAAGGGGGAAAAAAAACAGAGCCTAAAAATGCTGCACATTTGCAGCAGCTGGAGAGGGAATCAAACTGCAGAGCAGAGAGTGATCTTTCAGCAGCTCCATAAGAAAAGAGAAAGTCTGAGTTGAGATGGGACAGCAGAGTGGAATAACATGTAAAATGTGCAAGATAAATAACCCACACACTAGTTCAAAGAAGCAGATAAAGGCTGACACTGCAATGGAATGGATTTTTTCTAAACTGCAGATGTGAAATTGCTGAATGTATGTAAAGGTCATCATAGGCAGGCAGTGAGAAGCCATTATAGGCATTCCTTTGTGTGCTCACCACAGCTAGGTTGTAAAGTTATTTATAAAAAAATTGGGGGTCTTTTTAACTTCTATCAGTAGGCGAAAGGTGATTTTTCACCTCTCGTTTTAATTTTTCCACTGGCTATCAATTTGCTTCCATCTACTTTTTGTCCCTAATGAGTTTATGATTTTTATTGTCATTACATCATGTAGATAGAACCTTGTTGAACACCAAGTAAAACAATTCCAAAATAGGGGTAAAACAATTGGAATGGCAATTTCTACAATTGGATGGAAAATCACTGGGACAATTCTTGGCTGAAATGTCACAACTTGCACTCAGGCCAGAAGACTTTAGTGTGTCAATAAAAAGGAATATCTTTCCTGAAGTTTGCACATGAGACTCAGAATTAGACAAAGGGAATAGAGTGGAAACGAGAAGGGAGTTGAAATGGCAAAGACTGTCGCATAGATAGAAAGTGCATGTTTCTAGACTGGATAGAAGCATATAACATTATGAGAGGTATAGATATGGTACAGTCAGAATCTTTTTCCTGAGGTGGAAATGTCAGACCAGAGGGCATAACGTTAAGATGAGAGTGCCAAAATTCAAAGGAGACGTGCAGGGCAAGTTTTTGTTACACAGGGAGTGGTATGTGTCTGGGGTAGTGATGTAGGCAAATGCTTAAAAGGTTTTTAGGCTGGCACATAGTATACAGGGAATGGAGGGATTCGGATCACATGCAGGCAAAGGAGATTAGTTGAATCTGGCATCATGTTTGGCGCAGACATTTTGGGATGATGGGCCTGTGCCTGTGCCTGTGCCGTACTGTTCTCGCTTGGCAAAGCAATCACTCAGCCCACATTAGATGTCACTGATGTAGAAGGCATCAATGCATTTGCAGTGCAGGACAACGTATCACTGACATAATTCATTCTACATTGCATGGAACTCATGCAACTCAATATGCCAGAGGAAGCAGCATTTCAGTGTTGCAACGCAGGTGTGGAAAATATAGGTCGTGGGTTGCATCCACCATAATACCACAGAATTCAGCATGGTGGAGGTGACAAGGAAAATCACAAATACTGTCCCATTGATTTTGGTCAAATGTGAAGCCACTGAACAGTAAGTTGCAAGAAAATCTCCAGGAAGTTTGACTTCATGACGGGACATTGAGAATTGAACAAGCTTGGTAATGTCGAGACCATCTTTGAAGGAACGTCAAGAAAAGAGGTCTCTACCCCAGTCTTGAACTAGAGTAGTAGTGGAGACACAACAATTAAAGAAGACATAGTTAATGGACAAAGTGACCACTGAGAAATCTGTAATATTTAGAAACCTGTTCTTCGGAGCCACAGTTTGTTACGCAATAGTTTAGGAATATCTGCTCTACACATTCGGCTCTGAAATTCAAGTCCAGTAAAGAATGAGTCCCGACAAACATCTAAACAAGGTATGGCTGCATGTTTTACAGTGCCAGTTATTGACGAACATGGATAAAATATACTGACGACAAACAGTTTGCAGACTATTTGTACACAAACTATTTCTATACAAATAGTTTGTTGCACTAACTGAAGCAAGGAAGAAGCTGGTGGACAGTCAATCTAAAAAACATGTTTATACAGCTGAAAGCTACACAGTCAGTGCTAGTTCCTTGTGTAAATTAAAACTGCGATACAGATGCCTGCTGGTTTTGGACAGGGTTACATTAAACATATGTTCTTTGAGTCAGTGAGCAGCTGTTTACCAGTTCAGGTGCCAGATTCATGCATATCACACACAAGGAGGAACAGCTTAAATAAGGTCTGTTTTTTCGTCTACTGCATTTAACTTTGCATATGTTCCGATCATTCCCATATAGTTATCATCTTAGCTGCTTTAAAGTATGTCCTGTTAAACTAGAAATTTGACAGTTGCCTTTTTCCAGTTAACACCAATTTTTAAGTCGTCGGAAACACAAAAAAATTACTTATGCCATTAATCTTTAATTAATGAACACCTTTGCAATTTTGCTGTTAGGATTTATTATTGAAATGCTAATTTAGCTTGAAAACTGGAGTTAAGCAGCTCGACCGATGAAGAGAACTGAAAATCTCTTTAAGGGATCGACGCAATAATAACACTGACAACGTTATTGAGTTAGAAAGAAATATCTCACATTCACCATTCCTTCGTTTTTCTCTCAGCTTCTACATGCTAGTTTAAAAAAAAAGAATGAAAGACTGAATGATGCATATTAGGTCTTTTGTGCCACAGGGCAAGTTTACTTATCATATTAGCACATTGATATTATAAAAATATGTACATTTATCCTCTAATCCAATCTAATCTTGACCTTACTCCACCAGCATTTTGTGTCTACCTTTAGTTTCATCCTAGTAGTTTTGGCTTAATTGCAAAATATTGTGTAAAAATCCAATCCATCCTGTTTCTATAAGGTGTTTCCCAGACCGACTGCGGAGGTGACAAGAAGGAGGTGGGAATGAAGTGTATGAGAGCATATTTTAAGCAACATTATCTACTTGTTAAACATCTTGCTTGGTTTTCCTTCCATTGAAGGCAAATGGGAAAGATGGTTCATGTGGTTGCCATGTTAATACTGATCAATGATGATCAAAAGTCAAAATGACTTTTACTTTCCAGGCTCACATAGCGTAGGAACTTGATCAGACACTATTTATAGACATTATCTAGAGTTAATGCCCCAGGAAAAGGAGAAAGAACATTGAAGAAAATAATAATGGAAGCCTCTCAGAGATTATGAATGATCGCTCACTCATACATAAAATAAAGCAGTGCCACAGATCATATTTTATGATTTTAAAAAGTGCACCTGCTGCTTTATAATTTCACATCATTATTCAGTGGAGTATTTTGGTGCTTATTATGCTGCCAAAATCTGCCAAAGGACACAGAATAAGTTCAGGTTTTCCAAGCTTTGTGATTTAAAAGTTTGTGAAGTTTTACAATAATGCACTAAAATTAGAAACCAAACCTAAGGATATTGCTAAAGAGCTACACTAAATACGAAGCCAGAGGTGGTTTAAAATAAGAGTCGTTTTTTGTCTTGTGTTACCATTCTGAGTATTTTGACCCATTATATAGTCTGACTTTGGCCGCAGAGCATAAGATGACACATTGCAGAATTTTCTTTTTGAAGAAAGACAGAGGAGTGACGATTCCAATTAGATTCTATGTAACAGTCAAATTGACTTAGCACATGCTGCACCTTGCCCTACACTTTACATCTTGCTCATCTGGTCATGATAAATCGCAGTCCCTCAAGCTTCAGGAGGTGCAAATTTCAATCACTCTTACTGTGAAAACACAATGAATCATTCAATTGGCAATATTACACTGGACAACCTCAGGGGCACTACACAAAGGCAAGTTCTTTCTATCTTCTAATTTTTAAAAAAATAGGACTATCGGAAATTGCCAGCAAGTCTTGGTAATGCTTCTGCTTTTAATGTAGAAACATTTTTCCCAGCAATGTTTCCTCTGTTGTCATCTCCTTCCCATTCAATCCAAGTTGGAATAACAATTGCATGCAAAATCTTTTCATTCAAAGACCGCTGTACGGGGTTACTTTACCCACAGGGTCATCACAGTTAAACACTGATTCAAGCTTATTCTCCCAGCAGGGGCTCTCAAGCAGTGATGAGAAATAGGATCCAAGTTCAAGTTCAAATGAGTTTATTGTCATGTGTCCCTGATGGGACAATGAAATTCTTGCTTTGCTTCAGCACACAGAACATAGTAGGCATTTACTTCAAAACAGATCAGTGTGTCCATATATCATTATATAAATACACACACATGAATAAATAAACTGATAAAGTGCAAATAACAGATAATGGGTTATTAATTTTCAGAGTTTTGTCTGAGCCAGGTTTAATAGCCTGATGGCTGTGGGTAAGTAGCTATTCCTGAACCTGGTTGTTGCAGTCTTCAGGCTCCTGTACCTTCTACTTGAAGGTAGCAGGGAGATGAGTGTGTGGCCAGGATGGTGTGGGTCCATCATGATGCTGCCAGCCTTTTTGAGGCAGCGACTGCGATCCTGCTTAACTCAGGGATGTTGAGGGATCCCTCATTGCCTCAAATAGAGTTCATTGAGCACCAACCAAGGACCAAGCTTGATACTTCTTTGCTCCATGTCTTTTTGAAATGGGAGTAAACTCAGTGAGCAAGTTTACTGGTGATTTCATAACATCTGGACACTCATCAATCGTGATGTAATGAATTCTACTATTGCTACCCAATACTGTATAATTTTTTGAAATGGACTCACACCCCAAGATCCCTCTGTACAACACTGCTTCTGGGGATCATGCGATTTACTGTTTGTTTCCCCTTATGTTTGACCTCCCACTGTGCAACACCACACATGATTAAACTCCACCTATAATTTCTCTGTCCAAAATTACAAACTGATCTATATCTTGCTCTATCCTTTGACAATCTTCCTTATTATCCACAACTCGCCATTTTTTGTGTCATCTGCAAACTTACTATTCAGCTTCCTTACATTTCCATCCAAATTATTTATCTATTTCTCAAGCAACAGAGGTCCCAGCACTGATCCTTGGGGAACACCACTGGTCACGCACCTTCAGTCAGAATAACTCCCTTCCACCTCAACCTTCTGTCTCCTTTGACCAAGCCAATTTTGAATCCATCCCATAAAGTCTTCGCAGAAGCTATGTGTTTAGTTTAGCTTAGTTCAGTTTATTATTGTTATGTGTACAGAGTACATGTGCTTTTGTTTGCGTGCTATTTAGTCAAAAGAAGACTATACATGAATGGCGCTATTGGTTGCTCCCGCTAGACTTTAGCCTTCCCCGTTGCACAGGCAGCAGATGGGATTGTGCTATGCATCAGCAAACAATAATTAGAAGAGCTACCATCGTCATAACATGTGCTGCAAACAGATTATCTATAAATCTGTGCAACCACTTATTAAGCTGGGTAACTGCCAGACTCTGTAATGTAAGAACAACTAATGTGATTTGCCCTAATCCTCAAAAAGTGACAAAATTTTACTCAACTTTTATTTGACACGAATAACTAGGCCAGTTGACCCAAGCTCCTTTTTCAACACCCAGTATTGCGTTTCACTGACTTCCTCCCAGAAGGGTTGGGCTGCTGTAGGAGTCGGCCAGGTTATGCTCCTGACCAGAAGTTGCAGCTGTGCCCATCTCCTTCAGTGACTGGAACTCATTTCCGGTACAGTGGAAAACAAGCCAACTTGGCAAGCCGGCTTTGGATCAGCATTCGTGCTTTAGGAAATGCCGACTCCTTTTCATGCGTTCCGACTGAGGTATTGTACTTGGATATAAGTCTGATCGAGACAGGGAAACATCTGATATTAGCATATCTTTGACCAGCGCCGATTTGTCCTTGAATTATTGTGTGCTATTATAAAGAGTAACAACTTGTGCAGCATCTTATGTCTCAAACCTCCTCACATACATTGAGTTACTGAGAATTTTAATCACTTGTCAACAATTCTCATTTGAACAATTTCACAAGCAAATGGACAAATAACTAGATAATCTATATTCAAAGCCACTGCCACGGACAAACTGCCCGATGTACTTTCAGACATGCTGAGGAATCTTTAACATGCATATAATTCAAGGGAACAGGTAGATCAGACCTTCGATTAATGTTTTGTTTAGTTTAGTTTAGTTTAGTTCAGTTTACAGATACAGCACGGAAACAGGTCCTTCGGTCTGCACCGACCAGAGATCCCCACACATTAACACTATCCTGTACACACTAGGGACAATTTTACATTTACACTTCAGTCTAAAAAAGGGTCTTGACCTGAAACATCACCCATTCCAGAGATGCTGCCTGTCCCACTGAGTTTCTCCAGTATTTTGTGTCTACTTACAACCTGGTTCCATGCTGTATAACTCTATGACTCTACGACGCTATAAGAAATGTCCATTTTTCAGATTTATCGATGCCAACTACTGTTGATTTTTTTGACCATTTCTTTCTGCAGCAAGGAATGGGTTCACTTTTGTGAATAATTGAGCCCCTTGGTTGCTAATACATCTTAGAATAGTTACACGGTATACATATACTGCATAGAAAAGCTTTTGAATGTACAAACATAAGCTCCAATAGAGAAATGTTTGAAGGTGACACACAGATGTAAAGAAAAAGTATTTATTTACAAGGTTCTTTAAATGATCTGTATTAATGCAAAAGTCACCAATATTATGTTATAACTTGGGACCAAGTGTAATGGACTGCATGGTAATTTTGAATCCTTAAAGAAGTATCAATTTATCAAAGTATGAATTACCACAGATGGCATGAACTGATGTACATTTCAGTTTATTTTAACAAGACTATATTATTTTTCTTGCACTGTGTCAGCTTGCAAGCTGTAACAAGACATGCCTTTTACATCCTATTTTTAGTGCAATGAGCAGCGGGAGCTCATTCAGGATTTCCCACGTCACTTTCCCCCTCCATGTCTGCTCTGTGTTGAAGAGTGCACAGCCCATCCCCAGTCTTTCATCCGAGCAGCCTTTGTGTGTGTGCGGGTGGTTACTGTGAGGATCTACAACACCAACGCAAACACTTGGGCGGTGAAGTCTAATGGGTCAGCAATCTGAAAGGATTGAGAAAATATCCCTGCCTACCCCGCTGATCTGTTCCTACTTAAATGGAGTGCCTCTTGTACAGTTAGTTTTGAAAAGCTATGTTAAAATAAAATAAATTTAAAAAGTTCCGTTCTTTTCAAATTATAATTTCTATTTCAATTTCCAATTCAGAAGGCAATCCTGTTTGTTAGGAAGAAACTGCCTCATGCAAAAACAGATGTCTAAATCTATTTCTTGAACTTTCCGATAAATTGTTTGACTTCTTTCTCAAACTATTTTGGTGAAGGAGATGAACAAAATCACTGCTTGTGATTTTTTAAAAATAATGTTGTGCATCTGAAAAAAGCTCATCAAACATTAATTTTATACAAGCAATATCTGCGTCTCCTTAAACATTCTGGACAAAGTAGTGGGCATGTGGAAAATGCATAAGTGAGATGCTCAGGGGGGAAAAAAGGAAATAAAATGGGCTTGCAATCAAATGGCAAAGTGTTGCAATATCTTGGTTTGCTTGTTTTGGATTGAACGTAGTTAGCTGAGAGTCTACAAGGACAGCGCAGAGGACAAACATGTGCAACGTCCAACACGCATGAAATGGTAACCTTAGCTGAGGAATGAAAGTTAATCCAGGGCATTTGCTTCACTCTGAGCCGTGTGTTTGCAGAGCATAAGCAGCATAATGGTAAAATGACCACTGCGTCGTGCTTATTGAAAAAGCATGCAATTACAGTGCAAAGAACCTTAATCTAAATCACTCTGGTGACCAGCAGTGATAATGCAATGTCCGCCTTCGTTCTTTTCATTCAGTAATTATGCCACATCCCCCAATCATCTTCAATTTATTTTTCCCTGTGTCACTGTACAACTGGCTCGAAACACAAATACTTCACATTCTCTAAAAATCTTTTTGATGCTTGCCTGCTAATGAGAGATGTTTTTTTATCTGTGGAGATAAGAATGCAACAAGAGGTGGCCTGAAGCTTTAACTAATTTGTTGGTAGTTTGTGAATGTTGCTCTTATTTTGTTATGGTCTCCAGTGCCCACTTTGCTTCATAGTCTGATGCAGATAGATTAATTCCCTCTGATCGTACTGAATATCGCTGTGCAGCCCAGTGTATTATTATTGAGAACTTTAAAAGAGCAATGCATTTAATAAGAAATTACATATCCAAGATTTTTTA
This sequence comes from Okamejei kenojei, assembly GCA_035221665.1. Classification (NCBI taxonomy): domain Eukaryota; kingdom Metazoa; phylum Chordata; class Chondrichthyes; order Rajiformes; family Rajidae; genus Okamejei; species Okamejei kenojei. Next base: position 77,888,084 of record CM069131.1, read on the forward strand.
TTGAACTCAATGACGTGAATTTTGCAACAGGAGAGGGTTATGGTTTTCAAATTAATAATCATGTTTTATTTTAATTAAAAACAAAGTAAATAAAAGTTTCATAATTATTAATACAGCTGCCTGCCATGAAATTCCTTTTTATTGAATAAAGGTCAAATTAATTTACAGCCCATGACAATTGTTATCGTTTCAACAGCCTTTACAGAGATGAACTTGCTATGCCACTTGCTTTTAATAATGTAAACTAACTTTGTAAATATAATAATTAAACACCATTAGTCTGATTCTATGATTGGACCAGTTGATGACTACGCATGGTACTGAAGGAGAGGAATAAAAACCTTCAGTATAAATTGGCTCCCAAGCCATAATTAGTAGCCAATGTGTATCCATTTGTTTTAATTAAGAAGTTTGAAATGCTTCATTATCTTTTAACTGTATAAACTTCCCGAGTGACTTCCTTTCATTAAGCACTGGCATTCTGACTGTCAAAACCTACTTGTTTATGAATTTTCATGTAAACCGATTCACCACAAAATAAATTAGTGGAAGATCCCGAATATTATAAACCTCACTCGGAGGGAAAAAATTGTATCTTTTGGAAAGTGTGCATAATTCAACGGTCAATTCAATGGTTCAATATTTGGCATGTGTGCAACTGCACGGTGAGTTTCTTTTTGCATATTTACCATGTTTTGCCACCATCTCAAGCGCCATTGCCGCGTATCTGGTCTCCTGGGGCGGTTACCGCTCCTGGTAGGCCCTAGGCTCCTACTGGGCCTCCTCGGTTGCCTTTAACTGGATCGGCCCGTGAACTGAAGTCCCTCTCCTCACCCGGCCATCTTTGTGTCCTGGTGGCACCTCCTACAGCCGACCTTGAAGGAACTGTAGACATTACCTTGGTTCACCCTCCTACTGGCCCACTCCTCGATTCAACGTCTCCAGTGGCGACCTCCCAGTACTGCGGTCCACCGAGCCTTCAGGCGGGTCAGGCAGCCTCATGACGCAGCTAGTCGAGCTGCTGCCTCACCTCGCATCAATCGTGAGTTTGAATAATCGTTTCAATTGTGAGCTTGCCTGTTGTCTGTGTGGAGTTTGCACCCTCTCTCTTTGACCCTATGGATTTCTTCTCAGCTCCCAAAATGTGTGTAACGTTAGGTTTTTTTCAATTCTATCATTTAAATTGCTCCGTACTGTAGTGAATGGTGCAATCTTGTAAAAAGTAGAAACAAAGAACTGCAGATGCTGGTTTATACGAAAGATAGACACAAAGTGCTGGAGTAACTCAGCGGGTCAGGCAGCATCTCTGCAGAAAAAGGATGGGTGACGTTTCGGTTCAGGACCCTTTTAGAACCCCCCTGTTAAGTACTCTGCACTACATTACTTGACCTTATTAGCAGCAGTAACAAGGCACAACAATTGGTTTCAATACCAAATGTGCAATTGCCAATGGGGTGAGAAAGAAAATATTTAGCCATGCAGGTGAGTTATTTTGTCCTCACGTCCTTGAGCTGTATGGTCACTGGAAGCAGAGGGAAACAAGGAGGAAGCCATCACGTTTAACATTACTGCTAACTCCTTGCATCCCAGGAAAATATTTTGGAAAAATTAGCACTCCCTGGCTTACGGAAAGTCACTGTCAACTCACATCCTATTTTCCAATCTGTGCTCTAGTCTAGAAAATCCGAGGATATAAACTTACAGTGTGCATTTCAAAGTTATCCTTACATAACAAGATGTTCAACCAGAGAATGAATATGCCAAAATGCATTTGACAGAGAGAGATTCAAAATTTGGATTAAGGACCCTAATTCAATTTACTCGGTGATGGGGTCATGGAATAAGTGATCATTTAGTTGAAGTTCAGCCCAAAGTCTAAGAGAGGAGGCCTGTTGCTATAAGCATAGCTGTTAATTTAATGCAGATACCTTAAGGCAGCTGTTAAAGAAAGTGAGAACAAGGTCAAACTAATGCACCTGCAATTGAAGTGCATGTGGGGTCATTTTCTCTTTTACTATCTTAAGTGCAAAATGCACATGTCAGACGGATGCATCGGAATACCAGCTGGGATAAATTCACTTGTCTGCTACCCAATTCACCCAGTTTCCTGCTGATCAAAATTAACACGCTATCCTCCATTCTTGAAATTCCTTAGGGAGCTCCGGGTGGGTGCCTGCAGCACATTATCAGATCATTCCCCTAAAGTGGATGCCTTGTTCAGTTACACCTGACCCTGGCGTATCCAGTGTTGACAGTGAAATATTGGAGATGTCTGTTTTGAATCCCAACATCTCTCACCTTGTGAAGTGTGCAAGAATTCAGCAAATAAAACATTATTTCCATAATGGTTCTGTAATGTTCCACTGGGTCTTCCCCTTCCTCTTCTTTTAACCAGGTTTCCTTACCACCCCCCCCCCCACCCCATACATTAATCCTCATGCCCGCCCTCCGGTCTGATCCCCCATCATTCCCCTGCAGGACCTCGTCTCCACCTCTGCCCCCATCTCAGGTTCCAGGTCCGCCAGGATGTAGAGCTATTCTTCTGTCGTCCAGTGATGACCCCTTCTCCCGTCTTCGCTGGTCCCCCTCCTCTTGGACTCCACCAGATGGCCTTTTATCCTCTTTAAACCTTTTCATTTCTAGCTGCTAGTCTGAAGAAGGGTCTTAACCCAAAACATCACCTATTCCTTTTCTCTAGAGATGCTGGCTGCCTCCAGCATTTTGTCTATCTTCGACGTAAAGTAGCATCTTCAATTCCTCCCTACACTATTTCCCTATTTCCTTCTGACATGGAAGGAGGCCATTCAGCCTGTTAGGTCGAAGCCGAATCTCAGAGGTGGGTGGAGGGGGGTGGGAGAAAGCTGGAAGAGAGGAGGACAGGACCAAGCATAGCACGTAATAGGTGAACACAGGCGACTCTGGATCAGAACATAGCCGTAGAGCAGGAATCTCTCTGAATGTAGATGGCATGCAATCTGTTCTGTTGTCGACATTTGTTATTCACTGTCTGGATGGGAACTCCCTGCTCTCCAAAAGGCAAATAAAACAAATAATAAATACATATATGTATAGGAAGGATCTGCAGATGCTGGTTTAAACTGAAGATAGCACTAAAAGCTGGAGTAACTCAGCAGGTCAGGCAGCATCTCTGGAGAAAAGTGATAGGTGACATTTCAGGTTGAGTCCCTTCTTCAGGTATAGTCTACATTATTTATATCTGAATGATTGTCTGTGTAGCTATATTTCTCAGTAGCATTGTGTTGAATGTTTGTCTTCTTTACTCTTAATACCTTCAATTCCATCTTTGATAAAATTTAATTTGCCTCCTTTATAAAAACAATATCTTAACTGAGGTAGCATTGATTGATTTTCAGTTGGACTCTATTGCCAAAATACAGAATTAAATGAATAAAGTTAATATTGAAATTCATGATTTGTTTATGACTTCCTAAATGCCAGTAAATCTTTCTAATTCCCTAATGAAGGGAATTCCCATTACTGTTTTCATTACAAAACGTTTTATTCCTAATTAGTTAGAGAGTTTTGAAATGGTATGTTGGCCACTCTGATAGAAGTTATAATAACTGACTGTTGTCAGATCATGGCACATTTGGTCTCATTGAATATGTCTCAAGAGATTGAATATTAATAGCAGTTAGACAGTAACTCCCACTTGAGGTACCAATGCACAACTGCAAAAGCATTTATTTCCAAAGATGTTCTCAACATATTAGGAAATATTCTGGAGATTAAATAAAATGGGATTTAATGGCAATAGAAACCAGGCTCTCAAGTGTTTCATTTTCTTGCTAAGATGAACCACATGTAGGCCATGCCTTCAATCGTTTGATATTTTAGATTAAAAATGGCTGTCAATTAACAACCCTGCATTCTAAACAACACTTTTCATATCACAAACCGAGGAAGGAATGATTGGCATGATCAGGATGGAACACATTTGATTATGAGTGAATGTTTCATACAAAACATATATATCATAAGAGTTTAACATGGATTCTGTGTTACTGAAGTGGGGCTTATAATATAGGGTAGATTTTAACATTTGGGCACTCAGCAGGTAGATCAATGGTAGACACCAAAAACTGACTGAAACTTCTGAGGACTGTCATGTTAACGTGTGGCCAGAGAGAAACACATCTCACACAGATGTTCTATGCAACACACTAGCAATAACTGCCAACAACTCAGAGAAAGGTAAGTGAAAATTATCAGGCTGGAAAAATTTAACTTCAGTGCACCTTCAGGCACTAAGAAAGATTTTACCAAAAAGGTTGCAGGCAAGATGTCAATATCCCAGTTGTACCTACCACCCCATTTACACACATACACAAGAGGCCAAAACTTGCTCTGCCACCTTAGGTACAAAAATTATAGAGTTAAAATAAGAAAATGGCAAGAGTACACAAGATATCGGCACAGATTGGAAGGGCCGAGAGGGCCTGTTTCCGTGCTGTAATTGTTATATGGCTATATGGTTAAATTAGATGGTGAGAACGGGTCTCGACTCGAAATATCACCCATTCCTTCTCTCCAGAGATGCTGTATGGCCCACTGAATTACTCCAACTTTTTGTGTCTACCTTGCTATTTTATTATCTTCCCTTTACATTCTAGTCTGCTATAAGACTTAAAATCAGGCCTGATATATTCATTCTTTTGAGCCAGAGTAAATATTATTTCCAGAGAGTGAATAATCATCAGATCACCAAGGCCTTTCCACCATCTATAAGCTATAGGTCAGCAGTGTAATAGAAAACTTTCAAACTGCTTTGGTTGTGTGCAAAGCTGATCAAGCTCAAGAAGCTCAACATCATCAAGAACATTGCAACCCTTTTCCTCAGCACATGTTTGTGAAAAAAAACACAATGTTCCGGAGTAGCTTAGCAGGTCAAGCAGGATCTCTAGAGAACATTCATAGGTGGCATTTGGGTTGGGATTCTTCTTTAGTCTGACAAAGGGTACAAACCCAAAATATTATCTATCTGTGTTCTCCAGAGATGTTGCCTGACCTGTTCAGTTACTCCAGCACTTTGTGCGTTGTTTTGTAAATTGGCATCTGCAGTTCCTTGTTTTTACCCTTTTGTGAATATTTGCCCCTTTTCTCAGCAACAGATTGTGGTTGCAGAGGCTCCCATTTGCAGAATGCACTGGAGTCACGCATGAGGACAACTTGAGTCATGCACCGTCATGCACCATTGTAAATGTATTGCTGATCCTACAGCGTCACTATCATAGTGTGGGAACATCACATGAGAGCACCTTCACAGAGAGATTCAGTGGTTCAAGAAGGCAGTGGAGTCCAACTCACTGGATATATTCAGGAGAGTTTTAACCATATAACCATATAACAATTACAGCACGGAAATAGGCCCTCTCGGCCCTTCCAGTCCGTGCCGACCATTTGTTTTCCCCTAGTCCCATCTACCTGCACTCAGACCATACCCCTCCATTCCCTTCACGTCCATATACCTATCCACTTTACTCTTAAATGTTAAAATCGATCCTGCCTCCACCACTTCTGCTGGAAGCTCATTCCACACAGCCACCACCCTCTGAGTAAAGAAGTTCCCCCTCACGTTACCCCGAAACTTCTGTCCCTTAATTCTCATGTCATGCCCTCTTGTTTGAATCTTCCCTACCCTCAATGGGAAAAACGTATCCACGTTAACTCTGTCTATCCCTTTCATCATTTTAACGACCTCAATCAAGTCCCCCCTTAACCTTCTGCGCTCCAAAGAATAAAGACCTAACTTGTTCAACCTTTCTCTGTAACATAGTTGCTGGAACCCTGGCAACAATCTAGTAAATCTCCTCTGTACTCTCTCTATTTTGTTGGCATCCTTCCTATAACTAGGCGACCAAAATTGTACACCATTTAGAGATAGTTCTTATGGCTAACGGAATCAAGGGATATTGAGAGAAAGTAGGAACGGGGTATTGACTTTGGATGATCAGCCATGTTCATATTGAATGGCGGTGCTGGCACGAAGGACCAAATGGCCTGCTCCTGCACCTATTTTCTATGTTTCTATGTTTCTAAGGTGACTTACCACCACCTTACCAAGGCTTGAAGGTAGAGGCAGTAAAAGCTGATTTTATTAGCAACCTCTAAATTTTGCTAATGAATAAAATCTTGACGTAATCACATTTAGCAGCAATTACAATTACCTTTGGAAGTAACATATATTTAAGCAGCTTGCATAAAGCACTGAACTAACAATATTGAATTTGAAATGCTCTACCATTTTGATCACCCATAATTATTAAAAATTATGGATGAAATCAGTCATGTACATCCATTTGATGTTTTCTTAAATGTGTTAATATTTATTATAGTTCTATTTGATCAGGGCAAGAAGCTTAGATCTGAAAGCTTTGCAGAGTGTCTGAAATGCAAATGAGCTAATTTTGCTTAATCCATTGTGCTTCAGGGTTCAAGTGCTTCAACCAAAGTTTCATGTGTTCTTCCTTGTCCACATCAAACACAGCACCTTTTATCTTCATAATCTTTACATGAGTGACCTGTGAACTTTATACTCCCTTATATTGCAACACGAGTAGATACAGTGGTAAAGAAGGCATATAGTACGCCTGGTCCCTACAATGTACAGGAGGGAACATTAAGAATGCCAGATGCAGTGGATGAGATTAAAAGAGGTGCACCTGAATCTCTGTCTCACCAGGAAGGACTGCTGGGGTCCCTGGATAGAGGTGAGGGAAAAGGTATGGGGACAGGTGTTATATTTCAAGCGGTTGCAGGGTAAAGCTGGGGAGAGGATAATTTGTTTGGCAAGGGATGAGTGAACTAAGGAGTTGTGGAGGGAACAGCCTCTGCAGAAGGTGGAAAGGGGTGGTGATAGGGAGATGTGGCTAGTGGTGAGGTATCGTTGGAGGCGAGGGAAATGTCAGAGGGATGTGGATGCTGATGGGAGTGAAAGGCAAGGACCAGGTTGAACTTTATCCTTGTTCCATCTAAGGGGAGGGGGAGGGAGAGCAGAATTAAGTTGACACAGAGGAGACACGGGTAAGAGGTCCATCTGTGACAGCAGGGGCTAAGCCACGTTTACTAAAGAAAGAGTACATCTCGGATGTCCGAGAATGGAAAACCTCATTTTGGGAGTGGATGGATGGCGATGGAGGAATTGAGAGTAGCAATAGTCTCTTTGTAAGATGCAGGGTGGGAGAAAGTATAGACTAGATCACTGTGGAAGTTGGTAGGTTTGTACTAGACACAAGTAGACCATGTGATGGAGACAGAGAGATCAAGAAAGGGAAAAGAGATGTCAGAGGTAGACCGAGTGATTTTGTCTCACACCTTCTGTCTTTTCATCTCTGGCCTTTGTCCAAACATCTGCCTATCAAACCCCCCTCACCTGTATCCAAATATTATGTACCAGCTTTCGTCCTGACCCTCCTCTCTTCCAGCTTTCTTTCCCTCTCCCACAATCAGTCTGAAGAAGGGTCCTGAACTGAAACATCACCTATCCATGTTCTCCAGAGACGCTACCTGATTCATATAGTGCATTTGCCTTCATTGGTAGAGGCATTGATAATAAGAGTCAGGAAGTCATGTTGCAGCTTTGCAGGACTTTGGTTAAGTATGGTGTACAGTTCTGTCCACATCATTTTAGGGAGGATGTGGAAGCTTTGGAGAGGGTGCCGAAGAGGGTTACCGGAATGTTGCATGGATTAGAGAATATTAGCTATAATGACATTTGGATTATTCTCTCTGGAGCATCAGAGGTTGAGGGGAGACCTGATAGAAGTATATACAATTCTTGATCGACATAGAAATGGTGGACAGTCCAAAGTTTTTTCCCCGAGTGGAAATGTGAAAGACCAGAGGGCATCATTTTTTGAGAGGGTCAAAGATTAACGTAGATGTGCAGGCCTAGATTATTTTACAGAGGGTGGTGGGTGCCTGGAACATGCTACCAGGTGCGGTGGTGGAAGCAGGGACGGTAGTAGCGTTGAAGAGGTTTTTAGATAGGCACATGAATATACAGGGAAAGGAGAGGTGTGAATCATGTGCAGGCAGATTAATTCATCTTGGCATCATGTTCAACATTTACGTGGGCCTAAGGGCCTGTTCTTATGCTATACCATTCTATGTTCTATACTCATATTCCTTCTCTTCACACATTTTTACTGTGTTCTTCTTTCGTGTCCTTGTGTTATATAGTGGCTTGCCACTGCTGAGCACATCGTTGATCTATTGAGTGTTAAATACAAGGTCTGCAGTTGTACATGGATTATCCAGCAATGGGCATTGCAGTAGGTGTTGCATTGTCTCGGTCTGTGTGCCACAGTCAATGGTTGTTGTACCCTCGATGTAGGCCCATTTGAGCATTGTCACCCTTGACCGCCCGACCCCGGTTCGCAGTCGGTTGAGACATCTCCAGTTCAGCCAGTGTTCATCAACACCTGGTGGTAAGCGCTCTGCTGCTGGTATGCCCATCTTGATGGAAATAGGGACAGTGGCTAGTCTGTGTAGTCTGTGTTTTACTGTGATAAAACTAGAAACATCGTTCCTCTAAAACTGGAGGGTACTTTTAAGGTGAGAGGGGATGTAGTTAAAGAAGATCTGGGGGACAGGTTTTTCCACACAGTTTGGTGGTATATTGAACAAGCTGCAAAGAAACAGGTAGAGGGAGATATAATTACAGCATTTAAACGGTATTTAGACCGTAATTTGTATAGTACAGGAGTAGAGGGATACAGGCCTAATGCAGAATAATGGGATTATCTCGGACAGGCGCGCGGCATGGATGAGTTGGGCTGAAGGGTCCATTTTGTGCCGTACAACTATGACTGTATGACACTTGTCTGGTTCCTTCATTCCCAGAGATGGAAAACTGTGGAAGCCTTTTCTCTGATGGCCCAACACTGTTTGAATCCTCAATTCAATCATGCTTAACCATTCTTTTTGGTTTCTTTGGCTTCTCCCATTGGTTTTACAAGTTATGTGCTTCCCTGCATCAGTACCTTTGTACTTTCTGCTGGTTTCTCAATTAAAACAAGAAATCCGTGCTCAAAAGTAAATATGTCAAATATATTTAATTAATAGCAAATCAATATCCAAAACAATAGATTATATCATCCACATTTTTTTATAGAATTAAAACTTTTTTTTGTGTCTAAGATTAAAGTATCCTTTAATAACAATGCAGGCATTAGGCAAAATCAATTGTCTTATGGGATTTATACTTTCACTTAACGTAGTCTCTTCTGCTTCTTATGCCCCAGAGATTGAACAAAAACACAGTGACTGCCTGTTATTGCCCCTGATTAACACAAGTTGTGTATACAAATGATTGCATTTATCACTCAGTGTGACAGCTTGGTTGGTTGTGGCTGGTGCAAAAACTAAAACATTTTTTTTAAATTACATATCGGGCACCCTAGTTTCAGAATATCCCATCACAGTTTTGACTCATCATGTTCTTTGCCAGCACTATCATTTTCTGACATCTTTCAGTCAAGAGTTTTGCTTTAACTTCCTTGTATCTAATCAGATAGTGGCATTCATTTCCTAATTTGACTCGGTGCTATGATCACAGCTAAGTCTGCCTCGTATGCCCAGAACAAGAGGTTTAGTGGTTCCAGATGTAGATGTTCTGCAGAGTCGGGTGTATTCAATACGCATTATGCTTTACTCTTTGAATCACAAGTAACTACAGGCCAATAAGCCTTACAGCCATGGTAGGAAGATTATTGGAGAAGCTGCTAAGGGATAGGATTGATGCGCACATGGAAAGGTGGGGGCTAATTCAGTATCGTCAGCATGGCGGGGGAAATCCTTTCTCACTAACTTGCTTTTTTTTATGGGGTTGCTAAGAAAATTAGGCAGAATGGTAGATGCTGTTCATCTGGACATCTAAGGGATTTCTCTTGCTGTGATTCTACTTTTCACCACAACAGGCAGACATGAACTATCTTTTGCAAATCTTCAATCCTCAGTAAGAGCACAGCCTTTCTCCTGCCATTACTTCCCCCTCTTCTCCAATCCAAGCCCAAATGTCCGGAATTGTCCTGAAATCAACCTCAATTCTAACTCCCACGAGATCGGTCATTCAGTACCTAAACCAAGCAGCTGAAGATTGTATCATAGGATCCATGATCACAATGTAGTTGTAACTTACTGTATTATCCCTTTAGTGCATCCATTTTGAGGCCAACGGCACAGCTAGTAGAGCACCTGCCTCCTAGCGCTGGGGACTTGGGTTTGATCCTGACCTCGGTTGCTGTCTGTGTGGAGTTTGCACGTTCTCCCAGTGACCACGTGGGTTTCCTCCGGGTGCTCTGGTTTCATCCCTCAAAGCGAAAACGTGCGGATTTGTATGTTAATTGGTGTCTGTAAATTGTCCCTAGCGTGTTTGGAATGGATGTGAAAGTGGATGGGCATAGAACTAGTGTGAATGGGTGATCAATGGTCAGCGTGGACTCAGTGGGCCAAAGGGCCTGTTTCCATTGTGCATCTCCAAACTAAACTTAAACTCTTTAAGAAAAGGGCCATCAATGGTCGTAAAAAACCTAGCTCTGGCTAGACTTGTGTTCCTTTCAATCTGCTGTAAACAACCAGATTTTACATGTAGCTAATAGTAGCTTTATTATCAATAAATCTGGCCTTATCTCAACTAATATTATCCTCTGGCCACTGTTGTAATTCATCTGTTTTAACATTTCAATTCACATTATTGAAACAGAAACATAGAAAAAAGGTGCAGGAGGAGGCCATTCGGCCCTTCGAGCCAGCACCGCCATTCATTGTGATCATGGCTAATCGTCCCCTATCAGTAAACCGTGCCTGCCTTCTCCCCATATCCCTTGACTCCACTAGCACCTAGAGATCTATCTAACTCTCTTAAATCCATCCAGTGACTTGGCCTCCACTGCCCTCTGTGGCAGGGAATTCCATAAATTCACAACTCTCTGGGTGAAAACGTTTTTTCTCACCTCTGCTTAAATGACCTCCCCTTTATTCTAAGACTGTGACCCCTGGTTCTGGACTCACCCAACATTTGGAACATTTTCCCTGCATCTAGCTTGCCCAGTCCTTTTATAATGTTATATGTTTCTATAAGATCCCCCTCATCCTTCTAAACTATAGTGAATACAAGCCTAGTCTTTTCAATCTTTCCTCATATGACAGTCCCGCCATCCCAGGGATCAATCTCGTGAACCCACTCTGCACTGCCTCAGTCACAAGGATGTCCTTCCTCGAATTAGGAGACCAAAACTGTACACAATACTCCAGATGTGGTCTCACCAGAGCTCTATACAACTGCAGAAGAACCTCTTTACTCCTATACTGAAATCCTCTTGTTATTAAGGCCAACATCCCATTAGTTTTCTTCACTGCCTGCTGTACCTGTAAGCCAACTTTCCGTTACCAGTGTACAAGAATGCCCAGGACTCGCTGCACCTCCCCCTTACCTAATCTAACCCCATTGAGATAATAATCTGCCCCATTGTTTTTGCTGCCAAAGTGGATAACCTCACATTTATCTATATTATACTGCATCTGCCACGCATCTGCCCACTCACTCAACCTGTCAAGGTCACCCTGCAACCTCCGAACATCCTCTTCACAGTTCACACTGCCACCCAGCTTTGTGTTATCTGCAAACTTGCTAGTGTTGCTCCTAATTCCCTCTTCCAAATCATTAATATATATGGTAAACAGTTGCGGCCCCAACAGGGCCGGCCTTAAGCCGATTGGACCGATTGCTCCCAATTGGGCCGAAGGGGGGCCCCGCGCAGTGTCCGGCTTGGCACTGCAGATACTGGTTTATACCAAAGATAGACAAGGAAAACTGGAGTAACTCAGTGGGTCAGGCAGCATCTGTGGAGAAAAGGAACGTGACGTTTCGTGTTGGCGCCGACGATGTAGTGCGGAGCAAAGATACGGGGTGTGGGGTGACGGTGTCAGAGCGAATGGCGGGCCCCGCACAGCCGCGGCCAACTATAGGATCGTTGGAAGCGACAGCGGCAGCGATAGCGGCTCCTCTAGCAGCCCGCCCGCCCGCCCGCCCAGATTGCGGCCGCTGCTTGCCAATCCTCTAACGGCGATACTGCTTTCAAAACAAACCCTCCCACACGCCGAGGCAGGGAGGAGGGAGGGATGGGGAGGCCCCCTTTTGCCGTCTGAGGCACTTGTACCTCTCGGCCCCGCACCTTGCTGTTGGCTGGCGGAGGAGGGGAGGCGGTGGCGAGGAGATCCCAACAGCCTCCCCCTTTGGCGGCAGCACTTGGCGGTGGACAGAGACGGCCAAGGCAGCGGGGCGATGATACTGTCCCTGTCCGATGAGCGCTGACCTCCCTTCCTTCTCAACTCCCCACCTCGCCCCCCCCCCTCTCTCTCTCTCTCTCTCTCTCTCTCTCTCTCTCTCTCTCTCTCTCTCTCTCTCTCTCTCTCTCTCTCTCTCTAGTATGCCCCCCTTATCCTGGGACCCCTCCTCTCCACTGATCCTCATTCCTACCTCTATTCAGTCCTCACTGACATCCCCTGCGCTCCCCTCCCCATCTACCCCCGCCCCCCATCTATTCATCCTGCACTGATCTCCCTATTCACCTTGCATTGATTCTTCTGCCACCCCACCATCCATCCTACACTGGTCCCCCAATTCATCCTGTACTCATCCCCTTTCCCATCCATCCTGCACTGCCTCCCCCCATTCATCATGTACTGATCCCCTCATTCATCCTATACTGATCCCCTCGATCCATCCTGCACTGATTCCCTCATTCATCTTTTACTGATCCCCTCATTCATCCTGTACTGATTCCTCCATTCGTCTTTTACTGATCGGCCCATTCTTCCTGTAGCGATCCCACCATTCATCCTGCACAGACCCTCCGATCCACACTGCACTGACCCCCCCATCCATTCTGTAAAAATACTCCCATTCATCCTGTAGTGATCTCCCATCCATCCTGTAGTGAACATCCCATTCATCCTGCACAGACCCTCCAATCCACACTGTACTGACCCCCCCCCCCCCCCCCCGCATTCATCCTGTACTGATCTCCCATTCATCCGGTAGGGAACCCCCATTCATCCTATACTGATCACCCCATTCATCCTGTACTGATGCCCCCCGTCAATCCCATACTGATCCATCCCCTGCGCTCTCCCCTCACAATTTTACCAATTCCAACAAACACGCACTAATTCCCCTGCCTCAATCCATCCATCCCACACCTTGCCTTCTCACCCTCCACCCCTGCCATCTATCCATCCCACACTGATTCACAGCCCCCCCTCTCCCCGACCCTACTGTGCTGGAAATGTCTTGAGAGCGAAAATTGACTATGTTTGATAACGGAATTAATCAAATGTGTTTTAAATCCCAATGTTATTATTTGTTTTAATTCACAAAGGTGGATTAATTAAATTGTGAACACGTGAAACATTAAAACCGCAGTGTTCGATTGTCACTGCTACCGTTGACACGTTATTACAGAATTCATTTTAATGGCAAATCAATGCTCTTAATATGGAGTATCAGTACTGTTATTTAATGAGCAACATTCACAACTATATGTTGGATTTATCCAGGTTTTACTTGTACAGTCATATACATCACAAATTTGGTCAGGAGATATTTCAGTTGAAATTTTAACGTTAATTCTGAAGTGGAAATGATGGAAACAGCGTTTATCAATAATTTAAAAAACATCTGGTGCATATAAACTGGGTTTCTTCATTGCTGTTCACAACACATACATTTAATCTGAATGCCCGGTAATATGGCATTTTGACACCTTTAAACATATTACCAAAAGAACATTTGCTGCAGTTATGTCCTTTGGCCATCTCCTGCCAGTTAGTGTAATGTTTAACCTCTCAGATGGGTAATGCTGGTTTTAACAGCTATTATCATAAAATGCCTTTAGAAATTTCCTTGCAACCTGTATATTTTGTTGTGGATAAATTATGTGGTAAGAGTGTTTCTGTACCAACAGCAATAATGACCCATACTATGGCCACGTCATGATAATTTTCGGTCCTTAACAGAAAACATGCTTGCATCAATCTGTAGTGTGCATGGTTAAGCACATATGTTACCATGGTCCAGGATTTATTGACACATGCTGATCATACGCTGAATAATCCAACCACATTTTTGTTTGGAAGTAGAAAGAAATAATAGAAATTGCATTAATTGTAATGTGTAAAAAGAGTTGAGATACTGTATTGTAACTTTGCTGCATGTCATTGTGATATATATCATGTCTTAATTGGTGAATACGTTTCGTTTGTGACTTTATTTGAATCAGAAATAATATGTGAATGCTTCATTGAGCATAATTCCGACTGGTAATTACGCACTTCGTTCAAGCACATTATCGCACACGTCATGCAAGCCGTCTTAAATTCGCCACCTAAACTGTCATTTGGCAACCTAAAAAGCTGCCAAAGTTGTCAGGCTGGCAACAGGGAAAAAAAGTTAAGTGGGAGTCCTGTGGAGTAATCTACTCTCGGCTAGGGTAGATCTACCCCAGGTGAAGGGGGGAGAGAGTGGTGGAGAGAGAGTAGGCGGGTGGAGGGGGAAGAAAGGGGTAGACGGAGCCGGGGGTGTGAGGCGGAATGGAGAAGGGGAGAGGGGGAGATCCATCACGGTCCCAGGGCAGTGCTCCTGCCCCTCCAGTCGCTGTGCTTCACACACACAGCCCCGGCTCTACCCCTCTCTCTCCCCGGGGAGACGCGGTGAACAATACAGGGAGGGCCTGGCCAGGGTTTGGAGCAACGTTTGGAGTAACACACACACATCACGCATAGACAACTAACATACACACACACACAATTAGGTTAGGATGGGGTAGAAGCCCAAAGGGTAGGATGGGGCTGAAGCCCAAAATTTAATGCCTGGACTGGTTTTTAACCAATAGTTATTGGTTTGCCAGGATCTACTTAATTAAATTACTTTATTTTCATTTCACAGTTACTAAACCAAGTGGTATTGTAACTATATACTTTTCAGAGGTGATCTACACATTTTGTTTGTTACTTGTAGGCTTACATGTATGCAATTTTATATTAAAATGTAGCTTAGATCTGTATGGTCCATTAACTCGCAGGCACTTTTTAAGCGCACATTTTGATTACTTTCCACTCTACCATAGAGGTATAAAGTCTATAATAGACTTTATTTGTAGTTCTATGATTCTACAGACCTTGGCTGGGAACCTGGGGCTTACCAAAATTGTTCCCAATTGGGCCCCACACCTCCTAAGGCCGGCCCTGGGCCCCAACACCGAGCCTTGCGGCACTCCACTCGCCACTGCCTGCCATTCGGAAAAGGACCTGTTCACTCCTACTCTTTGCTTCCGGTCTGCCAACCAATTTTCTATCCATGTCAACACCCTACCCCCAATGCCATGTGCTCTAATTTTAGTCACCAGTCTCCCATACAGGACCTTATCAAAGGCTTTCTGAAATCTAGATACACTACATCCACTGGCACCCCTTCATCCATTTTATTTGTGACATCCTCAAAAAATTCCAGAAGATTAGTCAAGCATGATTTCCCTTTCATAAATCCATGTTGACTTGGATTAATCCTTTTACTGCTATCCAAATGCCCCATTAATACCTCTTTAATAATTGACTCCAGCATCTTTCCCATCACCGAAGTCAGGCTAACTGGTCTGTAATTCCCCGTTTTCTCTCTCGTTCCTTTCTTGAAAAGTGGGATAACATTAGCTATCCTCCAATCCACAGGAACTGATCCTGAATCTATTGAACATTGGAAAATGAACAACAATGTGTCCACTATTTCTAGAGCCACCTCCCTGAGGACCCTGGGATGCAGACCATCAGGTCCAGTGGATTTATCATCCTTCAGTCCCATTAGCCTACCCAATACTATTTCTCGACTAATGAAATGTTCTTTCAGTTCCTCTACCCCCTTAAATCCTCTGTCCTCCAGTACATCTGGGAGATTGTTTTTGTCTTCCTTAGTGAAGACAGAACTGAAGTACCTATTCAACTTCATGCCATTTCCTTGTTGCCCATGATAATTTCACCCGTGTCTGCCAAAGAATTATCTGCAAAAAAGCTTTGACCTTTTAATGGCCAAGTGCAGTTTCCTGTCGGAGTTGATTTTCACATTACTTACACTCATGAACTAAAATACATTCAATTTATATACAGAACAACACAAAAAAATGTGAAACCAATTCGTGAAATCAATGAGCATACAAAAATATAAATGAAAACATCTTGGATATAAGGTTGCAATGATGAAGAGAAATTGTCATGTCTTGGCCTATGTCCAGTTGAAAAAGCAGCAATGTCTCATAAATACCCCCAAATAAAATATTCCTTATGAAAATTAATCGGATTACCTTCAATTTACAGGGTGAAGCAGTATTAATTTCAGGCCTGAAAGGATAAAATTGTACTCTGGGACATAACAGATTTAGATCAGAAACTCTATTCTGCGGCAATATAACAAACCAGTTCATTTTAATCTGTTTATTTTAACAGGAGATTTATGAACTTATGTGCACCTTTATATTTTGAGCTTCTGAACTCAGGTTATTATTAAACAAACAATTATCATCCAGCAACTGAATCATGGGGTATTAGGGTGAAATCTCTACTGAGCCTTTGCTTCAAGTTCCCATCTTTGAATTATTGCTTCTTGACATTGCTTTTTGCCACATGGTAAGTTCTGCCTTTGGGCTAATACAGCTCTGCTGGTGGACTAATACATCACTTTCCACATGCACCTCAACATGGCAATAATTTCAATTACAAAGAGGAGCATAAATGGAAATAAAATGAAAATAATACCAAAGTTAACAACCCACGCAACCGAAGATCTGCATTATATTATTATATTTTCTTTCATTTGTGAATTTTAGCTAAACAAAAACATTTGCAGTTATAAAATGAAGTCAACTGCTTTCAAGCCATATCCACTTCCCTGCCAAAAATTAGTGAATAGCAAAAAAATTCAAATGGGTTAATGCACTTCAAATGTCAAGATACTATTCAATAGATTATTAAACCAGCAGCAATGTGTCTTTTCTCTGGTTTCTGGCAATACTTGCTATGGTGCGGGAAGAAAAATGATTAGCCTTAAATGGTGATGAGGCACTTATGTAGCATAAGTGACCTACACTCACGCAACATCAGAGCAGTTGCCTCTGGGTGAAAGGTAAATGCATGAAAATAAACCAACGGCCAACAGTTCACATGTGTGGTGTGAAGAATGTTACAAGAAAAGCAGCTGTGTCCTTGCAATAAAAACAATGGGACCGCAGGCAGGGTGAAGTTCACCCTCGAGTATGTTCCAGGGGATGGTGCCCGATAAAATCAAATTCATTTTTAGGTATACTGAATATGGATGCTAGACACAAAATGTTGTAGTAACTCATCGGGACAGGCAGCATCTTTGAAGAGAAGGGTCCGAAAGATGACGTTTCTGTTCTCGATCATTTTCTCAGGAGTTACTCCAGTATTTTGTGTCTATCTTCAGTGTAAACCAGCATCTGCAGTTCCTTCTCACACATACTGATGTCTGGTTTGCTAATAATCTTTGGATATCCACTGAAAACTAAGATTATAAATGCAGGAATTTTCCTCAGCAGTTTTACAATCATCTAACATGTCACCCAACACATTCACATGTTACATGATCTGAAGAAGAGCCCCGACCCAAAATGTCACCTTTTCATGTTCTCCGGGGATGCTGCCTGACCCGCTGAGTTACTCCAGCACTCTGTGTCCTTTTGTGTAAACCAGCATTTGCAGTTCCTTGTACCTACATGTCGCTTGGATGTAGATTGTTGGATTTTCTGGAAGCACACATTTTATTGACAACCCGCCGATCTTACTGTGGCTGAATGTCTCGCTAAGAAACAGCACTGTTTTCAGTAAACAGGAGTTGGGTCAGGCTTCATGGACAGGACCAGCCTTTGCAAGGGCTCCTGGAGGAACATTGACTCCCACTACTTATCTTTGTTAGTGTACAGAGCCAGATACCACAGCACTACATATTTACACTCTTAACTGCCCCTTGAGCATTTGGGACTCGTTTTAAATACGAAGAGAGCATTAATGTTTCCATCTCAGCTTGCTAAACATTGGATGTCACAGGGCCGAAGAGATATACAGCACAGAAATGGGCCCTCGGGCCCAGCAAGTCCACACATTTACACTAGTCCTGCACTAATCCCATCGTTACTCTTTCTACCTTCTCCTCAAAACCCCCCTGCCCTAAATTTTACCACTCACCTATAAACCGGGAGCAATTTACAACAAAATCAATTAACCTACCAACCAGCAAATCTTTAGTATGTGGGAGCAAACCAGAGCAACTAAAGGAAAACAATGCAGTTCCAGGGAGAATGTGCAAACTCCACACAGAACACAAAGTCAGCACTGAACCTGGCCTTGGACTCTGTGAGTCAGCAGCTCTACTACCTGCACCATTGTGTCATTATTTTAAACACAGAGGACAAGCGTGTGCCAGCATATCAGCTCCTGCATTCAGAGCTCTCCTTGCACATACAATTCTAATTCAAATCCTTTCAGGAAGGATGTACAAGGTGTTGCCATTGCTAGAACTGCTAAGGTTTCAATGCGGCAGATGGCACATAAAAGAAGGCTGCCAGTAACAGCCTCACGAGCATCAGATGTCAGTCGGTATTGCCAACAACATTGACCATTGCATGTGCTGCCAGACCTTGTGGCTGTTCTTATTAATTTTGACCCTGGCATCGTTCAAAGCCCAAGGTTTTCTCATTGTGACCAACATACCTCCAGCAAGCAACATTGTCTAAACAGGTAAATGCACCTTCACTTGAGCGCAATTTTGACTGTGGCATTTGCCAACATAGCA
This sequence comes from Okamejei kenojei, assembly GCA_035221665.1. NCBI lineage: Eukaryota > Metazoa > Chordata > Chondrichthyes > Rajiformes > Rajidae > Okamejei > Okamejei kenojei. The sequence continues at coordinate 77,906,961 of CM069131.1, forward strand.
ACAGTCGGTAAACGTTCAAGTTAATAGTTTCAAGCTAACGGGTGTCACGGTGGTGCAGCGGGAGCATTGCTGCCTTACAGTAACAGAGACCTAGGTTTGATCCTGACTATACATGCTGTCTGTATAGAGTTTGTACGTTCTCCCTGTGACCTGCATGGGTACCTCTGGGTTTCGTCCCACACTCCAAAGATGTACAGGTTTGTAGGCTAATTTGCTAGGTAAAATTGTAAATTGTCCCATGAGTGCAGAAAAGTGTTAGTGTGCGGGGATCACCTGGTTGGCGTGGAGCCGGTGGGCCGAAGGGCCTGTATCCTCGCTGTACCTGTAAACTAAACTAAACTAATCACCAAGGAGCTTTAGGGCTTGAATAAGAGTTAGAATATGGCTTTATATAAGTTGAAGACTTCCTTTAATTCATATAATGCAAAACCATTTTTCCCTGCTCTGATTCAGCTAGTCAACAGCTAGTTCTGTTAATCAGCATGCCCTCTTTTCTGGCTACAATTTGGATCTTAGTTTCAGTTTTACTTTGTGAATTAGCATTTACAATATCATGATAAATAGCAGAAGCCTTTCAACATATGCCAAAGCCAACTGTACATCCATGCTGAAAGTGCCATGTCAAAACAAAACTGTAAAGTTGGAACACATGCATCCAGTCCGCAGCATGAAGCAGAGTGAATTACAATCTATGATTTATAGACACAGGTTCACCTGGAGAAGAAAGTTCATGTAAATGTTGCGAACCAGGCATTGAGCAGTTTGCCTCTAAATGGAGCAATGTCTTTTTGTAATGTTGTAAATAGCACCCATTTTGCGAAGAGCACAGAAAGCTTGCAGCATAACACCATATCTGGTTAGAAATTATTTTAAAAGCCCCTTGCATTTTCTGGACATAGAAAATACGTCACAAGTAATCGATTTCTTCTGTCCAGTAGACAAATACTGCAGAACTGGGGAAACACCTATTGCTTATTCCTGATAATATTTGTAGGAAAATGGCTGGCAGGAACTCTGGGAGATCTGCATACTGTGCTTTGAAAAATGCCGTGGGATTTTGATCTTCATCTATAAAATGCCACCTCGGACACTTCAACTTAATCAAAATGAGTAGAGCTGCAACCTTACAATCCCAAAGACCAGGATTTCAATCATGATCTCAGGTGCTGTCTATACGGAGTTTGCATGTTCTCCCTGTCACAATGTGAATTTCCTTTAGCTGCTCAGTTTTCCCGTGTGGCTGCCCAACACATCTTGATCCAGCACAGAAGAAGGCAGTGGAATTTTTTTTAAACACACTAACTGGACTCGGATAGAATAGCTCACTGTGGTAATCACAACAAACTAATCCTAAATATATCCCCCTTATCACTCTCCTTAAATATAAAACAATTACATTTAGACTTTAGATATACAGCGGAGATTCCGGCCCTTTGACCCACGAAGTCCGTGCTGACCAGCGATCACCCCGTACATTAACACTATTTACACACAAGGGACAATTTTACAATTTTGCCCAAACCAGTTAACCTGCAAAATTAACCACGTGTGCCAGGTGTACACGTGTGCCAGGAAGAACATACAAACTCCATGCTGACAGCACCTGTAGTCAGGATTGAACTGGCACTTACATTACAATCTGGTCAAATTTGTACAATAGGTAGAGCAAGGGGGAAGATACAGAGTGCAGAATATAGTGAGCATTGTAACGTAACAGATTTGCCTCTGACACACAAGGGTAACACTGCCTTTGTTGGTGTGATGTGATTCAGGGACTGCAGGCTTGTGTAATGCATCTATCATGGTAACAATCGCACTGTAGCATCTTGGATAATAATTCTGAGGCCAGATATTGCCTGTGCCATCTGTGCAAAAAGTCACCTGCCTCTTGCACTCCCTGACCTGCAGTCTTCCAACCTTTTACACTCGATGGTTTGCCAAAGGACCTCCTTGTAGTGACCATGTGACACAGATGGGATGGCCACATTGCCATTACCACATCTGTGGGTTATTGTGTGTTTGTACTGCAGAACCATGGCCCGAATGACACTGCCATCTTTATTAAATGTAATTTATATTCTTGTGACTAATCCACATAGACACACAAAGATTAGGTCCACTGTATTAAACACATCCCTCTATGAATACCTTCATCAGTAGGTGGTCATAGACATAGACATAGACATAGACATAGAAAATAGGTGCAGGAGTAGGCCATTCAGCCCTTCGAGCCTGCACGGCCATTCAATATGATCGTGGCTGATCATCCAACTCAGTATCCTGTACCTGCCTTCTCTCCATACCCCCTGATCCCTTTAGCCACAAGGGCCACATCTAACTCCCTCTTAAATATAGCCAATGAACTGGCCTCAACTACCTCCTGTAGCAGAGAATTCCGCAATTCACCACTCTCTGTGTGAAAAATGATTTTCTCATCTCGGTCCTAAAAGACTTCCCCCTTATCCTTAAACTATGACCCCCTTGTTCTGGACATCCCCAACATCGGGAACAATCTTCCTGCATCTAGCTTGTCCAACCCCTTAAGAATTTTGTAAGTCTCTTTAAGATCCCCCCTCAATCTTCTAAATTCTAGCGAGTACAAGCCGAGTCTATCCAGTCTTTCTTCATATGATAGTCCTGCCATTCCAGGAATCAGTCTGGTGAACCTTCTCTGTACTCCCTCTATGGCAAGAATCTCTTTCCTCAGATTAGGAGACCTAAACTGTACGCAATACTCCAGGTGTGGCCTCACCAAGACCCTGTATAACTGCAGTAGAACCTCCCTGCTCTTCTACTCAAATCCTTTGGCCCATCACTACCAGAACTAAAAGGGTCTGAAAATTCCACCTTTTTCTCCACTTTATTTTTTCATATTTTCTTACAATATGGAGGAGACCATTCAGTCCATCAAGCCTATGCTGGCTCCTAGAGCAAGTTATTTGATCCCAATCCCCTGCTTATTTCCCTGTAACCCATTCTCTCAGCTCTATTCTTTTTCACTCTCCACCCACCTGTATAAGGGACAATTTTACAGTCCCCAAATAACCTACCAACCAGCACATACAGAAGGAAATCAGAGCACTTGGGGAGAACACACAGGGTTACATGGAGCAAATACAAATGCCACGTTGTCTGCACCTGAGGTCAGGATTTAACCCCAAATAGTAGAGTTGTAAGGCATCTTGCATTACCAGCCGTTTCCCAGGGCTAGCTGTAGGATACAAGACATATGAAATGTTGGTAAAGCCATTGGCTGCACAAGCTATTGCTGAAGCTTCATGTTGGGACATTATCTAGACTGGACTTCATCAGTCAGGAAACTGAGTATACGTTTCAGTTGAAATTGAAGTATTGAATTAAATTTTTGCAGCCCTGCTATAGGAAAGATGCCATTAGGTTGGAAAAAGTGCAGAGAAGAATTATGAAGATGTTGCCAGGACTTGAGGACTTGAGATATCCAAAGAGATTGGGCAGGCTAAGACGTTATTTCTTGGAGTGCAGAGCAGCATGAATTGCCAAACTTGCAATTTTCAAAAAGCTCCAGACAAACGCAACGGGTCAGGCAGTTATTGCCACGTGTACTGAGGTACAGTGAAAAGCCATTTGTTGCGTGCTTTCCAGTCAGCGAAAAGACTACACATGTTTAAATTTAAGTCGTCCACAATGTACAGATAAAGGATAAAATGCACAACATTTAGTACATGATGAAGTCTGATAAAGTCCAATTAAAGATAGTTCAAAGGTCTCCAATGAAGTAGATGGGAGGTCAAGACAGCACTAGCTGGTGAGAGGATGAATAGACGTCACTTTGCATTGAGTCCCTTCTTCAGAGGGTCAAGACCCTTTGTCTGTCCATTCCTTCCACAGATGCTCCCCGTCCTAATGAGATCCTCCAGCATTTTGTGTCTTGCTCAAAGTTCCAGTTTCTTGTGCCTCAAAAGTCTCTGATGGTGTTAGATTAAGAGGTTCCCTCAAGGTCTATGAAACAACCCCACACGTTGCCTCGGTAATTACTTGTGGAATCAATAGAGATACCAGTTAAATTACTGCCCGCAGCAAAATCTCCAGGCTCCTCTCACTTAACACTGTGTTAGTTCGCTCCAGGTCTCTTTGCAGGACTTCAACAATTGGGGGTAGAGTGCTGACATGGATAGAACATTGGTTGCCAGACAGGAAACAAAGAGTAAGGATTAATGGGTCCCTTTCAGAATGGCAGGCAGTGAATAGTGGGGTACTGAAAGGCTTGGTGCTGGGACTGCAGCTATTTACAATATACATCAATAATTTAGATGGATTCAAAGTAACATTAGTACATTCGCAGATGACACAAAGCTGGGTGGCAGTGTAAACTATGAGGAGGATGCTATGAGATTGCAGGGTGACTTGGACAGGTTGGGTGAGTGGGCAGATGCATGGCAAATGCAGTTTAATGTGGATAAATGTGAGGTTGTCCACTTTAGTACCAAAAACAGGAAGGCAGATTATTATCTAAATGGTGTCAAGTTGGGAAAAGGGGAAGTACAACGGGATCTGGGGTCCTTGTTCATCAGTCAATGAAAGTAAGCATGGAAGTACAACAAGCAGTGAAGAAAGCCTTCATAACAAGAGGAGTTGTTATAGCAAAGAGGTCCTTCTGCAGTTGTATAGGGCCCTAGTGAGACCACACCTGGAGTATTGTGTGCAGTTTTGATCCCCTAATTTGAGGAAGGACATTCTTGCTATTGAGGGAGTGCAGCGTAGGTTTACAAGGTTAATTCCCGGGATGGAGGGACTGTCATATGCTGAGAGAATGGATTGGCTGGGCTTGTACACTCTGGAGTTTAGAAGGATGAGAGGGAATCTTATTGAAACATATAAGATTATTAAGGGTTTGGACAGGCTAGAGGCAGGAAACATGTTCCCGATGTTGGGGGAGTCCAGAACCAGGGGCCACAGTTTAAGAATAAGGGGTAAGCCATTTAGAGCGATGAGGAAACACTTTTTCTCACAGAGAGTGGTGAGTCTGTGTAATTCTCTGCCTCAGAGGGCGGTGGAGGCCGGTTCTCTGGATACTTTCAAGAGAGAGCTAGATAGCAGAGTCGGGGGATATGGGGAGAAGGCAGGAACGGGGTACTGATTGGGGGTGATCAGCCATGATCACATTGAATGGCGGTGCAGGCTCGGAAGGCCGAATGGCCTGCTCCTGCACTTATTGTCTATTGTCTATTAATATTCTGAGCCTAGAAGGACAGTTCTATTCATTCCATAAATAGGAAAAATAGTTGGGTCCACTTGCACTTTGTGGTCCCCAACATATCCAAAATGTCCACTTAGCTGGTTAGTTAGTGTACGGGGTGACCGTTGGTGTGCGTGGGCTTGCTGGGCGAAGGATCTGTTCCGCGCTGTATCTCTAAAGTCTGACATCTAAACTCACGCAATACTCTTCCCACAACCTTCTCTTTTTGAAGCAATGTACGACAAAATCACTGACCTCAAAATCAGAACGATCCCTTTCTCAGCACCAGTCATGCTCTGTGATTTTTCCTTATTTTAATGTGAACAAAAGCTGCCAGACTGAGACAGATCTCGAACGCAATATCCACTAATCCGGAATGGCACTTCCCACCTTTCCCCAGTGTAGCACACAGAGGAAGTTGTCTGCATGTTGGTGGGTGACCTATGGAATATGCTGTCGACCAACAGAGAGCCCAGCACTGCAGCCCCACTCCTATACATGTAGCAGGCTGCTTCCCAGTCAGTGCAATATTGGGTGCCAAAACATGCTGCACAGAAAAGGTAAAAGAGACCGTGGCATCTGTCCCATCCTTCCACAGAATCTCCCTGACCTACTGAGTTCCTCCAGCACTTTGTGTTTTGGTCAAGCTTACAGCATCTGCAGTTCCTTGTGCCTCAAAAGTCTTGGATTGTGGATGATCTGCCATGATCACATTGAATGGCTCGAAGGTCTGAATGGCCTACTCCTGCACCGATTGTTTATTGTCTATTGCCTTTATTGCAGTGCCAGAGTATGGCAAGGTATTGGAGTCATCTCATGTGATACAAGGCAGCCTTAAACACTGCCCTACACAGACATACACACACACACTGTTGCACAGGTGCAGAAATATATGGTTAGGTCAGACTTAAGCATCATGCTCCTGTTCTGGAACTATGTTTTCGGGATCCTTTCTCTGACTACTTTCCTCCAAGTAAGAATTGTGCAACTCTACATAAATCACATGGTGATAGGTCAATTTAACTTTAGCAGGCGGCTCCAACGGTGAAATCAATAGGCGGCATCAGTAGAAGTACTTCAAATGATGTTGTACAATCAGGGAGGGCAGGAGAGGTTTACCTTTTCTGCGCAGCATGTTTTGGCACCCAATGTTGCAGCGTCTGGGAAGCAGCTTGCTACATGTATAGGAGCGGGCCTGCAGGGCTGGGCTCTCTGTTGGTCGACAGCACATTCCGCCATGCACACCACTCTTTCTGTGTACTACACTGGGGAAAGGTGGGAAGTGCCATCCCGGGTGAGTTTTGGTGCCTACTTGGGTGATGCTGTTTCCATTTACTTTATAGAATTTCTGCCTATTACACTCTTGCTGGAGGAAACAAATAGAGTCATAGAATCATACAACATAGCCACATGTATGCGCATGTGCACACACACCACACATGCACGCACACACTCACACACACAAACACGCGCGCACACGTACACACATGCATGCACGCATGGAGACACACACACCCACTCACCCACTCTCACTCACACTCAGACTCACGCACTCACACTCTCACACACTCTCTCTCACACACACAGACATACACTTTATGCTTCAGCTCAACTCAGAACTGAAACAATTGATGTGTTGCATCAGCTTTCAATTTGATCCAGGCAGACGGAACAGTATGTTCTAGGAAATGATTGTTGTGACCAATTAAATGTATATACAACTATGTTAACTTATTGTATATGAAAACCCAGCTAACTGTCTATTTGAATAAAGCCCCCCCCAAATAAATGTTCATTTTTGGATTGAATGCATTGGGACCCTAATTCAAATAGTCTGCCACCATACAAACAAAATCTCTGATATTAGTAAAGAAGGCTTTTAAACAGGAAAGGAGTTTATTCCTTGGAGCACAGGAGGCTGAGGGGTGATTCTTTGGAGGTGTACAAAATCATGAGGGGAACCAATAAAAGTGAATGCGCCAAGTCTTTTTGCTTGGGTCGGGGAATCATGAACAAGAGGGCATAGGTTTAAATTAAGAGGGGAAGAATTTCATAGGAACCTGAGGAGCATCTTTTTCACACAGAGTGCAGCGTGTATATGTAATGAGCCACCAGAAGAAGTTACATTGGAGCAGGTACAATAACAACATTTAAAAGACACTTGGATGGGAACAAGGACAGGAAAGATTTGGAGGATATGGGCCAAATGTCGGCAAATGGGATGAGCTTAGATAGGGAATCTTGATCAGCCAAAGGACCTGTTTCCGTGCTGTACGACTTTATGACTCTAGATGATGACACATTTTCTGGGTGAGGCTCTTTTCCCTCCAGAAATAAAGTTGCCGTTAACATGCTACACCTTTGGAAAGAAAATGCTTCACATCGTCAAAGTTTGCCCTGCAGGCTTCCGCTAGGTATTTACCAGAGACAGCATTCAAATGTGCCCTAAATTTCAAGAAGCTGAATACTTGAAGTCTTCCATCTGTTCTCCTTCAACTTTAAAATGACCAAATTTAATATTTATTATTATTCCCAGATGAATCTCAGCATTTCAAAACAAAAAAGCTTCTGGCAACATTCTGTCAACATTTACTGATACATAATACCTAATTACACAGAAAGAAACCAATACTGGGGTAGTTATTTTTCCAAATATAATACATCTGTAGAATTAACAACAGAAGCCTTTTGTCGGTATGTGGCAGTTTTATGACCTAATTGTGTTTTTTTTGTTGTCTCCTTTTAAAAGATTGACGTTTTTTCTGAAATTAAACGGCGTTACATAGACTTAAAGGTAGATTGATGATATCTTTAAAAGGGCATACTATCTATAAAGCCGTTTAAAAAATTGGAAACAAATGAAAATAAATGCATAAAATCTAGTAAGCGGCCACTAATTTGCAAGATATTTCCTTTTTAGATTGTTAAACATTTTGAGAGGACAGAAATAGTTAAACCACGGGAGGTTGCTGGTCCACTTTTCTGGGATCTGGTCTAACGGGTCGGTGCAGACTTATTGAGCCAGAACATACTAACAGCTGGTTGGTGGTTCTGTTATGAACTATTGGTTAGCTGCAGTTCATAGGTCAACATATTCCAGGTCCCAGTGCAGGCACACTGCAGCATGGAATGCATTAGAGGTCAGATGCAGGCATGACCTATCTTTTGCTGTGCCTCAGGACTCACCATTGGATCATGGGGCCTTTTGTATTGTGCCAATGTTAGGTGGCAGATACCCTGTGTATGTCCCTCAGCTTTATGCCATCTATAGTAGGCACATCAGACATGGCCCTATTCTTGTGGTCACTGATCTTCACTAGAAAAGTATGCAAACGGAAATAGTTTGTTTTAATGTCAATGTTTTCAACCAATTTATAGAAGTTTAATGTGATTTCAAGTGAATGTTTTATTTATTTTTTATTATTAGTTTTAAAAATATATATATTTAAGTGGATTTCAACTTTGTAAAGGCTCTGGTCATCAGAAACATTGGGAAAGACAGGACATGTCATAAGACCGTACAAGCTATCAGAAGGTCATCAGGGTGAACAGTGGGCAACCAACAATCTAATTTATAATTGTAGCCCACTCCATTTCACAGGAAGCCATGTGAGTGTCAAGAGTGCAATGCGAGCTGTAGTGTATGGCTCAATGACTAACCTGGTGGGATAGGCTCGAATGGAGGGGCTATAAACATAAGGTTGGGTCAAGAACAAATATTCCGCAACATGAGCATATTCCCACTTCCATGACTGAAAAGGCAATCTTTTGTACACTTTCACCGCGAGGGATCATTTTAAATGCTGCTACGTGTCCAGATTGGACAGTGAAATGTTTTGCTATCTGGAAAACATACCTCAATTTTATGAAGACAATCTCTTTGGGTGAGCTTTTCATGTACTGGTAATCTAATCAAGTTGGTGAAGGGAATGTAAAGGGACTGCAAAGAGAGAGCCGAAGCCTAGAAGGGAGCAGACAGACAGCATGGGAGAGGGAAGAGTTTTGAGAGAAGAAGCAATGAAACTAAATATCTTCAAAAAGGAGAAACTTATAAATGATAGAGCAGAAAGGGATTTGGAAGTACACAAAACATCAAAAACAACCATTATAGTTATCCATGCTGTTAAGAAGGCAAATAAATTGATCTGTATTGTTAGGTGGTTGGAGAAGAACGGTAATCAACTCCTGCTGCTATTACAGATCTTTCGTGAAATCTCATTTGGACTTAATTACTTGAAGCTTTGGTCTCTGTCTTTATCCAAGGATATATTTATCTTTGGAATCAATACAGTGTAGATTGATTCCATGTATGAGGTTTGTCCAAAGAGATGTAGTTGAATAGATACACCTAAACCTTCCAGTGTTTATAAGAATGGGGTGTGATTTCATTACAAGGTGAGTTTCTGGGAGGTGCTAACGAGATGGATACAAACAATGGCCATTTAGGGCATCAATCAGAATTGCCTCCGTGCAGAGGCTATACATTTCTACTCAAGAACCTTGATCTGTGGATCTTCAGTAAGTGAGTTTGTTCAAAGATTTTTGGACATTGTGGGAATGAAAAAATATGTGAATCATGTGGGAAAGTATGCTTCAGATAAGTGACTTTTTTGTTGTCGGTACTAATAAAAAAGATTTCTTCTGATTTGTAAAGCCCTCGTACTCAAAACGATATAATCTCTGATGCTTTGAATGGGAGGGAAAATTGCTTCCTTGCGTGCTGTCAAGTCAGTTTTTTAGAGCAAGCAGTGATACTGTGACTTGCACTCTTGCTACATGCGAGAGTGGCAGACTGCTTACAGTGACAGATGACACTTGGGACAGCTTGGAAGATGGCAGCAATGGGAAAGCTTCACCGTGTGCTCAGCTTTATTACTGCAGGTAGGCCATCCCTGTCCGCAGACGGCACAACTCCGCCAACAAGAAGTTGACAGTAGTCATTTCCAGATGTTTGGCTGCTTATTGACTGCTCTGCACAAGTGCAAACTTCAGGCAGATCCTAGTGTGTGCAAACAAACGCATGAACACCTTCCCCTTGCTGCCTTGCAGCGCCTGAGACCCGGGTTCGATCCTGATTACGGAGGCTGTCAGTATTGGGTTTGTATGTTCTCCCCATGAGCATGTGGATTTTCTCCAGGTGCTCCGGTTTCCTCCCACAATCCAAAGACGTACAGGTTTGTAGTTTGATTGGCTTCGGTAAAATTGTAAATTGTCGATAGTGCTAGTGTATGGGAATCACTTGTCAATGCGGACTCGGTGGGCCGAAGGAGCTGATTCTGTGCTGTATCTCTAAATTACACTAAACTGAGCTGTTGAAATTCCATTGGAGCCAGATCCAAAACGAATAATATTCGGAATGTCAGAGGGCTATGCTAATTTAACGATATTTCAAAGACGCTTCATTGACTACGGGTTAATAACTGCGAAAAAACTTCTACTTAATTTCTGGAAAAAGATAACAGTCCCCACAGTGAAGATGTGGATCACAAAAATGACCGAGACACTACATCTAGAAAAAATAAGGTTCTTCTTGACTGACAAACCAGATCAATTTTCAAAAATATGGTCTCCTTTTATTGAATTTCTTCAAAAACATAATGGTTGAACACAAACTCAAAACAGATCGTAGGGCTGGGAGATGGGCGTACGGAAGGGTAGTTGGATATGTCTCCGCTTCTTTTTCACCTTTTCTAGTTCTGTTTTTTTTTCTTGCTTTTTTATCTTTTCTTCTTTCTTTCCTTTTTTCTCTTTTTTTTTCTTTCCTATCTAGTTAATAGTTTATAAAATGTTAAAACTGAAGCTGTAGGAAAATTGTATAACTGCTATGTCGATCATTTTTTTTGTACAATTGCTTCTAGCAAAAATAAAAATATAACAAATAAAAATAAAATAAGCTAAGCTAAACTAATGGATGTAAGTATCTCATTTGCCCTCTTAACCACCTTATCTAACTATGCTGCTGCTTCTGGCGATCCTTGGCCGGATACCCAAGGTCCCATTGTTCCTGTTTTTACCTTTTAGCTCCCCCAAAGTGTATCACATCAATTAAGTTCCACCTGCCATTGCCTTGCTCATCTTACCAACTGACCAATATCATCCCATAATCAAAGATTACCTTCCTCACTGTCAGCAAAACCACCAATCTCCAGGTTAGTTTTGATATCAATTCCCTCTCTGAAAAAGCCGTCAAGTTAACTCGTGAACCTTGAATTCTATTTACAAATGATGCTCCAACCACACACAAGAAGATGACTTGTATTGTTCTCATCTGGGGATCACGTATGTTTAATGTACTTTAGAATTTGCACCATAAAAGATTTACAAGCGGAATCTGGCATAGAATCCTGTATGATTACTAAAGGCTTTCATTATATCTACAAAACTGCAGTCCTACCAGACATCATTATCTAGGTGGGTATTTCCATCTGGTTTGCTTTATTTCACCTGGGCAGCTCGTTTCCCCTCTCCTGACAGATGGATCAAATCTGTCTGCTAAGGTCACTGTTCAACACACTATGAAATCATTGAGATTTAGTCAAGCTGCTGGCTAACCTGTTTTAACAGACAGATTATGGATCCTGACAAGCATTTCATTGCTACGGTCCAGATCCTGGATTTTACTTCCCTTCCACAGAAAATCCTCACAGTTTCCTCACAACACTCCATGTTGCCCATTTCTTCTGCCAAGAACCAAGTAGAGTAGCTAATTAGTGAGGATTTGCATTCGCTGAAACATTTGGAATCATCCAACAGCTTTTATCGTCTTCCTAAGCCAGAATAGCTGATCAAATAACTTTATCTTCCACAGCTATTTAAAGTTACTGGAAGCCTTCTGAACCCAAAGGGCTCCTCAAAGTTTTTTGCAATCTTGCAAAATGAAATCTTGCTGTCATGTAGGTGCCAAAGAAATGAAATTCGCTCGACGCCCATTGGAACACTTCAAAACCTCAAGCTAGGAAACTCCAGCTTTTTTATATTAACAGCTCTCGTAGAAAAGCTATTTCTTGGCCCACTAAAATTGCTAATTTTTATTATTAGCTTTGATCAATCTATTCTTTTATATTTCAACTAGCCTACCATTTACTTAAATTATTATTTTTTTTTATTCAGTAGAGTTTAGTTTGCCTGTACATGATATAGTCGTTTCTGATGCATTAAGCAAACAAAACTGAAATTTCCATTGTTTAGGCATTGTTACTATAGTTTCTGCTTTGTACTTTGACGTACATTTAAGAGGTTATAAAAATGGCAAGCAATTTTCTACGAACTAATTATATTTCAATCACCGTTACTCTAAGACTTCCCTGTACCAAATCTGCAAGCATACAGGACTGCCAGCAATTCAGAAATGAACAAACTGGCATCAGTTTCCCCGAAATGAAAACAGAAAGTGCTGGAAATATTCAGCACATCAGGCAGCAGTTGTGGAGACGTGAGTGGATGGCGATAACACATGAATGTCCGTGACAAAATGGAGACCAAATTCGTCCAGCTGACACAATGCTCTCAGAGTCACAAAAAGACAAGAACATAGGAGCAAGTGTAGGCCATCAGGCCCAAACCTGCCCACCATTCAATATGGTCATGATGGCTCTACATTGGTCTAAATTCATGCCCTGTGCTAGTTACACAGTACCCTTAATTCCTCGATCAAAATTTTATCTACATCGGTCTTAAAAACTTCTAATGTCCTAAATACTACTTCCAATAGTTGCTGGGACTGGGAACCCAGCAGAAGGCTCGTTGGAATGTGTAGACTTGGGAGGGAGCTGGAGACGTCAGATGTGAGAGTTGGCCAGTAGGAGGGTGAACCGAGGTAATGCCTCCAGCGCCTTCAAGGCTGCCTGCAGGAAGCACCCCCGAAACACAAAGACGGCCAGACACTGAACTTTGGACTTTGAATAATGAAGCCAAAAACGGTGGCGCCCGCATGTGTAATATATGCAAAAGGAATTTCACTGTGCAGCTGCATACGTGGCAAATAATGCACTATTGAACTATTGATGTAGCCTTCACAACACTCTCGGGCAGTGAATTCCAGAGATTCACTATTCTCTGTGAAAATAAATTTCTGTACAACTTAGTTTTAAATAACTGGTCCCTTATCTTGTAACTATGTATCCTCATTTGAGACTCAGACTCATGAAAACATCTGCCCTCCCATGTTCCCACGGGATGTTGTATGTTGGAATAAGGTCACCCCTCATTCTTCTCGACAGGAGGACACCGGCCCGTTCTGGTAATCCTTTCCTCATAGGACAGTCCCCTTATCTCTGGAATCAGCCAAGTGAATCTCCTTTGGACCACCTCTAATGTGCTTCAAAAGCAAGAGGAGCAAATCTGTGTGTAGTACGCCCCAATGTTGCTTCACCAACACTCTTTACAATTGTCACAAGAGTCAGCTAGTTATTATCATAATAAAGAAACACAGAGAGAAAAACAACAAAAGAACATGTTGGAACTAGGCGGCAAGGAGGCGTAGTGGTAGAGCTACTGCCTTTCAGCGCCAGAGACCCAGGTTCGATCCTGACAACGGGTGCTGTCTGTATGGAGTTTGTATGTTCTCCCTCTGACCAGCGTGGGTTTTTCCGAGATCTTCGGTTTGCTTCCACACTCCAAAGACGTACAGATTTGTAGATTCATTTGTCTTGGTATAAAAATGAACAAAAGTAAATTGTCCCTCATGTGTGTGTAGGATAGTGTGCAGGGATCGCTGGTTGGGGGGCCGACTTGGTGGGCCGAAGGGCCTGTTTCTCAATACAGAAAAGGGTCTGTATCTCTTTATCTATCTGTATCTCAATACAGTTCTCCATTTAGACTTGATTCACTTGAAAAAAAAGGCAAAACATGGATTCTTGATAGTTAAAGCTGCAGAAATATTTGACATTTTTATTTACATTAATTTATGTGAAAACTCACACAAGCATGGATAATTAGTTCCAGTAATGACATTGGAGTCGTGAGTTTAGCTTATATTGAAAAACGCCTTCAATGTTTCACATGTTGACACTACAAACAGGAAATTACTTTAAATGCTCATTACCTTTGGTAACTTCAGGAAAGACGTCTTGCAATAAGTGCATTTTTTGCTACCAAAATTGCATTATGTCTGCAGAATGAAAAAAACCTTCAATATTATATTATGCTCTAATCAACTCCATATTAATGACAGCCCTTCCTTCTTTCAATACAATTTTCCAGAAAAGCATTGAAAAAATCTTGACACCTAAGAGCTGTTACTTGATCACTTAAATACTTCTTTCTGTCACATTTACCTCTTTGCAAATACAACAAAGAATATAATTTTATACCCAAATATTTACATATGTTTATTTGCAAAGCACTTATAACTGCTTGCCCAAGTTCTTTCTGGAGCATATATGTTAATTTATCAATTGACTGTTTGATTTAATGCCAGCATTTTTGTACAAAGGCAATTTATGCAGTCTGTGGATGTTGATGCTCAGTTTGGACTGGTTTTCCATGAACTATTTTTTGTGCACACTGAAAATGCCTGATTTTTTTCTTGTACATCAATTGCTTTCAGTGTAATGTCAACCCCAGTAGACAGCCTTAAAATATGATTTGCTTCAAGAAGATACAAGGAAATTGGTACTGGGCAAATTTTTTTCAATACAAACTGCAATATTTCACTGCAAAACCAATCAATAAGTAGGATAAAACCATAGTCATGGAGTCAAACAGCACGGAAACAGGCCCTTCAGCCCAACTCATCTATGCTGACCAAGATGCCCATCTAAACTAATCCCATTTGCTACATTTGGTCCATCTCCCTCTAAACCTTAGATAGACACAAAAAGCTGGAGTAACTCAACGGGACAGGCAGCATCTCTGGAGAGAAGGAATGTGGGACGTTTTGGGTCGAGGCCCTTCAGACTGGTTAGGGATAAGGGAAAAGAGAGATATAGACGATGATGTGGTAGATAAAGAACAATGAAAGATATGCAAAAAAGTAATGATTATAAAGGAAACAAACCAAAGTTAGCTGTTTGTTGAGTGAAAACGAGAGGCTAGTGTGACGTGGGTGGGGGAGGGATAGAGAGAGAGAGAGTGTTGGGGCTACCTGAAGTTAGATAAATCAATATTCATACCATTGGGTTGTAAACTACCCAAGCGAAATATGAGATGCTGTTCCGCCAATTTGCGTCAAATCTTTCCTATCTATGGCCAAGTGTATTTTAAATTCACATCGTTGCTTGCAGGTCCTCAATTTACATTCTGTGTTAATACAAATGCAACTGGACATGCACAGCTTTGTCCAACCATTACACAATGTGTGTTTGGAAGCGCTTTCCATAGAATCCACTCATGTTTTTGCGACTCTCAGATGGCCAAAACCTTCTCTATGAATGCGAGGTCAACTTCTGCGAAACCTAATGGAGAATGAAATTCAAAAAACAAACTACCTATGCTGGAAATCTGAACCAAATACAGAAAGTGCTGGAAGCACTCAGTAGACCAGGCACAGATGCTGTCTGACCTGCTGAGTGTTTCCAACATTTTCTGTTTTTATTATACTTAATAGAGAGTGCCTGAGGAATCATACAACACAGAGGAAGCTGGTGAAGAGGATATAAAAACAATGTTTAAAAAACATTTAGATAGGTACATGGATAGGAAAGGCTTAAAGCGATATGGATCAAAGGCAGGGAAATCTAGGAACTAGCTCAGTTGTAAAATCTGTTGGCATGGATGAATTGGGCTGAAAGGCCTGCTTTAAGGTTGTATGACTCCATGATGCTCTGAAAATTAGGCCCTTCAGTTCACTGAATTCATGCTATCTATCGTGCCCATTTACACTATTCATACACTAATCTCATTTTTATTTTCCCCACACTGGCAGCGCACCTGTGCAGCAGTACAGGTGCTGCTTCACAGAGCCAGAGACCCGGGTTCAATCCTGATTATGGGTGTTGTCTATGCAGAGTTTGTACGTTCTCCCTGTGACCAGGTGGGTTTTCTCCAGGTGCTCCGGTTTCCTCCCACATCGCAAAGGCGTGCCAGGCTGCAGGTGAATTGACTTCTATAAATTGCCCCCAGGGAGTTGGATGCGAAAGTGGGAAAGTGTACAGGTGATCGATGGTCAGAGTGGACTCACTGAGCCGAAGGACTTTTTTTCCACACTATCTCTAAAATGAAAACTAAAACATTCCCAACATCTCCCTCCCAGATTCTGCCAATCACTCGCATATCCAGGATAATTTATTGTGGTCAATTAAATGACCAGCCTGCATGTCTTTACAATGTGGAAGTAAACCAAAGCACCCAGAGGAAACCTATGTGGTGACAGGATGAATGTACAAGCTGCACACAGACAGTGCCTGAGGTCAGGGCAGAACAGGGGTCATGGGAGCCCTGGGGCAGCAGCTCGACCAGCTGCTCTACTCTGCTGCTCATAGAGTTCTCAGTTCATGGGGAGCAAGTGGCCTGTAGGCTTAAAGATTACTCCTTACTTTAGGTTACCCTTGGTTAACCCCACCACCCCAACACATCTCACCTGATCAAAATCCTACAATATATTAAGTTTAATAAGTTACAATCTCTAACTCCAGCCCCAGCAGCAGCTGATAACATGAGCCTCACACAAATGACTCCCAAGCCCCTTTGACAACTGACCACCCACCCATTGCGACCGCCCCCAACCTCTCACAATCTGGACTCAAGAACCCAACGTCTTTCCTTCTGCTCACTCTACAAAGGTGCAAATAATGGGTTTGAGTGCAGCAACATGCAAATCAATTTGACACGCCTGTGGTTTGTGCCGAGTGCAGTAGAGTTATGCGGTGAGGACCCTTACACACATGCAACTGCACTGCCTGCATTGCTTGGTTACAGCACCTTTCTCAACTGCACAACTGTGGTGGGTATATGGAATGAGCTGCCTGGGGAGTTGGTTGAGGCAGGTACTATAACAACATTTAAAAGACACTAAACGACACATGGACCCATTGGGTCCTTGTTGTTACGCCAGTGAAGTACACCTAGCAACCCTCCCCAACGGGCCCGGCAAGTGGGAGCGCACTGCGCAGGCACGACTGCCACATTCAAACTTGTGCTGTTGACGGTAGAAAGTAAATTAAAGTTTATAATGCCAATTACTTTGTAAAATAGAACAAAATTTATCCATGGACCTGTTGGGTCGCCGTTGTGAGGCCAGTCAAGTACACACGTGAGTATGAGATAAAAATGACGATCTGAAAATCGCCAAAGGCAACCCTCCCTCAATTGTGCAGGAATGGCTGAGGACCCATTGGGTGCCCTTTTTGACGCCAGTCAAGTAAACATGGAAGTATTAGATTAAAAAAATAAAGTTAATTAAAGTTTATTAAAGGCGCCCCTAAAATTGTTGCGCTATCGTGTACCATTTTGGCTGTATTTTGGGAACATATATAATATATTCTATATATATTATAGAAGATGAGGCTTTTAGTTATATAATAGACCAAGTGCGACCCGTTGGGTCCCAATCCCCCAACGCAATATTCCACCACTCATCCATTCCCCCATCGTAACCTGTTCCCCCAACGCAATATTCCACTACTCACCCATAGCCCCCATGGGAGGCCTGGTCCCCACATGTAACCCGTTCCACAACGTAAGATTCCATCACTCACCCGTTCCCCCAATGCAATATTCCACCACTCAACCATAGCCCCCAACTGTGCAGGTTGGCTCATTTTTTCACCCTCCCTCATTTTAAACTTTAAAAAAATGCTATTGTACCTGCTAGAGCTAGCAGGACTCAGTGTACTTGGATAGCAACAATGTTGCATGCAGGACTACAATCCCATTGTGAGGTCTTTGCACGTTTTTCCTCAAATTTGGGTTTTGTAGATCTAATAATGTCAATAACTTGTGAAATATGACACCAATCTGAACGAAACTTGACAAAAAACAGCCACAGGACAATTATGATTAAGGTGGTGCAAAGAAAATGGTGTTATCATGTACCGTTTTGGCATGTCCAGGATCACGGGCAAACACGCATAAATAGATATATAGATAGAAACAAACAAACAAGCGGGTTTTAGTAATATATTGGTATAGATTTGGATAGGAAAGGTTTAGAGAGATATGGGCCATATGTGGTCAAGTGCACTTTGCACAAAGTGCAAATGGGGCATCTCAGTAAGCATGGACATGTTGGGCTGAAGGGCTGTTTCTGTGCTGTGTGACTTTAAAATAATGTAATGACTATTATAGCTATGATCTAATGGTTTGCAACAGCCATCTATATACAATTCATGTAAAATAATTGCAGCTTATTAGAAAATGTAGTGGATTACTGATAGAATAATGCAGCACAGGTTTGTAGGTTAATTGACCTTTATAAATTGCCCCTAGTGGGTAGGGAATGGATGCAAAAGTGGGATAACACGGAAATAGTGTGAATAGTGATCGATGGTCAGTGTGGACCTTGGTGGGCCGAAGGGCCTGTTTCAATGCTGTATCTTGCAATCAATCATTTCAATCAATTAATCCATGCAGAAATCACAGAAGGTCAAGATTGAACCCATATCTCATAAATTCTGAGTCTGCCGTTCAGCCTCTTGAAGCAATGGCATTTAAAAGAGAAAATATTTGGAACAGATAATATTTAATCCAATTTGGTTGAATGAAATTCCAACACAGATGCACCTGACCTTTTTGATCACAAAATGCATCCCACTCATAGCTTCCTGAACTGGATATTGCTGGTATTGCCCTTGGGCATACCTGAAGATTGTCCATTACAGTATCACCAAATACCACAGTGTCAAAACAGTTGCTTATTTGGAGATGATAATGTCAAAGTCAATGTGGCTGGTGTTAGTCACTACAAAACATTGTAAAACCAAATAAAATAGATGCAAACAAGTAACAGGATATACTGCTGAGAAGTGAGCTCAGTCCAATTATTTTGGATCAAAAACTGTACACTGTAATCACATCCTACAAAATGATATATTTAATCTAAAGTTATTGCTGTATGTAATAATTGATCTCACATTACAGTTCAACTCAGTAATAAAGAGGCAACCATTTCATATTGAACAATCCTGCACAAAGTACTACAGAACTGATTGTTTTTATAACCAATTGAATCAAATGCTGTTCTTTCTCAGAATTAAGCTTTGGATATAAAAGAACACGGTCCATCTATACTGTTCACGAAACACAATGAAAGACTAAAAGCCAATTAAGATCATCTGTGTAATTTCCACATACGGCTTTCTCTAAACCAATTTTAGTAATCTTTAGTTCAATAAACATATTAAATGCCACTTTAACAAGATTAACAACTTTGTAGAGATTAGTGTATGCCCTCTATAGTTTTTGTGTGACTGTATGGAATTAATCATTGCAAAGATGAAGTACGTATCAATCTAACAACATTCCTCCTAAAGCTGGTGTTGATTTGGGGTTATTTACCCGACATTAAGTCAGCCTTGGCTGTCCAACAAAGAGATTGAAATGAGCAGTAGGGAAAAGTAAATGTACCCCTGCTGTTCCTATGAGCAGTGCATGTTCTCATCTGTCAATAAATTTATATCTCAGGAATCTAAAAACATTTGTTGGAAGTAAAGTGCACAAAATAAGCTACAGAAACCTCCTGCCTGCGAATTATAAGCAACCTAAAATGTCTATCCTGAACATAAATCAATGCCTAATAAATAAGTAGGAAGGAACTGCAATGCCTGATAAATAAGTAGGAAGGAACTGCAGACCCAAGATCGAAACCAAAAGCTGGAGTAAATCAGCGGGGCAGGCAGCATCTCTGGAGAGAAGGAATGGGTGACATTTCGGGTCAAGTCCCTTCTTCAGACTGAAAGTTACGGGAAAGGAAAACGAGAGACATACAATACAATACAATACAATACAATATTTATTCATTGAACCTCAATGAGGCTCAGACAAAACTCTGTTTATACAGCCATACAAAAATAAACAATTTCTACAAGACACACAAACAATTCAATTCACACAAACATCCATCACAGTGAATCGCCTCCTCTTTTCTCTCCCCTGTGTTCCATTTTTCTCCCGATGTTAAAGCCCCCGGGCGGGCGATGGTAAAGTCCCACGGCCGTTAAGGCAGTGCCGGGCGATGTACGGCCCCGCTCCAGGTCTTAAAGTCTCAACGGGGAGCCCCCGGCGGGCGTTGGCATGTTCCGCTGCCGTTAAAGCCGTGCCGGGCAATGTACAGCCCGTTCATCACCCGCGACATGGGAGAAGTTGCGTTGCGGGAGCTCCGAAAAGCAGTCTCCCACCAGGACCACTTGTTGGAATTTAACTCCAACAAGTGCTGCATTTCGGTTTGACAGTACACAAATCCCCCCAGTTCTCCAGCAGTTTATGTTTGGCCTGGTGGTGGAGCAGTGAAGCCATTCACTTGAAGTGGAGAGAAATGACTGTGAGGAAAACTTAGGGCACACGGTATTGGGGGTAGAGTGCTGACATGGATAGAAAATTGGTTGGCAGAGATAGAGATTAACGGGTCCCTTTCACAATGGCAGGAGGTGACTAGTGGGGTACCGCAAGGCTTGGTGCTGGGACCACAGCTATTTACAATATACATCAACGAATTAGATGAAGGGGTTCAAAATAACATTAGCAAATTTTCAGATGACACAAAGCTGGGATGGCAGTGTGAACTGTGAGGATGATGCTATGAGAATGCAGGGTGACTTGGACAGGTTGGGTGAGTGGGCAGATGCATGGCAGATGAAGTTTAATGTGGATAAATGTGAGGTTATCCACTTTGGTAGCAAGAACAGGAAGGCAGATTATTATCTAAATGGTGTCAGGTTGGGAAAAGGGGAAGTACAACGGGATCTGGGGGTCCTTGTACATCAGTCAATGAAAGTAAGCATGCAGGTACAGCAGGCAGTGAAGAAAGCGAATGGCATGTTGGCCTTTATAACAAGAGGAGTTGAGTATAAGAGCAAAGATGTCCTTCTGCAGTTGTATAGGGCCCTAGTGAGACCACACATGGAGTATTGCGTGCAGTTTTGATCCCCTAATTTATAGAAGGATATGCTTGCTATTGAGGGAGTGCAGCGATTTACAATGTTAATTCCCGGGAAGGCGGGACTGTCGTATGCTGAGAGAATGGAGCGGCTGGGCTTATATACTCTGGAGTTTAGAATGATGAGAGGGGATCTTATTGAAACATATAAGATTATTAAGTATTTGGACACGCTAGAGGCAGGAAATATGTCCAGAACCAGGGGACACAGTTTAAGAATAAGTTTAAGGGTAAACCATTTAGAACTGAGACGAGGAAACACTTTTTCACAGAGAGATGTGAGTATGGAATTCTCTGCCTCAGAGGGCGGTGGAGGCCAGTTCTCTGGTTACTTTCAAGAGAGAGCTAGATAGGGCTCTTAAAGACAGCGGAGTCAGGGGATATGGGGAGAAGGCAGGAATGGGGCACTGATTGGGAATGATCAGCCATGACCACATTGATTGAAGGTGCTGGCTTGAAAGACCGAATGGCCTACTCATGCACCTATTGTCTATTGTCTATTGAAGCAGGGTTAGTATAATGTGTATGAAGGAACTGTAGATGCTGGTTTAAACCGAAGATAGGCTCAAAATGGTGGAGTAACTCAGCGGGATAGGCAGCATCTCTGGTATAAGGTCATTTACATTTTGGTTTAATTATTGAGGCAACTGCAATGTGTTTAATTGTTTCTAATGTTTTTGAATGCCTTTAAATGTTCAAAACATTTTGAAAGGAATTTAAAATATCTTATTGCATCCATTAAATGTCAGGTACTTTCAAGTTATCTTGCAGTGGCCTCAGTCTGGGCAGTGCTCATTCCAGCTGTTAAAGCTTCCCATTGGGATTTACGATGAGAAGATGCTGCACTCCGCAATGTCTCACCAGACAGATCAGAACCAGCTTCCACGAGGCGACCCACAAGTAAAATTGGACCAAATAGGCAGATGGCTGGCAAGCATGGTTGATCCAAGAAGATCCAGGCCATTGCTTCAGAAGCTAACCAACTAGTTTTTCTGAGACATAAGGACCTACAGATGCTGGAATCTTGAGCAAAACATAAAGTGCTGGAGGAACTCAAGGGTCCCAACTGAAACGCTGCCCTTCATTCCTTCCATACTTGCTGCCTGATGGTCAGGGACGATGTTCCTCAAACTGCTGAGCATCTTCGACAATACAGCTCAACCCCTCCATGATACTCTGGTCAACCTGAGAAGTACCTTCAGTAACAGACTGGTTCCACCAATATGCAGTACCGAATGTCACAGGAGATCCTTTCTCCCTGGGGCTATCAAACTGTACCTCCCCCTTTGTCATGGGGTAGACTGACTACCCCCCCCCCCCCCCCACCCCCACAATCTTTGCACATCCCCAATCCTTTCCACTTGTCACTTTAATTTCATGTTTCATGTATCTTGTGTTTTATGTCAGTTGACAGATCAATTTCCTTCCTGGGACAAATAAAGTTCTATTGTATCGTGTCATATCGTATCGTAAATGGAACAGGCCCTTTGGCCAACCGAGTGCATGGCAACCATTAATCAGTCATTAATACAAGTTCTATGTTATCCCACTTTTGCATCCACTTCCTCTACACAATGGCCAATTAACCTGCAAACCCTCATGTCTTTGGGATTAAAGCAGAGCACCTGGAGGTAACCCAGGAAGTCACATGGAGAACATGCAAACTCTACACAGACTGCACCCAAGATCAAAATCGAACGCAGGTCTCTGGTGTTGTTGGGTTCATTACTTCCAATGCAAAAGCAAAATTAAATAAAACCAGAAATTACGTAAAATGCTCCGAAAATCAATCAGCATCTGCCACGAGGGAAATTGTGTCAATCTTAACAGCTGATAACCAATTGAAAATTAATTTCCATTTAATGCTAGTGGGGTTGAACTGTCTTTAATTCGAATGCCTCAAATCAAATTGTGCAGCTGTGAATGAAATTCCTCAAAAGGATGTAAAATGGCAATAGGTATCCTTCAACCACTCTGGAAACAATTAAGGGGAAATGTTGCTGAATCTGCATCCAGGATCAATGCCTAGGGGCAGTAGATATTGGAAAATAAGGTGGGTTGTAGTTCAAGGCCTGAAGGAAGCATGTCCAATTTCCCATCCCCTTGAATTAAAGAACACAGGCTGGTGTGCTTTAAAGAGCAGAGTTCTGATCTGTCCAATGTTCTGATAATAGTAGCACCGAGGAAGTTGAAGTATCGGCATTTCTTGGTGACGTCTCTTCAGGGCATGAGACAGGTATTACAGTGAACATTTACTTCAGTGAGGCCGGTAGCCGGAGACTCCACTCACTTAATTCCCAAATTAAATCAGGCGTTCAAAGAGAATCTGACTGTCAAAATTTGCCACTGTTGCAATGACTGAGGATAATCAAAGCAGAGATGTGGTAGTGTATTGGGTGCATTTAGATTCCGTTATGTGATCTCAGTGGTCAAATTCCTGCAACAGGAGGCTAAAATGATAAATTATCCTAAAACTGGATCTATACATTTATTAAATTTCTCCCTTGAAAAAACAGTATTTCTTTAATTCTTCAGAATAATCATGTTAATGTAAAGCATAATGTATTTTATGCCTGTGCCACCTCCACTTTCTCTGTTTTACTGCAAGACATATTTCCAGTGGATAAAAAAAAACTATTCCTGTACTGAATCATTGTGGTTTACCCTGGACAGGTGTTGCAAAGCATCCAACAGTTGTAGTCGGTAAAAATATAGATATCAGAATAGTCCACAAAGTTTATTTCTTAACTTCCTATTATGGAACATTTGGAATCTGCATTCTGAAGGGTTGAAAATTAGCTAGAAAAATTATAGCATGCACAAATTACACAGTGGAGCAGCGGTAGAGTTGCTGCCTTTCAGCGCTTGCAGCGCCGGAGACCTGGGTACGATCCCGACTACGGATGCTGTCTGTACGGAGTTTGTATGTTCTCCCCATAACCACGTGGGATTTCTCCGAGATCTTCGGTTTCCTCCCACACTCCAAATACGTACAGGTGTGTAGGTTAATTGGCTTGGTGTGAATGTAAATTGTCCCTAGTGTGTGTAGGATTGTGTTAATGTGCGGGAATCGCTGGTCGGTGTGGACCTGGTGGCCCGAAGGACCTGTTTCCGCATTGTATCTCTAAACTAAACTAAAATGTTATCCATTGGAAAACTGTAATAGCCCTGTCCCACGGTACAAGTTCATTCCAAGAGCTGTCCTGAGTTTTAAATAAATCAAACTCGTGGTAAGCACGGACAATGAACGTAACGGGTACGTCGGAGCTCGGGGATGTCCCTTAGCGGCTCATAACGCTAACGGCAGGTACTCAGGAAGACTCGCTAATAGCAGGTAAGCACGGGAAGACTCGTGAAGATTTTTCAACATGTTGAAAAATGTCCACGAGAGCCTCGAGTACCGACGAGTGGCCATTACCGTTAATCTCCGAGTTCGAATCAGGGCAAACTCGGGAGAGCTCTTGGAATGAACTTGTATCGCAGAACAGCGCTTTATCAGTAACAAATGTGTGCAGTATAGCAATGTTTATATACACCACTTGGTTACTGAACCTCTCTGATATGCATTAAATCTCTGATCATTGCAACCATGGCCACTGTGCCAGTAAACTTGTTCCAAATTGCTTTCCGTTTAAATTTAACAAACTTAAAGAACACGCTATGGTCTTTATTGGGTAGTCAAAAAATAAAAACAGCTGTTATGTCATTTCAGAAAATAATCTGGTACGAAATTTTGGAAATCTAGTTTGAAAAACTATTTATTTTACAAAGCCAACATTTATCTCAAGTATATTCTGTAAGTGTATAAAAAAAGCACATTTCCTGGATGCTGGAATTTGTTGGATCCATCCAAAGAGTTAATTTCCACAGAGACTGCTTAGCGTTCATCCTTCCCCACTTCATATTACTCAAGTGTCCCTTATCTACAATTCCCTGAGCCTCTGTGTCAACATTTCTCTTTCTCTTTAATGTTTGCTTTGTAACACAGTACATCAGTGCAGTAGTAGAGTTGGTGCTTTGCAGCTCTGGAGACCAGAGTTTGATCGTGACTACGGGTTCTGTCTATACTAAGTTTATACCTTCTCCCAGTGACCACGTGAGTTTTCTCTGGGTGCTCCGGTTTCTTCCCACACTCGAAAAACGTATAGGTTTGTAAGTTAATTGGCAGAATTTTAAATTGTCTCGTGTGTAGAATATGGGGTGATCACTGGTTGTCGTGGACTTGGTGACCGAAGGTCACGTTTCCACCAGTTTAAGCTCTAATCTCCAAAGAATGTATTTATCAGAATTTAAGAATGTTAATTTCAGCATAAATTCAATCAATTAAGTGCAGTATTTTACAAGATGCTACAATCTGTCATTTAATGATGGGGTGGGGTGGAGGGAGAGTGAGGCAGAAAAATTAAGCAGTCTCTGTACATATTTACTCTTTTGATGGACCCGGCAAATTCCAGCATAAGGGAATTATACTTTTTTACATAGTTATAGAATGCAAAGCCTTCGCCATGAATTGCCTGAGAAAGTGATGGTGATCCCAGTTTCCTGAACCAACCGCAGACCATCTCGAGGAGATGTCCCCATGGCACTGTTTAGTTTAGTTTAGTGATAGAGCATAGAAACATGCGCTTTGGCCCACCAAACCTGCGCTGACCAGGGATCTCCCTACAATAACACTATCCAGCACACAAGGAATAATTTTACAATTTTCACCAAAGCCATTTAACCTACAAACCTGTACATCTTTGGAGTGCAGAAGGAAACTGGAGCTTGGGGAGAAAACCCATGCAGACACGGGGAGAATGTACGAACTCCGTACAGATAGCACAGAGTCAGGATCGAAAGGGGCTCTCTGGCAGTGCAAGGCAGCAACTCTACCGCTGCACCACAGTGTTTCCCTATCACCTGGAAATAAGTGGAGGTATTATTGGAATTGCTCTGTGTACTGTGGACAGCTTGATTGTATTCATGTACAGTCCTTTTGTTGGATAGTTTGGTCAGTACGCAAACCAAAGTTTTTCACTGTACCTTGGTACACATTACAATAATAAACTAAACTAAAGTTTAGTGGTTTTGTTTTGCGATTTGTGTTTTATGAACTATAAAATATTAATAATGATTATCAAAGCTATTTATAATAATCCTACCAAATGCTCAATATTTGCCCTGTGTGTGGTTTTCAAAAGTCCTTTTAACAATCTGAACATTGTCTTCATGGTTATATTGATGTTTTTTGATTGCCGATGGCGAGAACTGATGCTGTTAAAAATTGTGACAGTGTTAGGCTAGAAATGGGCATGGGTTGTGTTCGTTCTTTCTGATATAAAACTACACTCTGTACACATCTTAGTGTCTATGAACAATTAAAGGATCCCTTTTCAAACCTCATTGGCGTTGAGACATCTTGCCTTTCTTCCAAAGCCTCCATAGCAAGTAAAAGTGACAATAACCTGGTACTTATGCCCTCATTCACCCATTTGTTTTCTGACCAATGACCTGTCAAAGACCAACCACATTGATGCCACAACCAAGAAGGCACACCAACACCTCTACTACCTGAGGAAACTGAGGAAATTCAGCATGTCTCCAGTTACTCTTACAAAAATGCATTGTAGAAAGTATACTGTTGGGTATCATCACACTTGGCTTAGGAACAGCTTTGCCCAAGACCATAAGACATTGCATAGAGCTAGAAATGTAGCCCAGTCCATTACACAGAGCAGACTTCTCACCATTGTCTCCACTTGGAGGATGAGACAGATGCTCGGCAGCTGTGGCGGGGCCTGAATGCAATCACCTCCTACAAGGCAAAATTAGGAGGCAGCTCGAATGTCGGCGAAACATCACTCCCTGATGAGCTCAATGCGTTTTATGCATGCTTTGATAGGGAGAACACCGATGTGCCTTCCCAAGCCCCCATTCGCTGTGATGGTATTTCAGTCTCAGTGACAGAGGCCGATGTCAGGAAATTCTTCAGAGGGGTGAACCCTCGAAAAGCGCCTGGACCTGATGGTATACCTGGTCGTGTTCTAAAAACCTGTGCAGACCAACTGGCTGGAGTTTTTATGGACATTTTCAACCTGAGGTCTGAGGTTCCCACCTGCTTCAAAAGGGCATCAATTATACCAATGCCCAAGAAGAGCAAGGTGACGTGCCTCAATGACTATCGACCTGTGGCACTAACGCCTGTGGTGATGAGGTGCTTCGAGAGGTTGATCATGGCGCAAATCAACTCCTACATCGACAAAAACCTGGACCCACTGCAGTTCGCTTACCGCCACAATAGATCAATGGTGGATGCGATCTCGCTGGCCCTCCACTCCGCTCTGGACCACTTCGACAACAAAAACTCATATGTCAGGCTGTTATTCATCAATTACATCTCGGCATCTAATACTATCATCCCCTCCAAGCTGGTTACCAAACTCGCAGAACTGGGTCTCTGCGCATCCCTCTGCAATTGGATCCTCGACTTCCTCATTCACAGACCACAGTCTGTTCGTATTGGTGGAAATGTGTCAGACTCGATAACAATCAGCACAGGAGCACCTCAAGGCCGCGTGCTCAGCCCCCTGCTGTACTCACTCTATACTCATGACTGCATAGCCGGTCACAGTGCGAACTCCATCATCAAGTTCGCTGACGACACCACTGATGTGGGACGTATCACTGATGGGGATGAGTCGGAGTACAGAAGAGAGATCGAGCAACTGTCCATATGGTGCCAGCACAATAACCTGGCCCTCAACACCAGCAAAACCAAGGAACTGATTGTGGACTTTGGATGGAGTAGGATGGGGACCCACAGTCCCGTTTATATCAACGGGTCGATGGTTGAAAGGGTCAAGATCTTCAAATTCCTGGGCGTGCACATCTCTGAAGATCTTTCCTGGTCCGAGAACACTGATGCAATTATCAAGAAAGCTCACCAGCACCTCTACTTCCTGAGAAGATTACGGAGAGTCGGTTTGTCAAGGAGGACTCTCTCTAAGTTCTACAGGTGCACAGTAGAGAGCTTGCTGACCGGTGCATCATGGCTTGGTTCGGCAACTTGAGTGCCCTGGAGAGGAAAAGACTACAAAAAGTAGTAAGCACAGTCCATCATCGGCACTGACCTTCCTTCCATCGAGGGGATTTATCACAGTCGCTGCCTCAAAAAGGCTGGCAGCATCATCAAGGGCCAACTCCATCCTGGCCACACACTCATCTCCCTGCTATCTTCAGGGAGAAGGTATAGGAGCCTGAAGACTGCAACGACCAGGTTCAGGAATAGCTACTTCCCCACAGCCATCAGGCTATTAAACCGGGCTCGGACAAAACTCTGATAACTAATAACCCATTATCTGTTATTTGCACTTTATTTGTTTATTTTTTCAGGTGTGTATATTTTTATATATTGTATATGGACACACTGATCTGTTTTGTAGTAAATGCCTTCTATGTTCTGTGTGCTCAATCAAAGCAAGAATGTCACCTATTCAGAGGGAAAGTAAGAGGTGCAAATTGCCAAACTGCTGTAGGTCCCTGGAGGGACAATATATTCTTGCATCAAACTCAGAATATGAGTTAGCTGGAGCTCTTAAAGATACCGGAGTCAGGGGATATGGTGAGAAGGTAGGAATGGGGTACTGATTGTGGATGATCAGCCATGATCGTATTGAATGGCGGTGCTGGGCCCGTAGGACCAAATAGCCTACACCTGCACCTATTATCTTCCACATAGATTTTCCAAGAAAAACCCACAGCTAACAAACCTCTGACTTGTAAGTTTAGCCAAGATTTCCAAAGCTATAAAACTATATAAATTGGTGACCAACATGAAGTACATTAGGTGAAAGCAGTTTATTGAGGCAAAACCACTCTCAGTTATCAGCACATCCAGAGGTTTGGTTCAACATAGAAGACCCATTCATTGGAAGCCAGCCAAATGACTTTCCCGAAGTGACCACATCAGGCCCTTCTGTGAAATTGGGTGAAAATGGATTGTAGGAATAGACAATATCCCCTATTGTAAATCTTGCAAAAAGGCTGTAGTTAAAAATAATCACAACTCAATTGCATTTATCCTAGCGAGGGCAGAAAGTTCAATTTAAAGCATGTTCAGTCAGAAGAGATGAAATGTCTGTGCCACTGTAGAAACCAGCCATTATCTTTATTTATCGAACTGGAAAGAATATTATGCAGCAGTCAAAATAGTCACTTAAAGCACAACAACACTTAACACATTAGCTGGATCATCACTCGGCATTCTGGAATTTCCTTGTTTGAATCTAAATTAATTCATTTTGACATTTGAATATGCTGATGACAGATATACATCTATGTGCAAAACACTCATCTCTGGGTTTCGGCCCGAAATGTTGCCTATTTCCTTCGCTCCATAGATGCTGCTGCACCCGCTGAGTTTCTCCAGCACTTTTGTCTACCACTCATCACTGGTTAATCGGATTAAGTGGACCTTAGAATATTGGAGATACATTTAATGCTACTGAATGGAGATGAATATCTTGGCTATGTTCTTTTATCACTTAATAGTTAGACAAATAAACCATTTTGGTGATAAAATGTTCAACAGCAGAATATTTTCAAGCCATTTTCCAAGTTGGAGAAACAAGATACGGTGATCTCTCTTATATTTTTAGAGCTTTCTATTTCTGTGTAGTGCACATAAATTTGGTGATTTTTTTTTAGTGTGACTTGGCTCAAAAAATACCTATAACATAATTCATTGGGTGGCTTTGAAACAAATAAAAGTTATTCCTTGCTTGCAAGGTAATTTAGGCCTGAGGATGTGCCATGATTAGGATTGAGTTCCTGCTGGATTGTTTTTGGCTCCTGACTGCTGGTTGAATCACCAAATATAACATGGAACAAGAGAACCATGATTAACAGTAAACAGAAACTGCAAGCAGACTGAAGCTCTAAATTGAAAACATAATCTTCAATTCTATTCTTGCTTTGTTAAATTTGTTCACATTAAATTTAGCTTAATGCTAGATTTATAAGAGTTGCAAGTGGACTTCGTCATCTTTTTAAAACATTTTTGTTAAGGGTTTTCCATTGTTCTCCCCAGTTGCAGGTGGAAATCATCACAAATGCGTAGCCGGAAACCATTAGATGTTACATAGGATCACAAAAGGATGGTACGGAATAGATACTGTTATAATCCTCAATATAGCTGAGATTTTGAATATAGGCCAACCATCGATTTTCTGGCACCCTTGGTTCCAGAACCTTTCTGGATTATCCAGAACTCACGGCCTCCAAGAGGAGTCCAACAGCCGCCAGGAAGCCAAGATACCGGCCCGCAAATTTGGCCTCGGAAGTCAGCTATGTAAACATCTGCCAGCTCTGGAGAGTTCCAGAGCCCCAGCCGCAGGGGTTAAATTTGACCCACGGGGAAGTCCGATGAGGTCAGGATCAGCTGCCTCACCCGGCCTTGAGGCCTCATTTTTGAAGGGGACTTCTGAAGGGGATTTCAAGTGCGCTCTTGTAATCTTGTCTGGATTAAATCAGGTGCTGGACCACCAATTGCTAGTAAATTGGTGATGGATCTGTACCTACCTTGTACTACTTTACATGTACAGATAGTGAATTAAGGAAATGGGGTGATGAATGCTCAAAAAAAAGATGCGGTATCCAGTAAAGTGAAGACACAATGAACTGCAAGTGCTTGTTTACAGAAACAAAAAACACAAAGCACAAAGCGTTGGAGTAACTTAGTGGATCAGCCATTGTCTCTGGAGGACATGGTTAGTCACCTTGGTTTGATAATTTGATTCCAGTTAGGTACTGGAAAGGATCATGTGATCTGCACCATGTGGTTTACCTGGAAGTAAAGGAATGATTAGTGAACTTCAGCATGACTTCCGAAAAGGACTATCAACCTGATCAAGTGGTGACATTCTGCGAATAGACACAACCAATGATGGAGAAACAACCTCATCCCAGATATCTCTAAACAAGTTCTTAGAGGATGGACTTAACATATGGCTATTAGACAATCCAAGAGTAGCGTCCAGCTACATAACCATATAACCATATAACAATTACAGCACAGAAACAGGCCCTCTCGGCCCTTCCAGTCCGTGCCGACCATTTGTTTTCCCCTAGTCCCATCTACCTGCACTCAGACCATACCCCTCCATTCCCTTCACGTCCATAAACCTATCCACATCTCGCCATCTGCTAGCTTAATAGCCATATCAGAATCAGACCAACTATTAAACTGCATGAGTTGATGCAAATCAATGAAATATTCCAATTCCACTTTGGCTTCCTTTTTTCTGGAACCTTTGTTTTCCCATAATAAACAGCCTTTATCCTTCTACTGGCAATACTCACCCTCACTCCCTCTGTGACACACTGGTCGACCTTGGGAATACCTTCAGCGACAGACTGGTTCCACCGAGATGCAGTACAGAAAGCCACAGGAGATCCTTTTTCCCTGTGGCTATCAAACTGTACAACTCCACCCCCTTTTGTTGTGGGACAGAGACTGAGACTGACTCCCCGTTCCACCTTTCCACCTTTCCACCTTTCCACCACCCCCCCCCCCCCCCCCATCCCAAACTTTGCACATCCCCAATCCTTTCCACTTGTCACTTTAATGTCATGTTTCATGTATCTTTTGTTTTATGACTGTTGGCAGATCAATTTCCCTCCTGGGATAAATAAAGTTCTATCGCATCGTATCGCTACAGACTGAGCTGATATTTTGCAAGCCCGTATTAGACAAAGTGAAGACACCATTCTCACTGTCACTGGCATTCTGCACTGAATACTGGTTTGGCAACACAGGAGAAACTACCCTACTGACAAGCAGAAATGAGGAGCAGCAAACCCAAGCAATATTGAATCTGCAGATACTGGACCTGGGAAATAAGGAAACTGCAGGCTATAAGGAAGATAAAATAAGGAAGTGAGCATGTAAACTTGAAAAACCTGAATTGTCGCAATGATTTCTATGGGCTTTACTGTCTATTCTTCGGTTCCTTGTAATTAATCGTGCATATTTGTTTAAATAGAATGTTCAAAGATGCAACCTATTGGTAGGATAATGGCATAGTTTATTCCATATGCATTTTTCAGGCCATGAAAAATACTGTATATCTGCATGGTTAACAGAAGATAGCATCAACGTCAGAAACTGCACGTCACAGAAATATGCAGTCTAGTTATATTACATTTGCTGTAAATATATTAGTTTTGATAACGTTGTCTCCTTTCTTCTGGACTGTTTGCACCCAAGGACAGAAACATAATGGGTTGGCTTAAAGGTCAATTAAATATCAGGCACTTGTTTCAGCCTCTGTCGAAATTTCTGCAGTGAAAGAGATTTAGTTACCAGAGGGTTTCAACTTCTAACAATCACAAGTCTACACTAAGTCATTCTCTCTCAATCTGACAGAATGACCGGGCCACTGAAAGAATTTTTAGATGTTATTTTGCGTGCTTTGCCATAGTTATTGAGGCCCTGAGCCATTTCAAAAGACATGAATCGAGGTCTTGAACTTGACAGTTCACCTCCAGCAACCATCACATTCCATCAGACTGAGTCCAACTGATTCTAGATGCATTCAATGATTTTGAGTGTGCTGCTGAAGAAGCTCCCTTTTTAGTGGAAAGATTATGTGGAACGATATTTGTTTTCATTTTAGAGTGGTCCTTCACACATTCACACTGACATGGTTTGGAGGCACAGTGCTTTGCGGTTGAGAGCTGCCCCTCAAGTGGTAGTAGTGGTCAGAACTAGCATTGCTGAAAATTGCTGGGTGAACCCTTCCACTAAATGCAATATCTAATCAAAACATGAAAACATAGAAACATAGAAAATAGGTGCAGGAGTAGGCCATTCAGCCCTTCGAGCCAGCACTGCCGTTCGATATGATCATGGCTGATCATTCAGAATCAAGATACAAGATACAAGATACATTTATTTGTCACATGTACCAATTGGTACAGTGAAATGTGTGGTCACCATATAGCCATACAAATAAAAAAGAACAACACACTCCAACATAAAACATCCCCACGCAGCAGAATCAAAGTTTCTCACTGTGAGGGAAGGCACCAAAGTTCCCGTTCAGTACCCCGTTCTTGCTTTCGCCCCATATCCCTTGAACCCATAGAGCTATATCCAACTCTCTCTTGAATACATTCAGTGAATTGGCCTCCACTGCCATCTGTGGCAGAGAATTCCATGGATTCACAACGCTCTGGGTGAAAACGTTTTTCCTCATCTCAGTCCTAAATAGCCTACCCCTGGTTCTGGGCCCCCCAACATCGGGACCATTTTTCCTGCATCTAGCCTGTCCAATCCCTTAAGAATTTTATATATTTCTATAAAAAACCCTCTCATCCTTCTAAATTCCAGTAAAGCCCAGTCGACCCATTCTTTCATCATATGTCAGTCTCGCCATCCTGGAATTAACCTGTACTCCCTCAATAGCAATAATGTCCTTCCGTAAACTAGGAGACCAAAACTGCACATAATACTCCAGGTGTGATATCACCAGGCCCTGTACAACTGCAGTACGACTCCTTGCTCCTGTACTGGTTAAAACAAACTGGTTCAGGAATCTCGGATCGGATGACAGGCTTGAATGTGTCAGGGGCAGCAACATTGTGACTAACAGGAGTGCCTCAGAGAGAGAGTCATTCTCCTGCAGTGACAAATGGAATTAATTCACAACTTTCAAAAATTGACCTTTCAAAAATATACTTTATTCATCATAATATATACAGGATATACAATTGGTACATGTATTTTTCTATGTTCATTTTAATATCGGGTCAATACATTCTCATACAATGTTGTTTATCTTCCTCCTTTAATGTAAAACCCATGGAGTGTTTGAGAGGCTGTTACTCAGGACGGAGCCTCTCAATCTCCACTGGTAGGAGGACATTAGGCCGTGTTCCTTCCTTGCAAATCATTTGAATGCACATACCTGGAATGCATCCTGTAATGTGTCTCTTGCTGATATGTCCCCACACCGGAAGAGCAACAAGTCTTCCTTTTGGACAGACCAAAGTGTGTCTTCAACTGAGTTGATGATCTACCTACCAGCAGTTTGTTTGTCTCAGTATGTATTTCTGGGTACAGTCCATATTTAACAGAGTCCTCTGTCACTCGGCTGCTCCAGGTTATCTATGACAAGGACCATTGATCCTTTCTAACCCTTAACAAACATGCAGTTCATGAGGAGGTGAACACTCATCTCATTTGTACCACAATCACCTTGAGGGCAGCATGACGTGATAGTGATATTCTAGCAATGCAGGGAGGATTTGATGAGGCGGGTCCCTCTCACTGCCTGTCAAGCAAGGTCTTGGTGCTTGTTAGCGAGTTCTGGCAATGAGACATTTTGCCAAATGACTTTGACAACTACTCGGGGAACCACGCCACAGGATCCATTGCATCCTTCTCCTGAAGGGCTTGCAGGATGTTCCACTGTCTGAGTGACCTCTGGTCCAAGGCTTGGTCCGTCATTTGCAGCACCAGGGACAGGTAGAATCTCACCACGTTGCAATACCTGGTATTTGATGCTTCATTTCCAAGTACAGTTTGTTGCGGCCATTTAGAAATTGTCACCAGAATGAAGCAATTTTGGATATGACATCTGGAGATCTGAGCATACATGATCTATCTGCATCTCCATGAGAAACTAAGAATGTGGGCTTGGGTAACTTCCATGGAACAGGAGTGGGATGTGGGCACATACAACAACACTGAGCACCTCGTGCTTGGTGACCAGGTCCGCAAGTGCTCGGTGGATGCAGTTGAGGGGGGGGTTGGTTGGAAGAAACGTGAAGCCAGAGGAAGGGGGAAAAGGGGGTGAGATTGTGGGAGAAATGAGTGTGCATTCAGGCTAGGCACAGGGGAGAGAAAGGGAAGAAATGTGTGCGTGCAGGGGAGGAGGTACTTGAATTTCGTTAGTTACTTAAATTTACAAAATTCACCGTTCGTAGTTGTTTAAGAAGGAACTGCAGATGCTGTAGACAAAAATGCTGGAGAAACTCAGCAGGTGAGGCAGCATCTATGGAGCGAAGGAAATAGGCAACGTTTCGGGTCGAAACCCTTCTTCTTTTGTCTATCACCATTCTTAGTGTTCGTTTGTAAGCTATGCCACAAGCGGTACATGAGGTGCTGGTTCCGCCAGTTTACTAGCTTCCGAGTCCGAGTCCACCGGGGCCTGCTGGGACTCCTGGCTGCTAACCATTTTAATTCCCCTTCCCATTCCCAAATGGACCTTTCTGTCCTAGATTTCCTTCCACACACTCCTCCCACCCCCCCCCCCCCCCCCTCCTGGTGCTCATTGGAGGCACACCCATTTTGCCCACATTCCCACCCATTTCCCCTATCCCTTCCAGGTATATCTGGCATTTCACCTCCATTTTCTTATCACCTTATCTCGCAAACCTTTGAGCTTTCATCTCTGGCCTTTATCCAGTCGTCTGCCAATCAACCGCGCCCCCTCACCTGTATCCACCCCTTACCTCTTTTCCAACTTCCTCTCAACATACTACAATCGGCCTGACGAAGAATACCGACACAACATGTCACCTGTTCTTGTCCTCCAGAGATGCTGCCTACCATGCTGAGTTACTGCAGATTTTAGACACAAGTTGCTTCCTCAGTTCATGCCAAAAAATGACGAGGGTAATCATTATTTCTAAATTTCTTTGCAATATCACAAACTGGTCTCATAAAGGTAGTGTTCCTTCCTTGTTAACCAACAGCTCATTATGGCAATTATCCTAGAATTTGTTGCGGCATTGCAGACAACTGACAACTCTTGTTGCTCAATAATCACACGTGACCCCACTTGTTTTAATTCTACCCATTTCAAGTACAATCTGAGACAAACAGGAAAAATGGTCTCACAGGAAAAATAAGTCAATCAGACACACCCAGCATAACAGCGGAACTAACAAAACATTCCCAAAACTTAGCTTTTATATACAGGTCTTCGATATAACAAGGTTTCTAGGAATAAATAAATCAACCATGTGCCCTCCTATATTGTGAGTACTCGGTTCTTACATCGTCAGTACATAATATGATCAAATATTAAACATTCATGACTATTAAAAAGTAAATTGTATTCCTAAGTGTCACCTTCCTTGTTATTTTGATTATTTGTCTGATTTAACTATGGTGCCTGTTAATCTTAATTGCCATTATTAATTATTTAACTTCCCAAATTAAAAAAAAGGTTTTGCTAAACCATAGGCCAAATGAACAAATTAACCAAGATTTCATAAGATTGGCTATGAATAATTTATGGTTCATGGATCTGGAAAATATTTCATAGCTGCATAGCATATACTAAATACATCAGCTAACTCAGTCCGGATTTGAAGCCATTTTCTGTCTCAAGACCAGCTTCATCAGATTAGCAACAACATTCCTATTAAAAGCTCTTACAATTAAAGCGGTATTCAATGGCACCATAAAGAGTTCTTAATAGTAATACAAAATTTTGTTACAATTAACAATGTTATTATGATACTGATTTACCTCCCAAGGGTGTGTTTATATTAGAGGGGGTTCATCTGGATTTGTTGTGTTCATTAATTCCCTTAGAATAACGTGGTGCGATCCTATCTAATTTTAGAAATTTAGTTGAAAGCACATGAATGAATTGTGGTATTTAAGCAATTAATAATGATTAGAACCATTCAGATTTGCCAACTCTATCCAGTCCCAAAGGCTCCAGTGGAGGAACTGAAACAGAGTGGTGTAGTTCTGAGGTTAAATCAAACTTGCGTCATTAGACCGTCAGCTACATTTGTTTTCTTTATCATAATAAAATTCTTGGTAAATGCTTGATGGTCCAACACAATTTGTTATTCTCGCTGTTAATTAATAATTGTTATTAATTGCATTCTACTTTCCCACAACAGCCATCTCAAGATGTGTTTAAAAACAAACGAAACAGGCTGGTAGTGTTAACGGACAATTATGTTTTATGGCAATGCAACATCATGGTACTATAGATAGTATAGTTTAATATATAGCACAACACAGTACAGTAATGTACAGTGCAGCATAACAAAGGAGGCTTGTGAGAATTCAAAGAAAGGTGAAAGGTCTGGTTAGTCATCTCCTCAAGATGATATCATACATTCCACTGCATGAGTTACAAGCAATAGCCCAAGTTGCAGTGTTCTTGACTTACTGTGAGCGTACTTAGCCGAAGTATGGTTACACTGATTCTCTACTTTCTATGGAGCCAGTATGTCAGCCACTATTGCATACCTGAAGATCATGGGATATGGATATCATGCAATAGTCTCAGTAAGCCCACTATGCCTTTCTCTGCAAATATGTAGGTGGGCAAAATTATGGACACAATCAAGTGCTTATTCTCAATCTAAGATGGCAAGATGTTTCCAGAGCACTGTGGGGGAATATTGGTTGAACACCAGAAATGATTGCTTGGATCATGTTTGTAAATAATGTTAACTTATGCCACTTTGGCTCATGCAGACAGTGTCTGAAATCTGTGTGGCTGGCTCATTTTCAAGCAATGTGAACCACTTACAGAATGCACGAACAACTGACGGCACCTCCTAGATTTCTACATCGAAACAGAATGATGAAATTATATATAAACACCCCCTGGTCTGAAGAAGTGTCTCGACCTGAAACGTCACATATTCCTTTTCTCCAGAGATGCTGCCTGACCTGCTGAGTTACTCCAGCTCTTTGTGCCTATCCACCATCTACAAGTTTACTTTCATGAAACACACCATGCTGACTTAGAAATACATTGCAAATTCTTCATCACAGTCAGAGCAACATACTGAAGTTCCTTACGCAGAGTAGAAAACCACAAGAACCAGGTTCACTCAAGAAGGCAACAACAAGGGCAATGAAGGATGGGCTGTAAATTCTAGTCAATAGACAATAGGTGCAGGAGTAGGCCATTCGGCCCTTCGAGCCAGCACCGCCATTCAATGTGATCATGGCTGATCATCCCCAATCAGTACCCCATTCCTGCCTTCTCTCCATATCCCCTGACTCCGCTATCTTTAAGAGCCCTATCTAGCTCTCTCTTGAAAGTAGCCAGAGAACCGGCCTCCACTGCCCTCTGAGGCAGCGACTTCCACAGATATAGTCTAGCCAGCGTCATTCCCTCCTCAAGTATTTAACAGACTTATTTAGATAGGCATATGAATTTGCATGAATTTGCAGGGAATAAACGGAAATGTATCAGGTGCAGGTTGCGGGGACGAGTTTAACTTGACATCATATTTGGCACAGACATTATGGGCCAAAGGGCCTAATCCTATGCTGTACTGTTCCAATCCTCAAATCCCTCTGAAGAATAAAAATGAATTTGAATTTTCAATATCAAACTGTGAACATTATAGCATCTAAAGTTTAGCTTATGGAAAAGTTGTGATTACTATGCCATAAATTCCAGGCTTTTGATGGAACTCTTTACGCCTCCACTATGACCATACCAAGGAAATATATCAAAGATCACATCTTTAAACATGTTAGCGCCAAATCAGGTTTTCCCTGATGTTAATTATCTGTAATTCTTCGAATAAGTTCTATGAATCTAGCAATTAAGATAATTTTGGGAGGTGCTTAGTCACAATTACAAACAGTAAATGTAGTTTAGTGTTTATTTTCAGATTTTTAGAATATGTCTCAAACACATTAACAGTTATTTTTCCAACAAAATACTTTCCATGATATGAATCAAACCACACTAAGCTGCCATTCTAAAAAGTAAGAAATATTTTTAAAACATTCTGCAACACTACCTGATTGTGTTAGTTGATTAACTTATGTTTGATGTGTAGGAAGGAACTGCAGATGCTGGTTTAAACTGAAGATAGACACAAAAAGCTGGAGTAACTAAGTGGGACAGGCAGCATCTCTGGAGAGAAAGAATGGGTGACTTTTCGGTTCGAGACCCTTCATCAGACTTCAGACTTCAAACATGTTTGATGATGGATAAACGAGTTTCAGCAGGAACCTGAAGTTAAATATCACTTCTTAAATGAAGGGAAATCTGAAATGTCAATTGTGGCCAAAAGCTAAACACATTCCATCATATTCTAAAGATCTATCTTAGAATTGCCTAACCATTTTTTTATGAGCCCATTTAGTTTGTTGCAATACATTTTTATGCTGCATTAGTTCAGCAGAAGGACATTTCTCTTCATCCTTGCTTTTGTCATTATCACATAATGCTTGCTTTTGAGATCATTTAACTACATTAATGAAGCTTGTCCTGGCTCATTAACACCTGATAATGGGCACGACTATTGCAGGAGACACAAGGGACCACAGTTGCTGGAATCTTAAGCAAAAAAACAAACTACTGGAGGTACTCAGCAGGTCAGGCAGCATCTGTTGAGAGACAGACTGATGACTGATAACTATTGCAGGTTCTGTCAGCACACTGCAACCTTGGTTTGATGGCTGATCTATGTCACTCATTGTAAGGAATCCTGACAGAACACTACAAATATACCAGATAAAAATCATTGGCTTACCAGTAGAACATAATAAATGACCCGCTGCAATCAGTTAGCAAGTTGCATACACACACACACCCTCCAATAAGCAATGGAGACTTATTTTTTTCAATTGGTTCTTTGGGTGTGAGTAACATTGCCATAGTGCCCAACCTCTGCAGACTGCGAGGCTATCAGATGTTAAGCACATAATGTAGAACTGAAGTAATATGAAGATAAGATGTGGTAAGAATAGTAAAGTTAAACCTTTTTAAAACAATGGTCAGCCAGTTTGGATTTTACAACAATTAGGCAGTTTTTCTGGTGCATGGACAACATTTATTTACATACCTGCATGGTTATAGCACACTTTAATAGATTTAATTTTAAGATATAACAAACATGGAAGGAGAACATAAAGTCTGAGAATAAGACTGATGGAATACTTGAAACATCAGCCTGGTGACTGATGAAATATAGGTCATACTAAATCGGTGGCTGCACGGGAACACCCCACTTTATATATGAGAGCATTGCATCGTGTACAGGACGAGACGGAGGCTGGGATAAAAGGGCAAAGCTGACAATATTTATCACTTCCTATGATAGTCCAAATGTATACATTGATTGTACATTTCCAATGGTCCATCACTGACCCAGATCCTGTGGAAAAGCTTATCAGCGTAGATGTGAAGATACCAATTCAATCCAATATTTATTCCATGTCATTTGAACCTCAGTGAGGCTCAAACGAAACTCCGTTTCTACAGACATACAAACAAAACTATTCCTACAAGACAGATAAACAATTCAATTCACACAAACATCCATCACAATGAATCTCCTCCTCACTGTGATGGAAGGCAAAGTCTTCTTGCACATCATATCTTGCGATAATCCGTTAATCTCACTTATTTTTCTCCAAATTCTGAATTTATTGTCCTTGCATTTTGAATGCAACTGACTGAACCATAGAATTGTGAAATCAAAAGTGTTGTACCGGGACATTTTTGTCCAAAAGCAGATAATATATTGATCCTACTTTCCAGTTTTCAGGCCATTGCCTTTCAGATTGTGGGACCAACAGTGTTCTGGAAACGCAACAAGGGCTTTGCACCTTTCCAGCGACTGTTAATTCATAACCTTTTTTCCTTAATTCCCACAGTTTCTTTTGCCAAGTAACTTAAATCTATACAAACTGTTTATCTACCGGTCTACCAAAGGAAATAGTTCTTGACTGTTTATCTTGTCTGTACCACCCATCATTTTACACCCTCATGTAAATACCCCCTCATTTTTCTTTGTCTAGGTCAGATTTGTGTTTTTTCGAAAAGAGAGACCGATCTAATTCTCCAGTTCTGGTTGTTCTCGTAAACCTCCTCGATGCAGTCTCTAGTTTAGTTTAGTTTTAGTTTTGTCTGGGAGTTTTAGTTTCGTCTTTTAGTTTTGAGATGCAACGCGGCCCACCGAGTCCGCTCCGACAGGTGATCTCCACACACTAACACTATCCTACACACACTACGGATAATTTACATTTATACTGGGCCAATTTACCTACAAACCAGTACTTCTTTGGAAGCTTTGGAGTATGGAAGGAAACCAAAAATCTCAGAGAAAGCCCACGCAGGTCACAGGGAGAACGTACAAACTCCGTATGCAAGCACCCGGGTAGTCAGGATCAAACCCGGGTCTCTGGCACTGTAAGGCAGTAGCTCTACCACTGGCCACCATGCCGGTGTAGTTCATTTACATGTTTCCTTTGTGGGTACAAGAGAAGACATGTGCTGTACTACCATTTATCATATAAACCTTTGCCTCCCCAAATACATTATTGCCCTACTCCAAGCTGAATTCCATCTGAAGCTTTTGAAAGTGTGATCTTTCTTCCTCTCCATCAATTGGCCTTGTTACAACCTCAAACCATTCACTCATGTTACTCAGATATGACATTTCCCTGACAACTCCATGCTGACGAAGGTTGGTTAACCTGCGCCGCTCAATATGTTGCTTTATGCCCATCTCTCAGAAATGTGGCCAACAGTTTGCTCTCAACCAACATCAGACTGGTTGGCCTGCCAGTTAGAGAGACATAGATTGATCAAAGGCCATCCAGCATCACTCAAAGGCCCATGACGACCTGAGGAGAAACTAGAATGTAACTATGAGCTACAAAGTTGAATGCAAGAAAACTGAT
The DNA here is from genome assembly GCA_035221665.1 of Okamejei kenojei. Lineage (NCBI taxonomy): Eukaryota > Metazoa > Chordata > Chondrichthyes > Rajiformes > Rajidae > Okamejei > Okamejei kenojei. The sequence goes on from CM069131.1 coordinate 77,948,883, forward strand.
TCAGAAGTAGCATTAGTAAATATTATTAAATTTTGTTTAAAAAAAATTTGAAAGTAATGATCCCAGTAGATTTAGATGTCCAAATATTATTGAAAAAATAGAGGACCTGGCACTTAGTACATTAGCACAATGTTTAAAAAAATTATGTCTATCTTAATCATAACATCTGAACCTAAAAACAAAATAGAGTAATAATGAAATAGAATAGTGCATTTTCACATTTTCTAGGAAATACATATAGCTTATGCTTGCTCATCAGTGCAAAAAATCTGAACTTCAACTGTCATTTTGAAATGCTCCAACATATTAGCTCTCGCTAATACCAATGACTAGATAAATGTGATTGGTGAAGAAGGTCTGGAGAAGAGCATCACTCTCAGATGAATGCATGCTTTGATAGGGAGCACACTTCTGTGCTTTCCTGGACCCCCATAGCCCCCGCTGGCATTACAATCTCAGTCACAGAGGCCAACGTCAGAATGTCCTTCAGAAGGGTGAATGCTTGGAAAGTGTGTGGACATGATGATATAACTAGCTGTGTTCTTAAAACCTGTGCAGACTAACTGGCTGGAGTTTTTGCAGACATCATTGACCTCTCATTACTGAGGTCTAAGGTACCCACCTGTTTTAAAAGGGCATCAATTAGAGCACAAGGGCCCTAAGAAGATTGTGATATGCCTCAATGACTACTGACCAATGGCACTAACATCTGAGGTGATGAAATGCTTTGAGATGTTGGTTATGGCGCATATCAACTCAACAATAACCTGGAACCACGGCAATTTGCCAACTGCCACAACAGATCAATGGGGGATGCAATCTCACTGGCTTTCCACTCTGCACTGGGACACTTGGACAATAAAAACACAGATGTCAGACTGGTGTTCATAGACTACAGCTCGGCGTTTAACAGAGTAATTCCTTCCAAACTATTTACCAAGCTCACAGAACTGGGTCTCTGTGTATCCCTCTGTAACTGGATCCTTGACTTCATCACCAGCAAAACACAATCAGTATGAATTGTCAGCAATGCTTCCTACTTATATCAGCACAGGGGCACCTCAAGGCTGTGCTCACCCCACTGCTCTATATTGATGACTCAAGTGGCCAGACACAGTGCAAACTCCATCTTCCAATTTGCCGATGACGTCACCATTGTTGATGAATTACAGATGGTGATGACTCATAGTATAGGAGGGAGATTGATCGACTGACCAAATGCTGCCAGAACATCAACCTTGCTCATAACATTAGTAAAAATTAGGAACTGATTATTGACTTCGGAAGAGGAAGATCGAGAATCCACAAACCTGTCTTCATCAACATGACAGCAGTGAAGAGGGTCAAAACCTTCATATTCCTGGGCATGTATATCTCTGAAGATCTATCCTGTACCCAGGACATTGATGCATCATAAAGACACCCACCTCGCCTCTGCTTCCTTAGAGGATTGAGGAGATTTGGTATGTCAATGAATATTCCCTTGAACTTCTACAGGTGTACAGTAGAGAGCATATTGACTAGTTGCATCATGGCCTGATTTGGCAACTCAAACATCCAGGAAGGAAGAAGATTGCAAAAAATGGTGATCACTGCCCAGTCCCTCACAGGTACAGACCTCCCCACCAGCTGAAGGTTCTACAGTAGTTGCATTTTCAAAAGGTCAGCTAACATCATTAGAGACCCACACCACCCTGGCCAGACTCTCATTTCACTCTGTCATGGGGATTAAGTTATCGAAGCCTGAAAACTGTATTGTCCAGGTTCAGCAGCAGCTTCTTCCCTACAACCTTATTGCTATTAAATACTCCAACCTACAAATAAGCTCTGAATTACACAGACATGGTTATAATCTAAGGTTAGACACAAAATGCTGGAGTAACTCAGCGGGTGAGGCAGCATCTCTGGTGAGAAGGAATGGGCGACGTTTCGGGTCAAGAACCTTCTTCAGACTGGGCGATGTTTTGGATCGAGACCCTTCTTCAGACTGAATTACTCCAGCATTTTGTGTCTAGCTTCGATTTAAACCAGCATCTGCAGTTCTTTCTTAGACATGGTTATAATGGTGTTTACAGAGTACTATGTTTACATACAGTATCTGTTGTGCTGCTGTGAGTAAGAATTTCATTGAGACATTCCAAACAGCTCTGTAACGGTGGACATTGAACTTCGTAAAACACAGTTCTACATGGTACCTAACAGTGCACTGTTTTCATGTTGCTCATGAGATTTCATTGGTTTCATCCTAAAACTATAGAGCCCAGATTAACAGCATCTACAGTATAAGAAATGTAAATGAGTACAATAAATTTCATCGCTATCAGGCTAGCACAAAGTTTCAATACAATGTATAATGTTTATTTTAATTGGCAACATATCACTAATAAGCATCTGCTATTCAGACAATGTGCAGACTGATTGCTGAGAAACATTAATCACCATACTCCAACAGACAAGTCATTACCGTAGGCAAGTTCTAAAGCTGGTTCTAAATTATTTTGCAAGGGCTCAACATAACTGGTGGCTAGCAAATCAAAAGTAGAAATAATTATGTGAGTAATTGTAAGCTAAGCATTTATTCCATTCCTGCAGAATTGGTTACCTTGGCTATTGGCAGAACCTTAAGGTGAGAGGGGCAAAGTTTAAAGGAGATGTGCAGGGAAACTTTTGTTTTTACAGAGAGGGTGGTGAGTATCTGAAACATGCTGCTAGGGTTGGTGGTTGAGGCAGATGCTTTAGATGGGCACATCGATATGCACGGGATTGGGGGGGATGTGGATTATGCACAGGGAGGTAAGAGATAGTCTTGGCATCATGTTCGGCACAGACATTGTGGGGTGAAGGACATGTTCCATGTGGATTTCAGAATACACAGATTTCAGAATGACAGCTGCCTTAATGCCCATTCCTAATCTGTTTGTAAATAGTAGCTGCATCTGGTTGCAAACTGATGTCAATATCAACAGGTAATGTTTCAGTCTTCTAATAGAAGAATGTGTATTCATAAATTTTTCGTGCACAAAGTAAACTGTTCAATGTTCTGTTTACTATACTTTAACTTTGTTAAATCCCGGTTTTATACTATGTCAGTATTGAATTGAGGAATATAAAAACACTATACTTCATTCATAGACTGATGGCCAACGGTAACATAAAATAAAAAAATGGATACTACTCATTTTGTTATCCTTTGTGTTTATTATTTTCCATTTGACTATATTCATTAATATGACTCCATAAGCCATTACTGTAATTGCTATCTGAACTAACTTTACCCATTCAGCAACTCCACTTGTTAAATAGATGTTAGAATGTATTAACAAATTCAGAGTTAATACTCCTTTATGATGATGGTTCAAAGCTGGTTGAAAAACATGATTCACATCAGAGTGCATGTACTCTAATTTTATTTTCTATTCACTAATGTAAATGCACCGCACAAGCCATGCTGGTAATTTGACATTGCTCGATCTATGAACAACATACGGGTTAACCTTAGTGTGTATAATAACATTTTTTGCATTCGATTGGACACAACTTGATCTGAAATGAAATCCCCCACTGTAAGTTGAGAGCCTGCAGTAAATAATAGTAATCATATGGAAAAATTAGTGGCTTCCACAGCTGCTTTTAAGCTGACTGCTTTCCACTGAAGATAACTCATTTGTAGCATTGACGTGACATGATTACAATGGAAATTGTGCTGTACACCAATTGTGTCCCTCTTTTGTAAAAAGAAATGTGATTAAATTAAAACTAACAGACCAATCCATAAAACACAGTGCAGATACAAAGAAGAAGTTTATAAGATCACGTGGAGCATAGATCAACACGTCTTTGCCAGAATAGGAGAGGCTAAAGCAAGAGAATGTAGGTTTAAGGTGAGAGATGAAAGATTTAAAGCAAACCTGAGGGCAGGCTTTTCACACACTGGGTTGTGGGTACTTGGAATATGCTGCCAGAGGAGCTGGTAGAGGTAAGTACAAACAGTTACACCATTTAAAAAGACATTTGGGCAGGTAAATCAATAGGAATCAATACAGACCAAACAAGGCAAATTGGATTAGCTCAAGTTGACACCTTGGATGGCAGGGATGAATTTGGTTGTCTGGCCTGTTTCCATGATGTATGGCTCTATATGACATTAAATGCATACCATACAGGATATATGTAACATATTGATATACACAAAGAGAATATTGGGGAGAGCCACTGAAATAAAATAAAAAATGAAAGGTAAGCTGTGTTTGTGACATGAAGGCAAAAATATTCTTGCTTGTTCAGATGTATTCACAATTGTCCTAAGTTTGCCCCATCATCACAGCAAGCAATGTGGCCGGATTTGATGTCCTATTGCAATAAAGGGATGCAAGTCCACCTCAAAAAGGCCTTTTCCTGTGCTGCTCTGCCTACGTTGAAGATTGCAGTGGAAGATATGGTGAAAAAATCAGTCACACCAGGCAACAATTGTTACTCGATACCGCTGTCTGTACGCTGCCGTGGCATCGGGATGCCGCCTCAAGGTCGCAGGAAAGAATAGCACGGATACGTATACCTGGAGGTCAATAGTTCACAACAATGTAAAGTGGAAGTTGTTCGTAAAGAAGTGAGCGTCTGACTTGTATGTGAGAGGGGGCAATGTGATGATGGTAGGACTGAAAGGAAAGGTGGAGAAATAATACTACGATAAGTAACAATGTCAGAGCATGGGAGCAGGGAAGACGTTTGGGTGTTCATGGGTTCAAGGGGTATAAGGTCCAACAACTAATAAATGTTGGTCTTATGGACGAGATCGCTTCAAAGCAACTTGAAATTTGTCTGTGGCAGGGGACAGCCAGGCAAACGGAAGATAATTGACTAGAGCAGGGGTTCCCAAACTTTTTCGTCCCGTTTACCCCTGGCAACTTTAATAGCACATAACAATGTTATTTCACTTATTTATGAATAACTAATGATGAACAGATACCAGAACCAAACACCGACAGTCAATGAGAAAAAATATGTACAAATCCAGAATCAACAAATTTACCCCCTGGGTCGGCGAAATTTACTCTCTAGGGGTAAATTTACCCCAGGTTGGGAACCCTTGGACTCGAGAAAGTGAGGAACTCTTTGTGACAAATGAAATTTACTGGGGAGGGGGTAAACTCCCTAATGATGGGGCTTGAGTCCAGGACCATGGAAAAGCAGGGACAACAGAGTAATGTCCGATGGTGCCGGGTGTGTTACACTCAATTTTGCTAATGCATTTTCACTTCCAGCCCCCGAGGCGAAGATGACCAGAGACAAGGGTAGGAGAGAATCTGGATTCTACTGCTATCAGATATCAACGACTGATGCAAGGAAGAGAGAGAGAATTATAAGGCGATTCATTCGGACCGATTGGATCCTACAATTGGACCCTACAATCAGACTTGTTTTAATAGCCGCGCTGTTTTTCAACAGCAGCTTCAAGTTCAATTCAAGTTACTGTTGATTTTTTTTAAATGTATTCTCACGACTATCCTCTCTCTCCGAGATTTTAAAGTAATAAACGGTGTAGAGAGCGACGTAGTGTGAGTGTGTTCCCTAGATTCCGGACAGCAGCGGGTCGCAGGTAATAACTGTTTCGAGTCACAACAGGTAACAGGTTTAACAGCAAAATCCGCCTACCTGCAGGACAGTTACACTCTGACAGGACGGATGCCTCCCTGGCGCTCCGGCGTCTCGCTTCGCCTTCGTGGAATCTCGGCTGGGAGAAAGGGGACAATATAACGACTGCATTTCAGCGAGTTTCTCTTCTAAGGGTCTTGCAATAAGGTGACCGGGACCGCCGCTGATACTAGTCGGGAGCATGCATTGGGAAATGTGAAGGAAGGAACTGCAGATGCATGAGTACGCTGTGGACAGCAGTCCTCGCCGCCCAGAGGAAAGTGCAAGCGAGTTTCAATTTGCAGTGTACTTTGCTTCTCTTTTTGCTGTGAGCATCGCACTCGTTCACGAGTTATAGTAGAATTAGGCCATTCGCCCATCGAGTCCACTCTGGGCTGATCTCTGCCTCCTAATCCCATTTTCCTGCCTTCTCCCCATAACCCTTGACACCCGTTCTAATCAAGAATTTGACTATTTCTGCCTTAAAAATAATCCCCTTTCTAAAAGTGCGCCCTTTAATTCCGAGGTTATGATATCTGGTTCTAGACTCCCCCACCAGTGGAAACATCCTTTCCACATAGACTCTATCGAAGCCTTTCATAAATAGAGTGAATGTGGAAAGGACGTTTCCATTGGGAAGCGGTGCAGGCAGGGCGGACAGTGCTGGGTGTGGGATGGGGAGCGCACGCCGCTACCTGGCTCAGGAGCTGATCCACTCTCTCCTGGACGAGCACTCGCATCCGATCCGCCGCCGAACTCGGGCTGAGAGGAGGCAGCAAGACATCTCCCTTCACGCTCTCCAGGTCGAGGATCCGCTCTTCCAGCTGCGAAGTTTTCACGCTGAGGCAAATGCAGAAAGCCACCGAGCCCAGCGACAGCACGGACCACAGGACGCTGGGCAGAGTCCAGCACATCCCCCCGAGTGCCGGCGTCCGGCTCCGCGCCGTCCCGGCTGCTTCAACCTGCCGCTTGCAACCCCTCTCCGTGGACGCTTTCGGCATGATCGGTGTCGCCGCCAGCTCCCAGCCCTTGACACAGTGCAAGGAGGTGGAATCAGCCCCCGAAGATGCTCGCCTTCAACCAGGAGAGCAATGCAATAGCAATGCACAGTATAGAGAGAACTTGCTCCCTCTGACTGTCTGTCTGACTCTCTGGTTGTGTTCAGCTGACTCTGGTTGTGTTCAGCTGGGCTTTCACTTGCCGCGCACTCTGAGCAGATTCAGTCTTCAGTCGATGGACCTGTTGCTGTGGCCGCTTCTACCTGTGGCTCCTGGAACTGAGTGAGGATGGTGAGTCTCAGCTCAGCTACTGACTCTCTCTCTCTCTTTCCCTGCGCCTTGCCAGCGATCCGATATGCTGGACTAGTTTGCCGCGTACCGACCACAGACGGTAAATACGGCTCCAGTCCCTGGCAGCACGCTGATTAACATAATGCTGTTCAGATATTCAAGCAGACCTCCCCAACCCGTCTCCCGCGGCCGGCCGGCCGGTGCGGGGAGCAGCGCCCCACACTGTGCTGCCCTGGGTGCGGCAGCTCGGCGCAAGGACAAGCCCGGGCTCAGGGGCACAGTGCGAGTAGCCAGAGTGGACAATTTGTAAAGGGCTCGTAGTACATTGAAAATCTACCCCGGCGTGTAGTGAACTCCAAGATTGACAAACATCTAGGCTTATTATGCCCCAGGACAGGACGCATTTGGAATATCGCGTTCCTTTTTGGTTTACAGCAACGATATGGATGGAGGTTGTGGAGAGTGCAGAAGAGGTTTATCAGAATGCTGTCAGGATCAGAGGGTTTTAACTATAATGAGATTGGACACACTTGAATTGTTTTCTCTTTAAAGTGGAGATTGTGGCGAGACCTGATGGAAAAATATATCATTATGAGGCATAGATAGGGTAGATAGTCAGAGCCTTTTTACCAGGGTGGAAATATCAAATATTGGAGGGCATAGGTTTAAGGTGAGGAAGGCAAAGTTTGAAGGAGATGCCCAGGGCAAGTGTTCATGTGGAGAGTGGTGGGTGTTTGTAGTGCCTGTAGTGATGGTGGAGGCAGATATGATGGTGGTGTCGAAGAGATTTTTTGATAGACACATGAACAAGCAGGGAATTTGAGGGATATGGATCAACACAACGCCAGCACAACAAACCTTGTGTAGTATTGGCGATCTCCCACATCTGGGAAGAAGAGGTCAACATGTCAGGGAGTTCAGAGATGCCATAGTCTATTGACTTAAGAAATGCTGCAGTCTCCCACAGGGGAATGTTGTCAGCATGGTCCTCCTCAACATCCTCCTTCCAAAGACTGAGGAGCTCTTGCCTGAATCACGGTGTGGTATCCATGCATCTCAGGACACTGTGAAGCAACAAGTCCATGAGGTATACAGGGGGTAGATTGGACCCTACAGTCTTTCACAGCCTCACCAAAGACATTCACTCCATCAACTGGGAATTCAGCTGGTCTGGGAGACAGTGCTGACTTTGGTTCATCTATCTTTCTTTTATCCAGTGCATTTGAAGGATGTTGCAGAGCCTCGGTAATATCTCTCCAGTGTGTGGAGGCACTTTGTGTAAGTAGTTCCTGTGTTATGCAGGAGGGCAGGGATCGTGGTTGCCCTGTAGACCATGGGATCGTGAGGTCTTGATCCTCATCCAAACTCTGTTGGCTCATTGAAGGTGATGGTGAACTTTATCATGGAAGTTTGCCTTCATTGAAAGTCAAGTCAGTTCTCAAGAAATGGTGATGGCCACTGATATCTAGGATGTAATTGTGGACACTTTACATTGTCAAAGGGCAATGTGTATGGAGTGGGAAGCTGGGGGGTGGGGGGTTGGGTTGATGAAGATCCTTCATTTTGCAATTGTAAGGCCAAGTCCCTAACATATTACATGGAATGAATTAACATTTACTCAGGAACACAATCTCTGAATGTGTGAATATTCAATATCAAATGCATACCGGAGCTTCATGACAGAGATCCGGGTGACTTTAATCTTGGAGTGGTGGTGACGTAGGCGACAGCCTCTAATTTGTCCTGCGGATTAGCACCACTCTAAGCTTATTGGAGATGTAGTGCAGTTTTGAAAGATTGATCACAGTATGGAAACAGGGCTTTCAGCCCATTGAGTCCACGCTGCTGTTCACACTAGTTCAATGTAACCCCACTTTAGCATCCAATCTCGACACACAATTTACAGAGGCCAATTAACTTACAAACCGGCACATGTTTGGGATATGGGAGGAAAATGGAGCACCATGAGGAAACCCATGCTGTCACAGGGAGAACATGCAAACTCCACACAGACAACACCCGAGGTCATGATTGAACCTGGGGTTCTGGCTCTGTGAAGTAGCAGCTCTACCAGCTCCGCCACTGTCCGCCTGCCCACTCCCATTGTAGTAAGTATCAGGACAATTATGCAGTCTTATTTAATGCTGGTCTGTCGCAAAGTGATCCCTATTGTTAGGATTGCAGCTATCATGTTATTATGAAGCAAAGATAACATATTTAGTTAGCATATGACAGATCACTTATCAGTCAAGGTTTGTCTGATGGATCTTTAATCGGGAAAGAAGTGCAGCTTAGGAGAACCTAACAGTTCGCACATGGCCCTGTGATGGGAAAGAATGGGATTAAGATGATTCAATCAGTGCGTACATGGCATTTTTAATAAAGATGTGGCATTGCTCCGTTTATCCATGCACAAATACAGGATAACTTTAATCTCACTAGTTTCTAGTTAAAGATCCACATACGCAGAAGTAAATTACCGAACTCCATTCTTTCCTCATTTATTGGGTCATGCCTGTAGTGCCAAAGTTGCACTCTCCACTAAAGTTAATAACCAAGTCATCTCATTCAGACACTTTTTGCATTAAAACCTTTCCTTAACCCCACTCCGAGTCTGTTAAAGAGGTGAGACTGGATCACATTATCTGCATTTCTTCATTAAAGCACCATACACAGATAGACTTAATCCCACTCAATCCCAGTTGTGCCTGGGCAAAAACTGCAGTACATAAACCACTTACCTTTCCAAGAGGTGGCTATATCAACCAAGCACAACTGCTTTATAACATGTTCATAGTTGGACAGACCAAATTTCTTTAACCCTTACTTGGACTGACCGAGTCACTTTAACCACTCAACTTCCTCATTCCTGCATCATGCATGGAATGTAGGCAGGGAACTGCGGATGTAGATTTACAAAGTGCTGGAGAAATTCCGCGGATAGGTGATGCTTCACTGAACTTGGAGAAGGATCGTAACCCAAAATCTCACCTATCTATGTCCTCCGGAGATGATACCTGACCTACTTAATTACTCCAGCATCTTATTTGTCATGCATGAACTGACTGGAATATTGCAATCTTACTCCTTGGTTCCCAGAGAACCATTCATGGAGAGACCAGATCATTTTAACTCCACTCCTTTCTTCATCAGACCAGGCATTGACTGACTAAGATGTTGACATTTAACTTCCTTACCACCTCAGAAATGAGCCAGTCAAACACATATTGTGCCACCTTAAATACCAACTCTTTTTATTGCAGATGGGAAGAAGAGAGGTAACGTTATCCAGTCTCTGCAGGCCTTCAACGGTGTGGTTAAGATATTCCGGTCTGCTTCTGCATGATCCGCTAATATGAAACTTATGGGGTTCAGATGAGCCAGTTTGTCATTCCAAATTAAGATAAGCCGGCTTGTCCACTTGTGACCCTTTAATGGGCAAGCAGTGTGGTCCAGGTGATTTAGATTTAAAGTTTAGAGATACAGCGCGGAAACAAGTCCTTCAGCCCACCACGTCCACACCGACCAGCAATCACCCCGTGCACTGGTACGATCCCACATCTACAAACTGGGGACAATTTACAATTTTTACTGAAGCAAATTAACCTGCAAACCTGCCAGAGCACCCGGAGAGAACCCACGCAGTCACAGTGAGAACGTACAAACTCAATACAAACAGCACCCGTAGTCAGGATCAACGGGTGCTGTAAGGGTGTCTGGTGATGTAAGGCAGCAGCTCTACTGCTGTGCCACTGTGCCAACAGATTTAGCCTGTCATTGAATAGAGAAGGAGCGGGTTAAGGAGACTCACTCTCTCTGTGGATGTGTCTTTGGATGTGTTTGTGTATAATCGTTCATGGAAGAATGAGATGAAATAACCTATTTTGTTAATGCAGACCTCGTTAACAGAGATGGTGCAGGGCTGAGAAGATCTCATCAGAATCTGCATGATCCTGAATTGTGGAAGGATTAACCCCTCCCCTCCCCAGTTACGGAGACTGGATCATCACAAACTCAATCACTCTCCATCGCAGGACTGTAAAGCTACAGATGGATTCATAAGTATGAGTGTACATTAAACCAGTGAAGACCAGTGTCTATCTTTGATTTAAACCAACATCTGCAGTTTCTTCCTATTTACATCTCTACAATGGGCCTGGAAAGGAATGATTTGGCCAGTTTAACCTTAATTCTTCCTCACTACTAACACGTGCACTGATTGAATGAGTCACTTAATTTCACTTCCATTAAAATGTCATGATGGGCAGCTGGGATCACTTTGACTACATTCCTAAATTAAAGGATCATATACACACCAATTAGTTCACCCTAATTATTCTCCATCATTACCAGAGGGCCACATACAGATAGACAGGTTCACCTTAATCCCATGAAGGAACTGTGCAAAAACCTACTGGATCACATAGATCACATCCCTTACTTCAAAAGGCGACTCAAGGGTTAAATGGATCATCTGCGGACTATGCTTTCCTCCATTTCCTCCATGTACACACTAACGGGACCACCCAACTGTCTTGTTTACCCACTGAAGGGCCAAGATGAACTCCCGTTAATCCCATTCCTTACTCATTAAATGGCCATGCACTGACCCTGCACTTCCCCTCACACATGCAGTGAATTCAGGCTGACTGGATCACTTCTTCTCCCAGGGTCATGTACCTGAACTGGTTGGGGCCACTTCAAGCCCATTGTTAGGTTTGCTACAGTTAATTAGCAAACTGGCTGCTGTAAGCATTAATATTTTATTTCTGTTAACAGCATAAGTCGTTTGTTTGCCGGTCTGTGACCTTTACAATGCTCAGCCCATGACGGCAGGACTCTGCTCATGCAGTGACACTGCAGATCACTGGCTCTTTCTCAATACAACAGAAAAATCATGGAAATTATTGCTTTGTCAAATTATTATAAATGTCACAGTTTGCAATCATTTAAATTGTGCATCGTTTGTGCAACAGACAAAACATGCTCAACAGATCTTTATCCATTTCCTACAGTGACTGACCTGTTTGTGAAGTCTTATTTCACATGAAAGTCATACTAAGCACTTTGTAGTATATAGACACGTACTTTAAATTAAATGGTTGCCCTAGGCACAGATGTATAATTTATGATTTAAGACATGTATAATTGAAGTGACTAAAACTATATGAGTTCTGTTTAAATAAATCATAACAGAGGGGAAGCTGCAGATTGCAAACAGAAAAGCTGGAAAAACCCAAGAGATCTTGCAATATCTGTGAGGATAAAAGATTATATCTGACATAAACCATTGCACAACTCATGCTGACATTATTGTCACCTATAAAATGTCGCAATTTAGCTAAAATTAGCCCATGAACTATTTAATATGTACAGTGAATTCTGGATTTATATTTGTGTAAAACATGCTATAAAACACGTACAGGATTGCAAACAAATCTATTTGCAGCCACTCTTTCTTAAATACTATAAAAAATAACTTAACAATAACAAGGCATTGTATGATCACAATGGTATGGAGGATTTTGTTTTGAAATGAACATAATTTTAAAACAATCATTTCCATGATGGCTTTGCCGGTGGTATTGATAAATGACCAGTGCTCTGTATCATGTAATAACTTCTTTCTCTAAAGGTTTTCTGCGAGTTGTTTGCATATTTTTCACTGCCTCACAATATCCATTTGTACTGCATATCTTTTCTTGCCAATGTCATATTTAAAGCATAGAAATCTTACAAGTGCTGGAGTGGATGATGCTTACGCAGTGCCAAGGCCTCAGGTTCCTGATTGTCCATAGAGTTCAAATGTGTTGAACTTGCTTAACTGCTTAATGGATACATGCATGGACTATTCTGCACAGATCAGAGTATTCTGAACTTCAAGCCTTGGTTTCTGTTGAGTTAGAGGCGGCTTGTTAAGCGGTGTAAGAAATGAAGTGAACAAGCCCAGGATTCATTCTTTCGCTTGCTCTCGACTGACCCCTACTGGAAACTAATTTTATTGGGATGTCAGAGAAGAATAAAATTGGACACAGTGTTGGAGACTCTGCAGAAGAAGGGTCCCAACCTGAAACATCACCACGTTCTCCAGAGATGCTGTCTGACCTGCTGAGTTACTCCAGTGCTATGTGTCATTTTATTCAACCAGCATATGCAGTTCCTTGTATCTACAAGAAACAAATTAGTCTTTTTCAAACAGCCAAGTGGTCCATATCTAGGGCTGACGAGAGGGGAGTGAAAGGGGGGGTGGGATAGGAAGGGGTGGGGGTGGTTGTTAGTAGATTAGTTATATAAAATTGGATAATGCAGTCTTCATACCATTTGGTTGTAAGCTACCAAAGTCATATATATGCGGTGCTGTACATCCATTTCGGATGTGATTTCACTCTAGCAATGGAGGAGAGCCAGGACAGTAAGGTCAGCGTGGGAATGTGAAGTTAGAAAGGTTAGGCTGCCTTGTTCAATTCATTAAAAATTGAAGAAATCTAACCACCCCATGTTTCTCTCAATGTTTGAGGTAGGTAAAGATTGTTATTCCTTCAGCACAAAAATGTGAAGACCATTCAGTCAATCCTGGATTAAAAACAGAAAGAGTGGATTTTAATACAAAGCAATGTTGAATATTTCTGTTCTGTATGGTGTTGGCTGAACAACATCCAGAATAAGCTTTGCTCGTTGAGAAAATGCTACAGGTATTTCAGATTCATCAGAAGTTCACAGCACGATAACTAGGATGACATTGACTTTGGGGGTGAGACTAATACACAAACTGCAAGGATTAAATTACAATGTGACATGACAGAAACAAGGTGTGTATTTTCTGGAGACGAGAAGATTAGTGGGTAATTTAAGTATTTCAACACAGGAGAACATTGATATTTCCACTTGTGTAGTTTAGGACTCAAAAGCTGCAGTAACTCAGAGTGTCTGGCTCTTTAAAGAAAATGAATAGATTTTGTGTTGGATCCCTACCACATGAAGAGGCTGGCATGAATTTGGATCTCAGTTCAGATATAATAACTAGTGGAACAGCAATTGTTCATTTTACATCTGAAGATAGCTTACCAGAGGTATTAATGGATGTTAGTGGAGTCAATTGCAGATCAGCCTTCAGTTCTTTAAATTGAAAGGTAAGCTTGAAGGACAAATGTCTGACTCCAATTCCTATGTTTGAATTCTTATCTATTTGTGCACTGTAATCTATATAATAGTACATATGGTGTTGAGAATCTGAATTGAGTTATCACATGTCTTAATAATATGTACAAATATTTGGTTGCAATAGAAATACACAAATAATTAAACAATTAAAAAATGACACAAAGTGCTGAAGTAACTCAGCGGGACATCTCTGGACATGGATAGACAGTTTTGCATCAGACCCTGCTGAGTAACTCCAGCACTTTGTGACTTTTTTGAAAACCAGCATTTGCAGTTTCTTGTGTCAACAGTATTTGGAATATATACATTACATTTAAAATGGAAAATACTTAAATCTAAAATGATGACATTCTTCCCTTTTGAAACACGATAAAAAAATAATTGCTACGTCACTGACAAATCTATCATTACAATATAATTATTTCAGCTCATCTTAAACTTTCCCAATCTGTCCAAGTGATTTGCAAAATCACAATTAAAACAAAGACTATGGGGGTTAAACTGAAAATATTTATGCAACTCATGTTTTTTGTATTAAATTCAAGTTAAAATGTGCAACAAAAATGGTGATGTTTATTTACAGCCACATGAAACCAAGTAACAATCAGTAACGTCAGTAAAATCAGGTCATATTAATATAATTCACAAAGAATTTGAATGTGCATTATAACATATTATTAATACGTTTCTTAAATATCAATCACTAAGTAATTCCAAATTAATCTTACTTTACAATTAAATAAATACAAAATTAACAGGTTTGTGATATTCTGCAATTACCTGGGGAAAATACATGATGCCAAATTAAGGCTGAGCAACTAAAATGCAGATATCTTTTCAGATGCAGACGTTTTTTGAGGTAGCGAAGATTCATTTGAATAACACATGTCCAACATAAAAGCACAGTGTAGATTGAATGTGTTCCAAGCATCTCAGTGACACCTAGTGGTAAATACTGAGAGTGTAAGAGGTGAAATTTGTTGCCTGGATATGAGCATTCGAAGGTCATGGAGTAGAGTGTGGACATAGCAGAAATTATTAACAAATCACAGTGTTCTTGCCATTACACGTGAAACGTGCTTTTCCTGGAATGTAGAAGATCAATGGATGAGTTAATTGCAGTTTTCATGATACAGAAAGGTAACAATTGGATAGGAAGATGCACGGCAGATGCAGTTTAATGTGGATAAATGTGAGGTTATCCACTTTGGTGGCAAAAACAGGAAGGCAGATTATTATCTAAATGGTGTCATTGGGAAAAAGGGAAGTACAACGGGAACTTGGGGTCCTTGTTCATCAGTCACTGAAAGTAGGCATGCAGATACAGCAGGCAGTGAAAAAAGCGAATGGCATGTTGGCCTACATAACAAGAGGAGTAGAGCAAAGAGGTCCTTCTGCAGTTGTACAGGGCCCAAGTGAGAGCACACCTGGAGTATTGTGTGCAGTTTTGGTCTCCAAATTTGAGGAAGGACATTCTTGCTCTTGAGGAAGTGTAGCGTGGGTTCTCTAGGTTAATTCCCGGGATGGCGGGAATGCCATACGTTGATAGAATGGAGTGGTTGGGCCTGTGTACTCTGGAATTTAGATGGATGAGAGGGGATCTTTTAGAAACATAAGATTATTAAGGGTTTGGACACGGTAAAGGCAGGAAACATGTTCCCAATATTGGGAGAGTCCAGAACCAGGGGTCACTGTTTAAGAATACGGGGTAAGCCATTTAGAACGGAGGTAAGGAAAATCTTTTTCACACAGAGATGTGAGTCTGTGGAATTCTCTGTCTCAGAAGGCGACTGGATACTTTCAAGAGCGTTAGATAGACCTCTTAAAGATTACGGAGACAGGGGAAATGGGGAGAAGGCGGGAACGGGGTACTGATTGTGAATTATCACCCATGATCACATTGAATAGCGGTGCTAGCTCAAAGGGCCAATTGGCCTACTCCTGCACCTATTGTCTATTGAACCTATTGTACCTTAATAGTAAGATTAAATGAGAACTTACCAGTTCAAAGTTTGATCGTTATTTTATGAGGAGTAACGATGAGGGATTACGTGAAGAGGCCCCGCCTGGCGCTGGAACGGCATACTTCAAAGCAGCGGCATGAAAAACACAGAACATAATAGCCGGAGTAAGATAGTAAGGCCCAACATAGATTTAGAACTACCAGATGATCATTTATTTTATGAGGGTCGGGAGTGGAGGGCACGTAATCCCTCATCGTTACTCCTCATAAAATAACGATCAAACTTCGAACTGGTAAGTTCTCGTTTAATCTTACTATTTTACTTCGGAGTCACGTGAGTGACTACGTGAAGAGTTTGAAGCTTTCTGTGTTTTTCATGTCGTAGAATTTATTCCATATGACAGTCCGGCTCATTCAACACAGTAACGAGCGAATAACACATTTTTCCCCAAACATTGCCTCAAGTTATGTGATAAATTATTTCACATTATAAAGAATAAAAGTAATGCCCTTTCCATTGAAAGGCAAGTTTATCACAAAATATCAATTGATATATATATTTTGATGATATGACAAAGCAACAATTATAGAGAACCTAACACTCCGTGTCCAAACCTGACACCATGACTGGTTCCTTTTACTTTAACATTAATTTACACCCTCCTGCGGCCTTGCATCTTTGCTCGAGCAGCTCATCCCGTGCCATTCCTGTGAATGTATCTACCTCATTAACAGAGTGATTTTCCACCTTTCAGTGTCTAGTTCCACTGAGTGTATCCAATTTCTAACCATCTAGAATACATTCCTCTAGAACCATCAGTTTTTACTGAACCTAATGCGATTATTGTGTGTGATAAGTAGTGCTGTCTTATTACCACAGAGACTCTTACCTACTTCAACATATTTCATCAATGTTCACACACACACACACACACACAACTTAAGGCCGACAGGATATGCTTATAGGTTTACCTTGGTTTCAGTTCCTCTTGGTGTGCTTTGTTTGGTAAGTTCATAAACATATATGATAATGTAATCTGTATCCACATGCAATTATAACGTAATATTTGCAATGTTTGCACTCTTATATTGATACTAAAGTCATCAGCATTATTATTTTCAATGTTAACTTTTTGAATCATTGATAGAATTAGAGTCCATTGCCTAAGGCAATTCAGGACTATTTATCTCCTGACGTATATATTACAATTTTGGACAGATTATATATATATATATATATACACATATATATATTTATATTAATATCCACATATATATCCCTTTCCATATCGGGATATTATGAATGCACCTGATAACTTCTTGGTTAGTACATTGTCCGTTAATAGGACGGTAACACTCTGAGCCCTATTATTGGCTCTATCAATTAGATACTCAGAAATGCAATCCACAAGGAACTCACATATATCTAATATGATAAACTAACTTTACTGTATACACAGATTTCCAATTTCTTATAACAAATATTGTTTTTTTTAAAACTTATTTCTCCAAATTGCAGGTATAACACTTCTTTATACATAATTATTTTATTGTTATGTTGTTATATTAATTAAACATTCCTAGACTTCTTTGACCATCAAACTGTAGTAATGGTCTGGTCAACCTGCAGATAGTCAATTCATATTTTCATGTCATGGATGCCTTTGTACGACAATAAATTACTGCAGGGTACACAAACTGGAGAACCCTGCGGGTGCAGCAGCATCCAAGGAGCGAAAAGGGGACAGGCAACGCCTCGGGTCGAGACCTTCCTCAGACTTCAATAAATTACTGCAACTATGAATCATCACCAGTGGTTCAACATCACTCAATATTTATGAAACCATGAAGGATCCGTATTGGACCACCAAAATGCCTCTGGCAGTGTCCTGCTACATTTTCATCAGACACTGCCCTATCAAACAAAATGAGGAACACAAAATAACATCTTTTCCTCATGTAATTGAGATAAAAACATCCACCTTTCCTGTTCTTGGTTTACCCACAAGAACCATTTCAAAGATCGGTGATTTAATCTGTATGCAACCAGATTAATCGTAAGTAATCCATATTAATGACAATGTGTTTTTCCCCCTAAATTAGTTGTCTCCAATACCATTGTCTCTTCCTTAGCGATAAACAGCTGGACTAAAACTTTTTAGAATATGCCACATCTGTTTACTCAGATAATCCCATGATTATTATTTGACTTATCTTGTGTATTTTAACATATGCCACAGCCGTGGTATTATTCACCTCGATATGACATGGACACTTCCATAATAAAACAATCGATATTTAATCCATAACTCCTTATACTTCAATAATTAATACAAATGTTTGGAAAATTTCTTAGGACAATCCAATTATGCTCACCTGGTATATTGTCCGCAGTCCCAACAAGAGATGTATCAATTATTCTTATAAGAATAGATAATATTCTTATCTTTACCCAAACATTCACAGAAGCTGTACATCATCTGTAACACTTGCTTCAGTTTGCAACAGCTGTTAAGCTTTATAGTTGAAGCAGTTTGTGAACCTTTTATTTTATTTATTTATATATATATTTTTTTTCATTACTTTAATAATGATAACGTATAATTTGATATTTGCATAAGCCTCTCACAAAGGCATACATATTCTTATAAGCTTCTGTATTCCTTCTTTTGGAGCTTTACTCTTTACCTAACCTAATGGAGGGACAAAGTACGTCAACAACAATGAGACATATTTGTATCATGGAACAATTTTCCTCCTCTTATGGTGCTGAATTACTCCTAAATTCAGAATAGTAATTTATGAATATTTTATTAATGCCTAAGCATACGCTTTATGTAATGGGTCAGGTCCTTGCCTTCCAACAGGTTTGTAATTGCAGCACTAATTTGCAGCTGACCCTTATAACCTTCCAATTTAAATGTAATCAAGATAACCCATGACCATGACCTCATTAGTGCAAGTGCTGATCTTTTATCAGCATAATTGTTCTCCCAGTATTCTGTTTTACAGCCTTGAACTGGTTTAATCCTTTGGACAATGTTTTAATTTGCACAGCTTGACCCATTTTAATTAATTTCAAGCACCTGTAATATTGATTAACAATTTGTTAATAGCAACTGTATTTCAATGTTCAAGATGTTTCCATTTTAATAAAATGTTCTTACACTGTGAAAGTGTATATAACATGGTGTTTTGTATGGTTTATACCATCAAATCTTTACACTGAGGTAGTTTTATAATATATATGTACGTACCCCTTCTTTATTGGAGTTACTTTTTAGTGCAAACCTAAAATCAATTTTTAAGGTTTTCTTATACAGGTGAACCATTCCTTTCTTAGTTATATTAAATTAATGATCATAATACACCTGTAATCCCCCAAAATTGGAGATTTCATGAACTTATTTTGTAACAAGTTGTTTGCACCTCTTCAACGTACTTCAAGCCTTCTTTCCCCAATTATATGGGTTTGGATAAGGCTATGTTGGATTATACCACTTCTGCCTTTGTTTTGATCCATTATCAAATCTTTCATTGGATCATAGTTTTTCCCCAAAGTCTACAGATCTTTGCCTTTGTTTTGATCCATTATTAAATCTTTCATTGGATCATAGTTTTTTCCCCCAAAGCTTAAAGATCAGTAGTCTGTTCTTTTGTAATCAATATCTTTGAATTATCATAAGGCAGGTTTATTCCATAATAATCAGGAGTTTAACATAACCTGATTAGTATTGATCTGCGAATCTAGAGTGCAGATTTGGTAAATTAATATTATATACTTCTTCCCATTGAGCTCCACAAACTGATGGCAATTTATTTTATTTTAAAAGTATTAGTTATTTGCACAACGTTTTATTTTATTTTATTTTTCTTTTTGAATAGTAATGCCATGCACCAGTTTGAAATACTTTGAAATTGTATTTCCTTATATCTCATATAATTTGAGACATGGATATCATAAACGGATTCACCGTTGATATCTTTATAACACATAAAAGTTTTATCATATTCTGCTGTTTTAATCATTACAGCTTTGGTGAGTTTTTAGTTTCCATGTTTACTTTTCATGGCCTCACTCATCATTTGTTCTGCTGTTTTAACCATAACAGCTTTTAGTGAGAGACCAACTAATTTTCCATGGTAATTTTCCATGGCCTCACTTCTTATTCAGGTGTTGTGCATACACCTGTGTATATATATATATATATATATATATTTTTGTTTTTTTCTTGGTGCTGTGGTGGGTACTTCATGACCAGCCACCACTATCAGTGCATTTTTAGGGTCAGTTTTTCTATTTTATTTTTCACTGCCCTTGTTTCTCCTGAGTTTTTCCCCTCAAGGAGACTATCTTCAGAAATATCTGAGGTAGATATTCCCACCATATTTCATCATTTTTTAATTTTTTTTTAATATGTGAAACCCCCTTAGGGTAGGTTAGGGAATATTTCCATTATTTTCCGTCTGAAGGCCTTTATTAACTTTTTAAATTATGGCTTTCTGACTTATTTAAAATTTCCCCCCCTGCCAAAAGTTTGTGGAGCATCTAACTCCCTAACGTAATTTTAACGGTCACCAGTATCAGAACCGGCTCCGTAATTAATCTCCCGTCCCGATCGCTGGGTATTCCCCCGGGACGTTCTTTTTTTAAACTCCGTTGTATTATACAGAGTATTTTTGTTCTATTTTAATCTTTTATTTTATTTTTGTTTTTAAATTCATTTTAAATCCTGGTTCAATACACCAGGCACGGAGTTTTACAGAACCTAAAAGTTTTTCAACTGCACTTACCTGCCGGTTCCGTACCTACCGCTGTCGACGAGCTAGCCTCTGCAGCTCTTCCTTCTGCCGTCAGCGTCGACGTAATGCCGTTCCAGCGCCAGGCGGGGCTTCTTCACGTAGTCACTCACGTGATTCCAAAGTAAAATAGGGGAGTGTAAACCAGCCTGAAATTGAAAACATAGCTTTCATAAGCAATTTTACATTGGGTGAACCTACCCAAGGTCAGTGTGGCAAACATCAGATTGGCCTTCCTGAGTGTGAACTCACAGGAAGCAATTTGGTCCAGATGGAATTCCCAGCCACATCGTCAGACATGCCCGGATAAACTCACAGCCGTATTCACTAAACTAAAGGAGCTGTCCCACTTGGGCGACCTAATCGGCGAGTTAAGAAGAGGGTCTTCCACCATCAAGCTCAAGGGCCATCACCTGGAAAGCCTCGGGCTGCATCGACGATCCGCGTTGAAACCGCGAGCTGAATTGACCAACCGCACACACACGCATTGCCAAGGCGGGGGCCAAGGAAAGCGGGGGAGCACTGTCTGAAATTCACAACCGCGATGTAAAATTGGCTGCACAGTAACAGTGTCCTTTAGAGAGCGTGGAGTGGGGGGGGGGGGGCGGGGGGGGTGGGGGAAGAAGAGGAAAGAGGGGGAGAGAAGGAGAGAGAAGGGGAGAAGGGGAGAGAATAGAAGAGAAGGTGGGGGAGAAGGAGTGGAGACACTTTTAAGAAGTATAATAAAGTTTAGCAGGCATTTTACCTACCGGCAGGTTTTCCATGCTCCTGAAAACTCCAATGAGCCTATCAAAATGCCCGGTCAGCAAAGGAGATTGCCTACAGCTGCCCTCGACTGCCTGTAACTAAACAGCGACCCCTACTCCACTGCACTATGAGTTCAAAAGAACCATCAATGGTTGAAAACCAATGGGTGAACCATCATGAATGGTTCAACATGCTGAAAAAAATTCCACGACCTAGCTGAGGCCTCGAGCATTCGGAAACTTCCCTCAAGCATGAAGGCGAATTCAGCGACCTCATGTCGATCATGCTGCGAGTTTCAAGGTCGAAGGGTTTAGTCGCCCAAATCTAAATAGCGACCCCACTCCACTGTGGCGACCTAATTGGTGAGTTTAGAAGAATTTAGGAGAGTTAAGGGGCTGTCCCACTTGGGCAACTTAATTGGCAAGTTTAGAGAGTTTGAAAAAATGACATGTTGAAGACCTCCTCCGACTATGTTGAAGACCAGCTTCGACTAGCTACGACGAACTTCGGGAAAATTGGACACCGAATAGTGGAGAGTGAAGATGACCTCCTTCAAACTCCTTTGACTTTCCTTCGACCATGATGAAACGTGCTATCTACGACTACCCTCGATTACCTCCGACCTACTACGACCTTCTACGACTAAACCTACCAGCAAAAAAAGTATTGGGTTTTTTCCATGGCAACCTTTTTTGTCTCGTGGGCATTTTTTAACATATTGAAAAAAATGCCGCGACCTAGCTGAGGCCTCGAGTATGCAGAAACCACACTCGAGCATGAAGGAGAGTTATGAAGACCTCCTTCGACCTCATGTCGACAATGCTGCGAGTACAAGTCGAGGGCAAACTCACCAGAACTCGCAGATTAGGTCGCCGCAATGTGACAGCCCCTTAAGATAGTCCTTTGAAATGAAATTAGAACCGTGAAATGAAGATTAAAACGAAAATTTGAGCAAGTTAGATCCACACTTGACAGGTTAATTAAAACACAGGAGAACACGTTAACCAAACCAAGTGATGTTGATTGAACAAGTAAGGACACCACAACATCCAACTTATCTTCCCTTTCTAAGACAATGCTTGAAATTAAAGTATTCCGTTGGAAAAGGAAAATATGGGTATGGCAGGTGCTTCATACAAACATGGCTTTAACTTTGCTGTTGGGTGGAATCTCCTGATAGGAGATGCCTGGGAAAAAGGATCTGTTTCGAGAAGGAAATTTATAGGAAAGGGACCTTGCAGTGCATGGAAATGTCAGACATTGTTACTCTTCAGGATTCAGTAACACTGGATGATGGGACAATTTCAAAGAGGTAAAAAATGAACCTCGAGCTTGATTGTGAAGAGCCAGATAGCAGTCACCCAAACATGGTAGCTCTTACCACTCAATTCAACAGAAAATGCTACAGTTCAGGAGGCAGATGTCTGTAAAATGCTACGGTAAGGGAAAAAAACAGAGGTGCTAAAGTTTTCAACATGAAATGCTCATCAAGAACAGTATTGACCAACAAACATTTCAAGAAAAAAAGAAACTGGTACCAAAAGAGTACGTACTTCCACATGTTTGAATACATCAAATTTCCTGTTGTTTTTTGTCGCAAAGGAAAGAACACCATTGGTAAAGAAAACGATATACAAGATCAGCTGCTTGACATGTTCAATCATGGACATGAAAATCCAATTTCACGAGTGGCCATGACATCCTCAGATAAAATTCAGAGACATAACAAGGTCAAGCAAATCACGCAAGACCAGTGATTCTTAATTATTTTTATCTTACCTTTTTTTTTGATAAATATTTTTATTAGTTGTGGAAACATATTAATAAGAAATACTTATTAGATACATTCATAATATTATTAATATTAATATTAACATCTAAGACTTTGTTTCTATACACTTTTTTAAATTTTTTATAAAGTAGGAAGAGATAGAGAAAAATAATATAGAGAATAAGGAAGTGAATGGAGTATTAATCAATTGTCCGTCATTGGAGATATAACTATGATTTATTATGCGTAATTCTTCATCCATTCTATTATTCAGGTCTCAGTCAAGCCCTCGCACTGAGCCACTTTGACCCTGTAAATATTCAATATATGGAGACCATATCCCTCTGAAGGGATCCAACCTGTCCATTAGGACAAGCCTCAATCTTTCCAGATGGAGTGTCTCCGACATTTCTGTATTCCACATTTTGATTGTGGGGGATGTAGGACCTTTCCAGAATTTTAGTATTAATTTTTTCCCAATTATTAAACCATAATCAATGAAAAATTCTTTGATTCGTTGTTATTAGTTGGTCTGTTTCCAGTATTCCTAGTATTAATAACTTTGAGTCAGGAGTCAGATTCCTATTAACAACATTCGAAATTATCCTAAATATTTCTATCCAAAATGTTGTAATTTTTACACAATTTGTAAATGAGTGTGTCAGATTAGCTTCTAAATGTTGACATTTATCACATATGGGAGATACTTTTGGAAAGATGTTATGTAGTTTGGATTTTGAATAATGTAGTCTATGTAGTATTTTAAACTGTATAAGAGAGTGTCTAGCATTTAACGAACAATGGTGTATATGTTGTAAACATTTGTCCCATACTTCTGGTCTTATAATTTGACCTAATTCGTTTTCCCAAGATTGTCTATATATTTCTGTTGATGGGACATCATTTTCCAATAGGATATTATATATATATATATATGAAATCATTTTTTCTATGGTCGGATGTTTATTTAGACATTCATCTAAAATTTCTGTCTTTCTATTTCTAAGTTCCTGTGTGTTTGCTTTTACATAGTCTCTGATTTGTAAGTATCTAAAATAATCTTTAGAATGTAATCCATAAATTTGTTGTAATTCTTGAAATGAAAGGAAAGAGTTTTCCTTGTAGAGATCACCCATCTTAATAATTCCCATGTTTTTCCATTGTAAAAAGCCTTTATCCATCATTGAAGGTTTAAATGTAACATTATTTACAATGGTAAGGGCTAGTGGTATAGATTTCAATTTTAATGTTTTCTTTATTTGTTTCCAAATACGTATTCCACTTTCTATTATCGGGTTTTCACTATAGGTTTTCTTACCTAAATTAATATTAGCAAATATTATTGAACTGATTTCAAAAGGAGAACAATCTTCTTTTTCCATATTTAACCAAATTGGTTGGTTATCTGTCTCTTCTAACCAAAAATTCATATTTTTAACTGCCCAGTAATAAAACATAAAGTTTGGTAGTGCTAAACCTCCATTTATTTTTAATTTACATAAATGTTTTTGATTTATTCTATGGCTCTTATAATCCCAAATAAAGTTAGTAACTAGGGAGTCCACCTTCTTAAAGACATTTTTAGGAAGATATATCGGAATTAATTGGAAAAGATATAATAATTGTGGAAGAAAAATCATTTTTATTATATTAATTTTACCTAACATTGAAATGGGTAGAGTTTTCCAATATAAAATATTCTTATTTAATTTATTCAATAATAGTGGGAAGTTAAATTTAAATAAAGAATCAAATCTTTTTGTTACATAAATTCCAAGATATTTAATTTTTTCATTTGTTATCTTAAAAGGAAATTGTTGTAATATGTGTAAGTTATTTACCGTTATTGGCATAAGTTCACTTTTATTCCAATTGATACTATATTCTGAAAAAGATCCGAATTCAGTTATTAATTTTAACAAATTTTGGATACTAATTTCTGGTTTTGTGATATAAAGTAATACATCATTCGCGTATAAGGAAATTTTATTTTTAGTATCTCTAGTATCATACCCATATATTTCAGGATGTGATCTCACCCTCTGAGCTAACGGTTCTATTGCAAGTGCAAACAGTAGGGGGGATAAAGGCAACCTTGTCTACAGCCTCGAGATAAATTGAATTTAGTTGATAACATTTGATTTGTTATTATTCTAGCTGTTGGGTTAGTATATAATAACTTGATCCAAGTAATGAACTTCTCTCCCAATTTAAAAGTTTCCATAACCGAAAACAAATAGGACCATTCCACCTGATCGAAGGCTTTCTCTGCATCTAACAAAATAACTACTAGATCATTTTTAATACCTCTTTTCGAATATATAATATTGAATAACCGTCTCAAGTTATATGAGCAATATCATTTTGGTATAAATCCTGTTTGATCGGGGTGAATTAATTCATTAACAACTATACTTAGCCTTTGTGCTAATATTTTAGTTAATATCTTTTGATCAGTATTTAAAGGAGCTATAGCTCTAAATGATCCTGGTTCATCCAGATCTTTGTTTATTTTAGGTATAAGTGTTATAATAGATTCATTTAACGTTTCTGGTCATTTCTGCTGTGTATATATATATTCATATAATGATTTCAGACGTGGTACAATCTGATCATAAAATGTTTTATAAAATTCCGAGCCAATACCATCTGGTCCCGGTGTTTTACCATTTTTTAATGATCTAATAGATTCTTAGATTTCTTTTACTGAAATTTCAGCATTTAATGATTCTCTATTTTGTGAATCCAACCCCTTCAGATTACATTTTTTTTTAATTGCTTCTATTCCTATCTTGTTCTCTGTTGTTTTAGCAGTGTATACGTTTTTATAGTATTGTATAAATCTCTCATTAATATCTTTAGGTTGTATTAAAAGTTCGCCATTATGTGATTTAATCCTATGGATTATTCTTTCTGCCTCCATCTTCCTTAATTGGCGCGCCAATAATTTTTGAGGTTTATCTCCAAATTCAAACTGTAATTGTTTAGTATGTTGATAAAGTTTTACAACTTGATCTGAATATATTTTATTTAATTTATATTTCAATACTGCAATTTTATTATGTAATATTATGGATGGATTAGCTGCATTCTCTATATCTAATTGTTTAATCTCCTTTTCCAGTTCTTGTTGATCCCTTCGATTCTTTTTATTATAAAATGCTTGAGAGGAAATCATGATTCCCCGGAAATATGCTTTAAACGTTTCCCAAAATAAGGAACAAGATATTTCCGGTTTATCATTTGTTTCGAAGAAAATCTTAATCTGTTCTGTAATATATTCCTGAGTTATTTTGTTTTTTTAAAATTTGTGGATTAAATCTCCACTGTCCCCGTTTTTCTGTTTTACCATTTATTTTAATCTTAAATGTTAAAGGTGCATGATCTGAAATTATAATATTGTGATATTTAGAATTATAAGTGAGTGAAATAAGTTTGGCATCGACCAAAAAGTAATCTATTCTTGAATAGGTTTTATGTACCGGCGAATAAAAGGAATATTCTCGTCCAGTGGGATTTTCTACTCTCCAAACATCTTTAATATTAGTAGTTTCCATTTATGCATTTAATAAGTCACTGGAATGTGATTTGGTTTTCCTTTGTCTTGTAGATCTGTCTAAATAAGGATCTAGTGTACAATTTAAATCTCCTCCAATTATTAGGTTATATTGTGTTAATTCCGGGATATTGTTAAATATTTTCTTGAAAAACAATGGACTATCAAAGTTTGGTCCATATACATTAACAAAAATCATTTTTTGTGTATTTAATTCTCCTATTACAATAATGTATCTACCATCGTTATCAGTTTTAGTTGATGTATGTTTAAATAAAATGCCTTTGCGAAATAATATTGCTACACCTCTTGATTTATGCGTAAAAGAAAAATGATACGTTTTATCTATCCATTTAGCTTTCAGCCTATGCTCAGCATCTTTTTTTAAGTGAGTTTCTTGAATAAAAATTACATCAGCTTTAATTGCTTTTAAATGAGCTAATACTTTACCTCTCTTAATTGGTTCATTAATACCTTTCACGTTCCAAGTACAAAACGTTATTCCTTCATTCCCCATATTCATTTTTAAGTCTTGCATCTTTTGTCTATGGGGGTCTGTAATAGAGCCGATGGTTCAGCCCGACAGACCTGACCTTACACCCGAACACCGAATAGATGAATTTTAAGTCCCGTGAATGCCTCTCACGTGTATATCTCCTTTGATTCAATATATAACTTCATTCAAACTGAAAAAAAAACCAATAATAGTTTATAAAAGAAAAGAAGAGAGGATAGATTAAGAGGTTAGTATTGTGCACAAAGGAAGAAAAAACGACATCTAGTATTATTGTAGTTAGTGCTAGCCATACTAGCATGGCTAACCATCTACCGACTTCCGTAGTTGATGTTACTAACTTAACCATCTCCCTGGTTTTTTGGAATTATTATTCCATAATGATATTTTACCGGGTGGTATTACATTAAAAAAAAAGATTAAAAATTCAGATTATAATAATTGAAAATATGAAAATACATATATTAAAAACTTATTTGAAAATCTAATTGTAAAAAAAAACCCACATAAGATGAAAGAAAAACAAGAAATAAAAATGAAAATTACTGGTGTAAAAGAAAAATCTCCAAATGAAATCCGGCTCTATATTTGACTCTAATCATTCCAATATAAATGAACATTAGTTATTAGTAATAGTAATTAATTTTAATTAATAAATATGATACGGTATAATTTTGATATTTATTAGTTATTATATTATTAGTAAAATTAGTGATTAGTGAAAATACCACAGTGTGATTTTAATATGTATTAGTTATTTGTATTAGTAATGTAGTTATACTAATTATTAGTATCCATGTGAGGTTTTCCGATTCACATCTTTCTCCAGCTTCCATCCAGCGTTATCCAGTTCCATCCGGACCTGCAAAGTCTTATGAAGTCTTGCAGAGTCTTGTAGATTCTTGTAAAGTCCATGAAAGTCAGTATATTCGATGATAAGGCCTTCTCAGGTCTTAATCTTCCGGGCAAAGTCCAGTGCTTCGACAGGATTGGAGAGGAAATATTCCTTGTTGTTAAAGGTAACTCTTAAAGTAGCTGGGAAAATCAGGCCATATTTCAAATTTTCCACTCCCCTCAGGAGACTTTTAGACTCATTAAATGCTTTTCGTTTCCTGGAAACTTCTGCTGGGTAATCTCGGGTGATTACTGATCCTTTGTCCTTCAAATACCAGGTTTCTGTTTCTCGAAGTTTTTCGCATTATCTCCTCCAAGACTTAGTCATATTGTACCTTTATTATCATTTGTCTTGGGGGGGGGCATTTTGTCTTGTCTGACGTCTCCTCACTCTATGTGCTCGGGCTAGTAAAGGTTTTTGTTCCAGAAATAAAACATTTTGCAGTAGGTTCGCAGTAAATTCTCGGGGGTCTTCATCTTTCTCTCGCCCTTCAGGAATACCGCGATTCTTAGGTTTTGTCTTCTCTGGCGACCTTCTAGTTCAGTACATTTCTCGGTTATGTTGGTCAGTAAGTCCGTTAGACGTTCATTTTCTGTAACCAGCTTTGCTGTAGTCCCAGCACTTATGTCAGCTAGTTCTTCAAGGCTTTTTATACCAACCGTCTGTTGGTCCAGTACCTTCTCCACAGGATTCAGCCTTTTTCAAAGTCGGTTTTCACCTTTTCAATCTTATCATTCATCTCCTTTGACATTGCACTCATCATTTCTGTGATTTCTTTCTTCAAGTCTTCCGATATTTGCTTAGCCTTGTTATTAATATTGGAATTAGTTTCAAGTTGTAATTCTTTCATTTCAGTATTCATCTGGTTTATTTCCTCCTTTAAACCAGCAATTTCACGTGAAATAAAAGTTTTAAGTTCTTCACTTTCAGTTTTTTTCACTGTTCTTTTCGACACATCTTCCTGGGATGAGGTCCTACCTGAGTCCGAGGCTTCAGTCAGGCCTTCTGCCGGTTTCTGCCTGGTTGATCGAATTTTCAATTTTTCGGTTGGGCTGCGTGCTGTAGACATAACTAGTCGCGCGCCTGATGACGTCACTCACAACAATCGGTGCAGAGACGGCAGGCAGCAGGCAGCAGATAGGTCCGTTAATCCCCGTTTTTTTCCCGTTTTTTGTGCGGAGCTGGCTGGCGTTATCCTCTAGCCCTCCATAGCGCCACCGGAAGTCCTATTTGTATCTTACCTGAGCAACAAATATTGGTAAAGTAAACCTTAATAGTAAGATTAAACGAGAACTTACCAAGTTTGAAGGTTGATCTTTATTTTACGAGGAGTCGCGGTGAGGGATTTCGTGAAGACCCCGCCAGCACGCATGCGCGACATCCTTCAAAGCAGCGGTGTGGAATCACAGAGCGCACCATGACTGAAAATAGTAAGATGAAGAACGTAGAACTTCCGAGTTGACCTTATGATAGAGGGTGGGAGCGGGGGGCACGAAATCCCTCACCGCGACTCCTCGTTAAATGGCTGAAAAAGTAATACAATTTATTAATAGTATTGGGGACAGACATTCACTGAGCGGTATCCCAGCACAGCTTCTGCGAATGTCGCGGGGGCGACCAGTGGCTTATTGTAGAACCTTTGGAGGGTTTCTTCACTGGCCCAGCCCGCGGTGGCGAGGATGTGGTCCATGGGCACCTCCATGGCCCTCGCCGCTGATGTGGATGCAGCCCTAGTGGAATGAGATTTTAAAATGTTAGTAGCAACTCCTGCTGCATCCAACACCACCCTGAGCCACCTGGCGATAGTCTGTACAGTCACCCGATGATGCGGAGGTTTGTGGCTGATGAGGAGCCCCTGCTCCTTCTTCCTGATGGCTCTTGTAATTCCGATATAGTGGTGGAGATGGGTGACTATGCAGAGAGTGGCATCTACAGGGTATGCCCGAAACTCCAACTGCAGCCCATGAGCCCCTGGCCTGTGCTGCTTCAATAAATCCTGGACAAAGAAATTTATTTGATCAGGGGTGGCAACCATGCTATCCAGCCGCAGCTTTTGTAATGTCTGGACTCATTGGGCTGCAGTCAGTGCCATCAGCATCACCACTTTAAGGGTGAGCTGTTTGAGTGGTAACTCATTCATTGGAGCCCAGCTCCTCAGTAGGGTCAGAACGATCCCTACATCCCAGGTGAAGGTATATCTGGGTCATGGAGGGTTGGTGTTGAACACTCCCCTCATGAGTTTAGACACCAGGTGGTTTGAGCCTATACCTATATCCAGATATGAGGACAGTGCACTCCTGGCACTGTTGATGGCACTGTAGCTAAGGCCAGCATCGAAATAGAGGCCAGCTAGGAATTCCAGGACATCAGGGATAGTTGCCATGTTCGAAGTCTTGTTGGTATGAGAACAGAATGCCTCCCACTTCCTGATCTGCGTGAGGTACTGCCTCCGAGTTGATTCTCGGCATGATGCTGAGATGAGTTCCATGGCTCGTGGTGAGATGCCCGCCTTGATGAGTGGTCTTTTTAGAACCTGCAGGTCAACAAGTTTACGTGACCATGGCATGGATGACTATCCCCCGTAATGGGGTGAGTAATCAATTTGGGTTGTTTCCCAATCGAAATCCATGGTCGTTTCAAAATTAACGACTATCGGGTACCATGGCTATGTAGGCCAGTCGGGAATGTTGCAGTTGCAGAGTCCAGTTTAATTTTCTGCAATACCCGACTGATGAGGCAAAATGGGGGAAATGCGTGGCAAAACCATTTCCCCCAATGGATATCGTTGGTATCTAATGGTTCAACCTGGACTCAAACAGGTCAATATCTGGTGTCCCATAGTGAGCTATAACGTCTCCAAAAATGTGGGGGTTCAACATCCACTCGAAGTTGTCATTGAATACTCATGACCTGGTGTCCGCCACTGTATTAAGCTTCCCTGGCAAATAGGTCGCTGTAATTCAAATATTCCTCTCGATGCACCAGTGCCAAATTGTGTTTGTCAATTCATCACAAGATAGCGACCTGATACCACCCATATGATTGATGTAAGCCACCACTGTTGTGTTATCTATTTGGAGGCGGACATGCAAGTCCCGTGAGTTAGTACAGTAAGCCCGCAGTCCATGAAATGCCCCTAGTATTTCTATATAATTTATCCCGTGTGACTGAAGGAAGGTAGACTCGCGATAGTCCCATCTGCCACCACAACTGGACATAGTATCAGTTGCTCCCCAGCCTTGTGCGCTTGCGTCAGTCTGTAGCACGACAGATGGGTTGCTTACTATGATGGGTCTGCGACACTCACTAATATTGTCAATCCACCATTGTAGCTCGGTTCTAGCCTTTGGTGGTAACCGGATTGGTCGATCAAAGTGCCCAGCATTTGCTTTTAATGCTGCGATCTTTGTTCTTTGTAAATTTTGGTAGTGTAGCGGTCTGAATTGTGCAGCTAGGAATGTAGCTACCAATTTCCATATTACGTTAGCCGTTTGCTGGATGGTCGGTACCCTGGGGCAAGCAAAACTGTGGCACTCTTCTTTTATAGCAGTAGCTTTATTGGTTGGGATGGTAATCATCATTAAGTTGGTGTCTAGGGTGAACCCTAAATAATCCATGACCCGGGTGCAATTTTGACTTGTCTGGATGGATTACACATCCCAGCTTCTCGAATAAAGCCTTAGTTGCAGTCACTGCCCGTGTAGCCAATTGGAGGGTCTGACCCACTATTAGGATATCATCTAAATATGCCATGACCATGTAATTTTGTTGTCGGAGAAGAGCCAATATAGGTTTTACTAATTTTGTAAATAGCCTAGGGGCTGTGGTGATTCCATTGGGCAATGCTTTGTATTCCCATAATTGTTCCTTCCAGACAAATTTTAGAAATTTCCAGTGAGATTCAGTGATGGGCACCGTATAGTATGCATCTGTTAAATCGATGCATGCCTTAAAGTACCCCGGGTAAAGCATCTGCTTGGCTGTTTCAAAGGTATCCATTTTGAAGTGGGTATATTGTACAAAGGTGTTCAGCTCAGTTAGGTCTATTATAATCCGACACCCCCCATCTTTTTTAATTCTGGTGAAAATGTTGGACACAAACTCAAGGGGTTCGTGTGTTGTCTTGCCAATTACCCCTTTTGCTGCCAGCCGTATAATTTCAGCATGTCCTGCTTCCACCTCTTTTTGGGATAGTGTAAATTTCCGA
The DNA here is from genome assembly GCA_035221665.1 of Okamejei kenojei. Taxonomy (NCBI): domain Eukaryota; kingdom Metazoa; phylum Chordata; class Chondrichthyes; order Rajiformes; family Rajidae; genus Okamejei; species Okamejei kenojei. The sequence goes on from CM069131.1 coordinate 77,981,417, forward strand.
TGAGGCGAATGCTGGGTAGGGGGATTTTTACCACCAATGAATTCTATAACATAGTCTTGAACTCTTTGTGAAATAAACTCATCTGTGGTGATAGTGTTCCATATTCCCAAAAAGGCCCGCAATCGCCCACCAATTTGTGCAGGAAGGGATGCTACAGTCTGAAAGGAACCAGGCCCCCTTACCTCCATGGTTAACGATGGTTCCTGGCGTATGTCGTTTTGGGTGGACGTTGGAGGTTGTCGGATTGGCGGCCGCATCTTCCATGCAGGCCGCTTTTGGCCTTGTCCTAAAAAAGGCCGCTGTGTTTGGGGAAGTGGAGGTGGATAGTGTCCTGTCCGGCAGCCGCGGTTTCCAGTTTGTGTGTGGTTGTTGCCGGTGGTATGGGTGAAGTCTAGTCGTAGGAGGTTTCATTAGGCCAGCAATTTCCTTCACTTATTTGGACAGATCTCCAAACAGTTGATGCGGCGGTGGAGCGGTTGATGGACGGCACAACCCCGCAAATTTGGGGTTGAGTGTGGGCTTAATGGAGCTCTTATGCAGGCAGTTGATCTCATACTGGGCATTGCATAGGAGTGCCAGGGTATCTTGTTGTTCACTGGACACATTATCCCCGTCAAGGGTCCTAGCAAACGGCGTTATACCCGTGGAGAGGGCCTTTAAGATACGCTGGAGGCGGACATCCTGCATCCTGGTGGCCGTACTCAAGTGTCCCCAGATTTGAGCATTAACCAGGGGAACACTGAGGTTGATGCAGTTCTCGGGCGGTTTTATTTTCTCCATAGTGTCATTGAGTACCTGACTCTGGAGTTGGTGAGTAGTCAGGTAATCAATGGTGCCCGCCAGTTTGTGGTGCAGGGGATCCCCTGTGTGTGTGGTTGTGGCAAACTTGCCCACCATGTCCAGCATATCCTCCTCATGCTCTGGCTCAGCGGTCACTGGCTGTCCCGGGTCGCCTTCAAATGCAGCGGCTGGGCAACTGCTGGCACTTCTGGCTGGTGAAGACGAGATACTGAGAGGACTCCTTGCACGGCTTGTGGATGCCCGTGAGTCCCGTTCTTCCCGGTCCCTGTCCCGCTGGAGGAGTTGCTCCACTAAGAGCTCCAACCGCTCTATGCGACCGTCCCTGCTATGTGCAGCGGACAAGCTGACTTCCCCAGGCCCTGCGATATCAATGGGGCTTCCACCATCGGACCACACCTCCATAAGCTGCTGTCTAGGGTCCAATGGCAGGTCGTCGTGGCCTACCGCCTGAGTAGGCTCATACGACTCCCCCTTCAAGATATAAGGTGACACATTTCCCTTTGGGATGATGTATCATTTGTAATGAGATCCGAATCATAACAGAAGACAAATTTCCCTTTGGGAGGATGGGACATTTGTGAATGAGATCCGAATGAACCAAATGCTTGATTGTGAAGAGCCAGATAGCAGTCACCCAAACATGGTAGCACTTACGAGTCACAAGTAATGAATGCAGCATAAGGAAACTTGCACACAAAAGTCATAAAATGACAGTAAGACCCACACTTGACAAGCCAAATAAAACTTAGCGGAACATGTTGACCAAAGCAAGTGATGATGATTGAACAAGTAAGGACACCACAAGAGCATCCCTGTCAAAAACAATTCCAGAAATTAAAGTATTCCCTTGGACCAGGAAAAGATGTGTAGGGCAGGTGCTTCATACAAACATGGCTTGAACTTTGCTCTGTTGGGTGGACTCTCCTGATAGGAGGCCTGGGAAAAATGATGTGTTTCGAGAAGGAAATTTATAGGAAAGGGACCTTGCAGTGCGTGGAAATGTAAGAGAATGTCACTCTTCAGGATTAAGTAACACTATATAATGGATCATTTTGAAAGAGTTACGAATGAAACTCGAGCTTGATCGTGAAGAGCCAGATAGCAGTCACCCAAACATGGTAGCACTTACCACTCAATTCAACAGAAAATGCTGCAGTTCTGGAAGCAGACGTCTGTAAAGTGCTACGGTAAAGGAAAAAAACAGAGGTAAAAAAGAATCAGATGCACATGTAAATCAAGCCATGATGACAATTGAACAACAAGTAAGGAACCACAACAGCAGCACTTAATTATTGAATTAACAATCATTTACCTGACATTGCTCATCAACTTCCATTCTTAAACAGTGTTTAAAATTAAAGAAGACCATTGGTAAAGGAAATGACGTACGAGATCAGCCGTTTGACATCTTCAATTATGGACATGAAAATCCCATTTCACAAGTGGCCATAACATTCTCAGATAAAAGTCAGAGACATAACATGGTCAATCAAATCACTCAAGACCAGTGATTCTTAATCCTTAAAAAAAAATGTTATCAGAGCAACAAATATTGGTTGAGTAAACCTTCATTCATGATAACAGGTGACAAATTTCCCTTTGGGATGATGGGACATTTGTGATGAGATCCGAATGAACCAAATGCTTGATTGTGAAGAGCCAGATAGCAGTCACCCAAACATGGTAGCACTTACCAATCACAAATAATGAATGCAGCATAATGACACTTGCACACAAAAGTCATAAAATGACAGTAAGACCCACACTTGAAAAGCCAAATAAAACTCAGCGGAACATGTTGACCAAAGTAAGTGATGATGATTGAACAAGTAAGGACATCACAACAGTAGCACTTAATATTTTGTTCTCAACTGTCATTTAGTACCACTGTCACAGCCACCCAACATTGCACATCTCTTCCCTGTCAAAAACATTTCCTGAAATTAAAGTATTCCCTTGGAAAAGGAAAAGATGTGTAGGGCAGGCGCTTCATACAAACATGGCTTGAGCTTTGCTCTGTTGGGTGGACTCTCCTGATAGGGATGCCTGGGAAAAATGATCTGTTTCGAGAAGGAAATTTATAGGAAATGGACCTTGCAGTGCGTGGAAATGTAAGACAATGTCACTCTTCAGGAGTAAGTAACACTGGATGATGGGACAGTTTCAAAGAGGTACGAATGAAACTCGAGCTTGATCGTGAAGAGCCAGATAGCAGTCACCCAAACATGGTAGCACTTACCACTCAATTCAACAGAAAATGCTACAGTTCAGGAGGCAGATGTCTGTAAAGTGCTACGGTAAGGGGAAAAAAACAGAGGTAAAAAAGAGTCAGATGGACATGTAAATCAAGCCATGATGACAATTGAACAACAAGTAAGGACACCACAACAGCAGCACTTAATTACTGAATTAACAATCATTTAGTACCATTGTTGCAGCCACCCGACATTGCTCATCAACTTCCATTCTTAAACAGTGTACGAGATCAGCCGTTTGACATCTTCAATTATGGACAAGTTAGAGACATAACATGGTCAATCAAATCACTCAAGGCCAGTGATTTATAATCCTTTAAAAAAAAATCTTATCAGAGCAACAAATATTGGTTGAGTAAACCTTCATTCATGATAACAGGTGACAAATTTCCCTTTGGGAGGATGGGGCATTTGTGATGAGATCCGAATGAACCAAATGCTTGATTGTGAAGAGCCAGATAGCAGTCACCCAAACATGGTAGCACTTACCACTCAATTCAACATAAAATGCTACAGTTCAGGAGGCAGACATCTGTAACGTGCTACGGTAAGGGAAAAAGACAGAGGTAAAAAAGAGTCCGATGGACATGTAAATCATGCCATGATGACAATTGAACAACAAGTAAGGACACCACAACAGCAGCACTTAATTATTGAATTAACAATCATTTAGTACCATTGTTGCAGCCACCCGACCATTGTTGCAGCCACCCGACATAGCTCATCAACTTCAATTCTGAAACATTGTTTAAAATTAAAGAAGACCATTGGTAAAGGAAACTCAGCGGAACATGTTGACCAAAGCAAGTGATGATGATTGAACAAGTAAGGACACCACAACAGTAGCACTTAATATTTTGTTCTCAACTGTCATTTAGTACCACTGTCGCAGCCACCCAACATTGCACATCTCTTCCCTGTCAATAACATTTCCTGAAATTAAAGTATTCCCTTGGACCAGGAAAAGATGTGTAGGGCAGGCGCTTCATACAAACATGGCTTGAACTTTGCTCTGTTGGGTGGACTCTCCTGATAGGAGATGCCTGGGAAAAATGATCTGTTTCGAGAAGGAAATTTATAGGAAATGGACCTTGCAGTGCGTGGAAATGTAAGACAATGTCACTCTTCAGGATTAAGTAACACTGGATGATGGGACAGTTTCAAAGAGGTACGAATGAAACTCGAGCTTGATCGTGAAGAGCCAGATAGCAGTCACCGAAACATGGTACACTTACCACTCATTCAACAGAAAAATGCTACAGTTCAGGAGGCAGATGTCTGTAAAGTGCTACGGTAAGGGGAAAAAAACAGAGGTAAAAAAGAGTCAGATGGACATGTAAATCAAGCCATGATGACAATTGAACAACAAGTAAGGACACCACAACAGCAGCACTTAATTACTGAATTAACAATCATTTAGTACCATTGTTGCAGCCACCCGACATTGCTCATCAACTTCCATTCTTAAACAGTGTACGAGATCAGCCGTTTGACATCTTCAATTATGGACAAGTTAGAGACATAACATGGTCAATCAAATCACTCAAGGCCAGTGATTCATAATCCTTTAAAAAAAAAATCTTATCAGAGCAACAAATATTGGTTGAGTAAACCTTCATTCATGATAACAGGTGACAAATTTCCCTTTGGGAGGATGGGCATTTGTGATGAGATCCGAATGAAACCAAATGCTTGATTGTGAAGAGCCAGATAGCAGTCACCCAAACATGGTAGCACTTACCAGTCACAAATAATGAATGCAGCATAAGGAATCTAGCACAAAAATGTCATAAAATGACAGTAAGACCCACACTTGACAAGCCAAATAAAACTCAGCGGAACATGTTGACCAAAGCAAGTGATGATGATTGAACAAGTAAGGACACCACAACAGTAGCACTTAATATTTTGTTCTCAACTGTCATTGAGTACCACTGTCGCAGCCACCCAACATTGCACATCTCTTCCCTGTCAATAACATTTCCTGAAATTAAAGTATTCCCTTGGAAAAGGAAAAGATGTGTAGGGCAGGCGCTTCATACAAACATGGCGAGCTTTGCTCTGTTGGGTGGACTCTCCTGATAGGAGATGCCTGGGAAAAATGATCTGTTTCGAGAAGGAAATTTATAGGAAATGGACCTTGCAGTGCGTGGAAATGTAAGACAATGTCACTCTTCAGGATTAAGTAACACTGGATGATGGGACAGTTTCAAAGAGGTACGAATGAAACTCGAGCTTGATCGTGAAGAGCCAGATAGCAGTCACCCAAACATGGTAGCACTTACCACTCAATTTAACAGAAAATGCTACAGTTCAGGAGGCAGACGTCTGTAAAGTGCTACGGTAAGGGAAAAAAACAGAGGTAAAAAAGAGTCAGATGGACATGTAAATCAAGCCATGATGACAATTGAACAACAAGTAAGGACACCACAACAGCAGCACTTAATTACTGAATTAACAATCATTTAGTACCATTGTTGCAGCCACCCGACATAGCTCATCAACTTCCATTCTGAAACAGTGTTTTAACAATGTACGAGATCAGCCGTTTGACATCTTCAATTATGGACATGAAAATCCATTTCACAAGTGGACATTCTCAGATAAAAGTCAGAGACATAACATGGTCAATCAAATCACTCAAGACCAGTGATTCTTAATCCTTAAAAAAAAAATCTTATCAGAGCAACAAATATTGGTTGAGTAAACCCTTCATTCATGATAACAGGTGACAAATTTCCCTTTTGGGACATTTGTGATGAGATCCATGAGCACTGAGGCTTGATTGTTGAAGAGCCAGATAGCAGTCTAAACATGTAGCAACCAGTCACAAGTCTTGCAAATCTGCAAAAATGTAGCTCAATAGATTTGAAAAAAAATCTTTTCACCGGACAGAAAAATAATGAATGCAGCAAAGGAAACTTCAAAAAGTTATAAAATGACAGTAAGACCCACACTTGACAAGCCAAATAAAACTCAGCGGAACATGTTGACCAAAGCAAGTGATGATGATTGAACAAGTAAGGACACCACAACAGTAGCACTTAATATTTTGTTCTCAACTGTCATTGAGTACCACTGTCGCAGCCACCCAACATTGCACATCTCTTCCCTGTCAATAACATTTCCTGAAATTAAAGTATTCCCTTGGAAAAGGAAAAGATGTGTAGGGCAGCGCTTCATACAAACAGGCGAGCTTTGCTCTGTTGGGTGGACTCTCCTGATAGGAGATGCCTGGGAAAAAATGATCTGTTTCGAGAAGGAAATTTATAGGAAATGGACCTTGCAGTGCGTGGAAATGTAAGACAATGTCACCCTTCAGGAGTAAGTAACACTGGATGATGGGACAGTTTCAAAGAGGTACGAATGAAACTCGAGCTTGATCGTGAAGAGCCAGATAGCAGTCACCCAAACATGGTAGCACTTACCACTCAATTCAACAGAAAATGCTACAGTTCAGGAGGCAGATGTCTGTAAAGTGCTACGGTAAGGGGAAAAAAAAACAGAGGTAAAAAAGAGTCAGATGGACATGTAAATCAAGCCATGATGACAATTGAACAACAAGTAAGGACACCACAAACAGCAGCACTTAATTACTGAATTAACAATCAATTTAGTGCCACCACCCGACATTGCTCATCAACTTCCATTCTTAAACAGTGTACGAGATCAGCCGTTTGACATCTTCATTATGGACAAGTTAGAGACATAACATGGTCAATCAAATCACTCAAGGCCAGTGATTCATAATCCTTTAAAAAAAAATCTTATCAGAGCAACAAATATTGGTTGAGTAAACCTTCATTCATGATAACAGGTGACAAATTTCCCCTTTGGGAGGATGGGCATTTGTGATGAGATCCGAATGAACCAAATGCCTTGATTGTGAAGAGCCAGATAGCAAGTCACCCAAACATGGTAGCACTTACCAGTCACAAATAATGAATGCAGCATAAGGAATCTAGCACAAAAATGTCATAAAATGACAGTAAGACCCACACTTGACAAGCCAAATAAAACTCAGCGGAACATGTTGACCAAAGCAAGTGATGATGATTGAACAAGTAAGGACACCACAACAGTAGCACTTAATATTTTGTTCTCAACTGTCATTGAGTACCACTGTCGCAGCCACCCAACATTGCACATCTCTTCCCTGTCAATAAACATTTCCTGAAATTAAAGTATTCCCTTGGAAAAGGAAAAGATGTGTAGGGCAGGCGCTTCATACAAACATGGCGAGCTTTGCTCTGTTGGGTGGACTCTCCTGATAGGAGATGCCTGGGAAAAATGATCTGTTTCGAGAAGGAAATTTATAGGAAATGGACCTTGCAGTGCGTGGAAATGTAAGACAATGTCACTCTTCAGGATTAAGTAACACTGGATGATGGGACAGTTTCAAAGAGGTACGAATGAAACTCGAGCTTGATCGTGAAGAGCCAGATAGCAGTCACCCAAACATGGTAGCACTTACCACTCAATTCAACAGAAAATGCTACAGTTCAGGAGGCAGATGTCTGTAAAGTGCTACGGTAAGGGAAAAAAACAGAGGTAAAAAAGAGTCAGATGGACATGTAAATCAAGCCATGATGACAATTGAACAACAAGTAAGGACACCACAACAGCAGCACTTAATTACTGAATTAACAATCATTTAGTACCATTGTTGCAGCCACCCGACATTGCTCATCAACTTCCATTCTTAAACAGTGTACGAGATCAGCCGTTTGACATCTTCAATTATGGACAAGTTAGAGACATAACATGGTCAATCAAATCACTCAAGGCCAGTGATTCATAATCCTTTAAAAAAAAAAATCTTATCAGAGCAACAAATATTGGTTGAGTAAACCTTCATTCATGATAACAGGTGACAAATTTCCCTTTGGGAGGATGGGCATTTGTGATGAGATCCGAATGAACCAAATGCTTGATTGTGAAGAGCCAGATAGCAGTCACCCAATTGCACATGGTAGCACTTACCAGTCACAAATAATGAATGCAGCAAAAGGAATCTAGCACAAAAATGTCATAAAATGACAGTAAGACCCACACTTGACAAGCCAAATAAAACTCAGCGGAACATGTTGACCAAAGCAAGTGATGATGATTGAACAAGTAAGGACACCACAACAGTAGCACTTAATATTTTGTTCTCAACTGTCATTGAGTACCACTGTCGCAGCCACCCAACATTGCACATCTCTTCCCTGTCAATAACATTTCCTGAAATTAAAGTATTCCCTTGGAAAAGGAAAAGATGTGTAGGGCAGGCGCTTCATACAAACATGGCGAGCTTTGCTCTGTTGGGTGGACTCTCCTGATAGGAGATGCCTGGGAAAAATGATCTGGTTTCGAGAAGGAAATTTATAGGAAATGGACCTTGCAGTGCGTGGAAATGTAAGACAATGTCACTCTTCAGGATTAAGTAACACTGGATGATGGGACAGTTTCAAAGAGGTACGAATGAAACTCGAGCTTGATCGTGAAGAGCCAGATAGCAGTCACCCAAACATGGTAGCACTTACCACTCAATTCAACAGAAAATGCTACAGTTTCAGGAGGCAGATGTCTGTAAAGTGCTACGGTAAGGGGAAAAAAAACAGAGGTAAAAAAGAGTCAGATGGACATGTAAATCAAGCCATGATGACAATTGAACAACAAGTAAGGACACCACAACAGCAGCACTTAATTACTGAATTAACAATCATTTAGTACCATTGTTGCAGCCACCCGACATTGCTCATCAACTTCCATTCTTAAACAGTGTACGAGATCAGCCGTTTGACATCTTCAATTATGGACAAGTTAGAGACATAACATGGTCAATCAAATCACTCAAGGCCAGTGATTCATAATCCTTTAAAAAAAAATCTTATCAGAGCAACAAATATTGGTTGAGTAAACCTTCATTCATGATAACAGGTGACAAATTTCCCTTTGGGAGGATGGGCATTTGTGATGAGATCCGAATGAACCAAATGCTTGATTGTGAAGAGCCAGATAGCAGTCACCCAAACATGGTAGCACTTACCAGTCACAAATAATGAATGCAGCATAAGGAATCTAGCACAAAAATGTCATAAAATGACAGTAAGACCCACACTTGACAAGCCAAATAAAACTCAGCGGAACATGTTGACCAAAGCAAGTGATGATGATTGAACAAGTAAGGACACCACAACAGTAGCACTTAATATTTTGTTCTCAACTGTCATTGAGTACCACTGTCGCAGCCACCCAACATTGCACATCTCTTCCCTGTCAATAACATTTCCTGAAATTAAAGTATTCCCTTGGAAAAGGAAAAGATGTGTAGGGCAGGCGCTTCATACAAACATGGCGAGCTTTGCTCTGTTGGGTGGACTCTCCTGATAGGAGATGCCTGGGAAAAATGATCTGTTTCGAGAAGGAAATTTATAGGAAATGGACCTTGCAGTGCGTGGAAATGTAAGACAATGTCACTCTTCAGGATTAAGTAACACTGATGATGGGACAGTTTCAAAGAGGTACGAATGAAACTCGAGCTTGATCGTGAAGAGCCAGATAGCAGTCACCCAAACATGGTAGCACTTACCACTCAATTCAACAGAAAATGCTACAGTTCAGGAGGCAGATGTCTGTAAAGTGCTACGGTAAGGGGAAAAAAACAGAGGTAAAAAAGAGTCAGATGGACATGTAAATCAAGCCATGATGACAATTGAACAACAAGTAAGGACACCACAACAGCAGCACTTAATTACTGAATTACAATCATTTAGTACCATTGTTGCAGCCACCCGACATTGCTCATCAACTTCCATTCTTAAACAGTGTACGAGATCAGCCGTTTGACATCTTCAATTATGGACAAGTTAGAGACATAACATGGTCAATCAAATCACTCAAGGCCAGTGATTCATAATCCTTTAAAAAAAAATCTTATCAGAGCAACAAATATTGGTTGAGTAAACCTTCATTCATGATAACAGGTGACAAATTTTCCCTTTGGGAGGATGGGCATTTGTGATGAGATCCGAATGAACCAAATGCTTGATTGTGAAGAGCCAGATAGCAGTCACCCAAACATGGTAGCACTTACCAGTCACAAATAATGAATGCAGCATAAGGAATCTAGCACAAAAATGTCATAAAATGACAGTAAGACCCACACTTGACAAGCCAAATAAAACTCAGCGGAACATGTTGACCAAAGCAAGTGATGATGATTGAACAAGTAAGGACACCACAACAGTAGCACTTAATATTTTGTTCTCAACTGTCATTGAGTACCACTGTCGCAAGCCACCCAACATTGCACATCTCTTCCCTGTCAATAACATTTCCTGAAATTAAAGTATTCCCTTGGAAAAGGAAAAGATGTGTAGGGCAGGCGCTTCATACAAACATGGCGAGCTTTGCTCTGTTGGGTGGACTCTCCTGATAGGAGATGCCTGGGAAAAATGATCTGTTTCGAGAAGGAAATTTATAGGAAATGGACCTTGCAGTGCGTGGAAATGTAAGACAATGTCACTCTTCAGGATTAAGTAACACTGGATGATGGACAGTTTCAAAGAGGTACGAATGAAACTCGAGCTTGATCGTGAAGAGCCAGATAGCAGTCACCCAAACATGGTAGCACTTACCACTCAATTCAACAGAAAAATGCTACAGTTCAGGAGGCAGATGTCTGTAAAGTGCTACGGTAAGGGGAAAAAAACAGAGGTAAAAAAAGAGTCAGATGGACATGTAAATCAAGCCATGATGACAATTGAACAACAAGTAAGGACACCACAACAGCAGCACTTAATTACTGAATTAACAATCATTTAGTACCATTGTTGCAGCCACCCGACATTGCTCATCAACTTCCATTCTTAAACAGTGTACGAGATCAGCCGTTTGACATCTTCAATTATGGACAAGTTAGAGACATAACATGGTCAATCAAATCACTCAAGGCCAGTGATTCATAATCCTTTAAAAAAAAAATCTTATCAGAGCAACAAATATTGGTTGAGTAAAACCTTCATTCATGATAACAGGTGACAAATTTCCCTTGGGAGGATGGGCATTTGTGATGAGATCCGAATGAACCAAATGCTTGATTGTGAAGAAGCCCAGATAGCAGTCACCCAAACATGGTAGCCACTTACCAGTCACAAATAATGAATGCAAAACACCAACAGCAAAAGTGGTATAAGGAAAAAAAATCTTTCAATAGCACAAAAATGAAACTTGCAAACAAAAGTTATAAAATGACAGTAAGACCCACACTTGACAAGCCAAATAAAACTCAGCGGAACATGTTGACCAAAGCAAGTGATGATGATTGAACAAGTAAGGACACCACAACAGTAGCACTTAATATTTTGTTCTCAACTGTCATTGAGTACCACTGTCGCAGCCACCCAACATTGCACATCTCTTCCCTGTCAATAAACATTTCCTGAAATTAAAGTATTCCCTTGGAAAAGGAAAAGATGTGTAGGGCAGGCGCTTCATACAAACATGGCGAGCTTTGCTCTGTTGGGTGGACTCTCCTGATAGGAGATGCCTGGGAAAAATGATCTGTTTCGAGAAGGAAATTTATAGGAAATGGACCTTGCAGTGCGTGGAAATGTAAGACAATGTCACTCTTCAGGATTAAGTAACACTGGATGATGGGACAGTTTCAAAGAGGTACGAATGAAACTCGAGCTTGATCGTGAAGAGCCAGATAGCAGTCACCCAAACATGGTAGCACTTACCACTCAATTCAACAGAAAATGCTACAGTTCAGGAGGCAGATGTCTGTAAAGTGCTACGGTAAGGGGAAAAAAACAGAGGTAAAAAAAGAGTCAGATGGACATGTAAATCAAGCCATGATGACAATTGAACAACAAGTAAGGACACCACAACAGCAGCACTTAATTACTGAATTAACAATCATTTAGTACCATTGTTGCAGCCACCCGACATTGCTCATCAACTTCCATTCTTAAACAGTGTACGAGATCAGCCGTTTGACATCTTCAATTATGGACAAGTTAGAGACATAACATGGTCAATCAAATCACTCAAGGCCAGTGATTCATAATCCTTTAAAAAAAAATCTTATCAGAGCAACAAATATTGGTTGAGTAAACCTTCATTCATGATAACAGGTGACAAATTTCCCTTTGGGAGGATGGGCATTTGTGATGAGATCCGAATGAAACCAAATGCTTGATTGTGAAGAGCCAGATAGCAGTCACCAAACATGGTAGCACTTACCAGTCACAAATAATGAATGCAGCATAAGGAATCTAGCACAAAAATGTCATAAAATGACAGTAAGACCCACACTTGACAAGCCAAATAAAACTCAGCGGAACATGTTGACCAAAGCAAGTGATGATGATTGAACAAGTAAGGACACCACAACAGTAGCACTTAATATTTTGTTCTCAACTGTCATTGAGTACCACTGTCGCAGCCACCCAACATTGCACATCTCTTCCCTGTCAATAACATTTCCTGAAATTAAAGTATTCCCTTGGAAAAGGAAAAGATGTGTAGGGCAGGCGCTTCATACAAACATGGCGAGCTTTGCTCTGTTGGGTGGACTCTCCTGATAGGAGATGCCTGGGAAAAATGATCTGTTTCGAGAAGGAAATTTATAGGAAATGGACCTTGCAGTGCGTGGAAATGTAAGACAATGTCACTCTTCAGGATTAAGTAACACTGGATGATGGGACAGTTTCAAAGAGGTACGAATGAAACTCGAGCTTGATCTGAAGAGCAGATAGCAGTCACCCAAACATGGTAGCACTTACCACTCAATTCAACAGAAAATGCTACAGTTCAGGAGGCAGATGTCTGTAAAAGTGCTACGGTAAGGGGAAAAAAACTGAGGTAAAAAGGAGTCAGATGGACATGTAAATCAAGCCATGATGACAATTGAACAACAATTAAGGACACCACAACAGCAGCACTTAATTACTGAATTAACAATCATTTAGTACCATTGTTGCAGCCACCCGACATTGCTCATCAACTTCCATTCTTAAACAGTGTACGAGATCAGCCGTTTGACATCTTCAATTATGGACAAGTTAGAGACATAACATGGTCAATCAAATCACTCAAGGCCAGTGATTCATAATCCTTTAAAAAAAAAATCTTATCAGAGCAACAAATATTGGTTGAGTAAACCTTCATTCATGATAACAGGTGACAAATTTCCCTTTGGAGGATGGCATTTGTGATGAGATCCGAATGAACCAAATGCTTGATTGTGAAGAGCCAGATAGCAGTCACCCAAACATGGTAGCACTTACCAGTCACAAATAATGAATGCAGCATAAGGAATCTAGCACAAAAATGTCATAAAATGACAGTAAGACCCACACTTGACAAGCCAAATAAAACTCAGCGGAACATGTTGACCAAAGCAAGTGATGATGATTGAACAAGTAAGGACACCACAACAGTAGCACTTAATATTTTGTTCTCAACTGTCATTGAGTACCACTGTCGCAGCCACCCAACATTGCACATCTCTTCCCTGTCAATAACATTTCCTGAAATTAAAGTATTCCCTTGGAAAAGGAAAAGATGTGTAGGGCAGGCGCTTCATACAAACATGGCGAGCTTTGCTCTGTTGGGTGGACTCTCCTGATAGGAGATGCCTGGGAAAAATGATCTGTTTCGAGAAGGAAATTTATAGGAAATGGACCTTGCAGTGCGTGGAAATGTAAGACAATGTCACTCTTCAGGATTAAGTAACACTGGATGATGGGACAGTTTCAAAGAGGTACGAATGAAACTCGAGCTTGATCGTGAAGAGCCAGATAGCAGTCACCCAAACATGGTAGCACTTACCACTCAATTCAACAGAAAATGCTACAGTTCAGGAGGCAGATGTCTGTTAAAGTGCTACGGTAAGGGGAAAAAAACAGAGGTAAAAAAGAGTCAGATGGACATGTAAATCAAGCCATGATGACAATTGAACAACAAGTAAGGACACCACAACAGCAGCACTTAATTACTGAATTAACAATCATTTTAGTACCATTGTTGCAGCCACCCGACATTGCTCATCAACTTCCATTCTTAAACAGTGTACGAGATCAGCCGTTTGACATCTTCAATTATGGACAAGTTAGAGACATAACATGGTCAATCAAATCACTCAAGGCCAGTGATTCATAATCCTTTAAAAAAAAATCTTATCAGAGCAACAAATATTGGTTGAGTAAACCTTCATTCATGATAACAGGTGACAAATTTCCCTTTGGGAGGATGGGCATTTTGTGATGAGATCCGAATGAACCAAATGCTTGATTGTGAAGAGCCAGATAGCAGTCACCCAAACATGGTAGCACTTACCAGTCACAAATAATGAATGCAGCATAAGGAATCTAGCACAAAAATGTCATAAAATGACAGTAAGAGACCCACACTTGACAAGCCAAATAAAACTCAGCGGAACATGTTGACCAAAGCAAGTGATGATGATTGAACAAGTAAGGACACCACAACAGTAGCACTTAATATTTTGTTCTCAACTGTCATTGAGTACCACTGTCGCAGCCACCCAACATTGCACATCTCTTCCCTGTCAATAACATTTCCTGAAATTAAAGTATTCCCTTGGAAAAGGAAAAGATGTGTAGGGCAGGCGCTTCATACAAACATGGCTAGCTTTGCTCTGTTGGGTGGACTCTCCCTGATAGGAGATGCCTGGGAAAAATGATCTGTTTCGAGAAGGAAATTTATAGGAAATGGACCTTGCAGTGCGTGGAAATGTAAGACAATGTCACTCTTCAGGATTAAGTAACACTGGATGATGGGACAGTTTCAAAGAGGTACGAATGAAACTCGCGCTTGATCGTGAAGAGCCAGATAGCAGTCACCCAAAACATGGTAGCACTTACCACTCAATTCAACAGAAAATGCTACAGTTCAGGAGGCAGATGTCTGTAAAGTGCTACGGTAAGGGGAAAAAAACAGAGGTAAAAAAGAGTCAGATGGACATGTAAATCAAGCCATGATGACAATTGAACAACAAGTAAGGACACCACAACAGCAGCACTTAATTACTGAATTAACAATCATTTAGTACCATTGTTGCAGCCACCCGACATTGCTCATCAACTTCCATTCTTAAACAGTGTACGAGATCAGCCGTTTGACATCTTCAATTATGGACAAGTTAGAGACATAACATGGTCAATCAAATCACTCAAGGCCAGTGATTCATAATCCTTTAAAAAAAAATCTTATCAGAGCAACAAATATTGGTTGAGTAAACCTTCATTCATGATAACAGGTGACAAATTTCCCTTTGGGAGGATGGGCATTTGTGATGAGATCCGAATGAACCAAATGCTTGATTGTGAAGAGCCAGATAGCAGTCACCCAAACATGGTAGCACTTACCAGTCACAAATAATGAATGCAGCATAAGGAATCTAGCACAAAAATGTCATAAAATGACAGTAAGACCCACACTTGACAAGCCAAATAAAACTCAGCGGAACATGTTGACCAAAGCAAGTGATGATGATTGAACAAGTAAGGACACCACAACAGTAGCACTTAATATTTTGTTCTCAACTGTCATTGAGTACCACTGTCGCAGCCACCCAACATTGCACATCTCTTCCCTGTCAATAACATTTCCTGAAATTAAAGTATTCCCTTGGAAAAGGAAAAGATGTGTAGGGCAGGCGCTTCATACAAACATGGCGAGCTTTGCTCTGTTGGGTGGACCTCCTGATAGGAGATGCCTGGGAAAAATGATCTGTTTCGAGAAGGAAATTTATAGGAAATGGACCTTGCAGTGCGTGGAAATGTAAGACAAATGTCACTCTTCAGGATTAAGTAACACTGGATGATGGGACAGTTTCAAAGAGGTACGAATGAAACTCGAGCTTGATCGTGAAGAGCCAGATAGCAGTCCACCCAAAACATGGTAGCACTTACCACTCAATTCAACAGAAAAATGCTACAGTTCAGGAGGCAGATGTCTGTAAAGTGCTACGTTAAGGGGAAAAAAACAGAGGTAAAAAAGAGTCAGATGGACATTGTAAATCAAGCCATGATGGACAAATTGAACAACAAGTAAGGACACCACAACAGCAGCACTTAATTACTGAATTAACAATCATTTAGTACCATTGTTGCAGCCACCCGACATTGCTCATCAACTTCCATTCTTAAACAGTGTACGAGATCAGCCGTTTGACATCTTCAATTATGGACAAGTTAGAGACATAACATGGTCAATCAAATCACTCAAGACCAGTGAGTGATTTGATTGTACCTTTAAAAAAAAATCTTATCAGAGCAACAAATATTGGTTGAGTAAACCTTCATTCATGATAATAGGTGACAAATTTCCCTTTGGGAGGATGGGGCATTTGTGATGAGATCCGAATGAACCAAATGCTTGATTGTGAAGAGCCAGATAGCAGTCACCCAAACATGGTAGCTCTTAATAGTCAATGCAACAGAAAATGTTACAGTTCAGGAGGCAGATGTCTGTAAAGTGCTGCTGTAAAGCAAAAACCCGATGGGTGCCGATGTCTTCACAGAAATCCTCACCAACTCACCAATCCCCCAGCACTGACAAATTAAAATTTCAAGATATAAAAGAACAATTTGTTGCGGAAGGAAACTCTCTGCTCTTGCACATGTTTGAAGTCTTCAAATTTCACTTCCGCTGCCCTCTCGAATGATCCATTTTAGGTTGTAGGTCATCTGCTGTGTTCGATGCAAGAATATATTGTCCCTCCAGGAAACCTACAGCAGTTTGGCAATTTGCACCTCTTACTTTCCCCTCTGAATAGGTGACAATCATTCCTTTTGTATGCATGCAGCCTGCAAGGTCAATTGGCCTTGGGTGTTCATCTCAGCTAATGCAACACAAGTCTTGCAAAACACCAACAAATCTGCAAAAGTTGGTAGCTTCAAATAGATTTGAAAAAAACATCTTTCAATCAAAGTCACACGGACCAGAAAAAAATGAATGCAGCATAAGGAAACTTGCAAACAAAAGTTATAAAAATTGACAGTCAAAGACCCACACTTGACAAGCCAAATAAAACTCAGCGGAACATGTTGACCAAAGCAAGTGATGATGATTGAACAAGTAAGGACACCCACAACAGTAGCACTTAATATTTTGTTCTCAACTGTCATTGAGTACCACTGTCGCAGCCACCCAACATTGCACATCTCTTCCCTGTCAATAACATTTCCTGAAATTAAAGTATTCCCCCTTGGAAAAGGAAAAGATGTGTATGGCAGGCGCTTCATACAAACATGGCGAGCTTTGCTCTGTTGGGTGGACTCTCCTGATAGGAATGCCTGGGAAAAATGATCTGTTTTTCGAGAAGGAAAATTTATAGGAAATGGACCTTGCAGTGCGTGGAAATGTAAGACAATGTCACTCTTCAGGATTAAGTAACACTGGATGATGGGACAGTTTCAAAGAGGTACGAATGAAACTCGAGCCTTGATCGTGAAGAGCCAGATAGCAGTCACCCAAACATGGTAGCACTTACCACTCAATTCAACAGAAAAATGCTACAGTTCAGCCCGAGGCAGATGTCTGTAAAAGTGCTACGGTAAGGGGAAAAAAAACAGAGAGTACAAAAAAAGAGTCAGATGGACATGTAAATCAAGCCATGATGACAATTGAACAACAAGTAAGGACACCACAACACAGCAGCACTTAATTACTGAATAAACAATCATTAGTACCATTTGTTGCAGCCACCCGACATTGCGCTCATCAACTTCCATTCTTAAAAGTGTACGAGGATCAGCCGTTTGACATCTTCCCCAATTATGGACACAGTTAGAGACATAACATGGTCAATCCAAATCACTCAAGGCCAGAGTGATTCATAATCCTTTCAATAAAAAAAAATCTTATCAGAGCAACAAATATTGGTTGAGTAAACCTTCATTCATGATAACAGGTGAACAAATTTCCCTTTGGGAGGATGGGCATTTGTGATGAGATCCGAATGAACCAAATGCTTGATTGTGAAGAGCCAGATAGCAGTCCTACTCCAAACATGGTAGCACTTACCAGTCACAAATAATGAATGCAGCATAAGGAATCTAGCACAAAAATGTCATAAAATTGACAGTAAGACCCACACTTGACAAGCCAAATAAAACTCAGCGGAACATGTTGACCAAAGCAAGTGATGATGATTGAACAAGTAAGGACCCACAACAGTAGCACTTAATATTTTGTTCTCAACTGTCATTGAGTACCACTGTCGCAGCCACCCAACATTGCACATCTCTTCCCTGTCAATAACATTTCCTGAAATTAAAGTATTCCCTTGGAAAAGGAAAAGATGTGTAGGGCAGGCGCTTCATACAAACATGGCGAAGCTTTGCTCTGTTGGGTGGACTCTCCTGATAGGAGATGCCTGGGAAAAATGATCTGTTTCGAGAAGGAAATTTATAGGAAATGGACCTTGCAGTGGTGGAAATGTAAGACAAATGTCACTCTTCAGGATTAAGTAACACTGGGATGATGGGACAGTTTCAAAGAGGTACGAATGAAACTCGAGCTTGATCGTGAAGAGCCAGATAGCAGTCAAACCCAAACATGGTAGCACTTACCACTCAATTCAACAGAAAATGCTACAGTTCAGGAGGCAGAGATGTCTGTAAAGTGCTACGGTAAGGGGAAAAAAACAGAGTAAAAAAAAGAGTCAGATGGACATGTAAATCAAGCCATGATGACCAATTGAACAACAAGTAAGGACACCACAAACAGCAGCACTTAATTTACTGAATTAACAATCAATTTAGTACCATTGTTGCAGCCACCCGACATTGCTCATCAACTTCCATTCTTAAACAGTGTACGAGATCAGCCGTTTGGACATCTTCAATTATGGACAAGTTAGAGACATAACATGGTCAATCAAATCACTCAAGGCCAGTGAGTGATTTGATTGGTACCTTTAAAAAAAAAATCTTATCAGAGCAACAAATATTGGTTGAGTAAACCTTCATTCATGATAACAGGTGACAAATTTCCCTTTGGGAGGATGGGCATTTGTGTCAATGAGATCCGAATGTTGTAAAGGCCAAATGCTTGATTTGTGAAAACCGGAAAGATGTTTGGAAGCATTCACCCAAACAGTATATATTGTCCTCCAGGAAACTACAGCAGTTTTGCAATTTGCACTCTTACTTTCCTCTGAATTACCATGCTGCACATGGCCTTGGGTTGTTCATTCAGCTAATGCAACAAAGTCTTGCATAAACACAACAAATGCATAAGATTTGACATCAAATCAAAGTCACCACAAAAATGAAACTTGCAAACAAAATATAAAATGACAGTAAGACCCACACTTGACAAGCCAAATAAAACTCAGCGGACATGTTGACCAAAGCAAGTGATGATGATTGAACAAGTAAGGACACCACAACAGTAGCACTTAATATTTTGTTCTCAACTGTCATTGAGTACCACTGGTCGCAGCCACCCAACATTGCACATCTCTTCCCTGTCAATAACATTTCCTGAAATTAAAGTAATTCCCTTGGAAAAGGAAAAGATGTGTAGGGCAGGCGCTTCATACAAACATGGCGAGCTTTGCTCTGTTGGGTGGACTCTCCTGATAGGAGATGCTGGGAAAAATGATCTGTTTCGAGAAGGAAATTTATAGGAAATGGACCTTGCAGTGGCGTGGAAATGTAAGACAATGTCACTCTTCAGGATTAAGTAACACTGGATGATGGGACAGTTTCAAAGAGGTACGAATGAAACTCGAGCTTGATCGTGAAGAGCCAGATAGCAGTCACCCAAACATGGTAGCACTTACCACTCAATTCAACAGAAAAAATGCTACAGTTCAGGAGGCAGATGTCTGTAAAGTGCTACGTGTAAGGGGAAAAAAACAGAGGTAAAAAAGAGTCAGTGGACATGTAAATCAAGCCATGATGACAATTGAACAACAAGTAAGGACACCACAACAGCAGCACTTAATTACTGAATTAACAATCATTTAGTACCATTTGTTGCAGCCACCCGACATTGCTCATCAACTTCCATTCTTAAACAGTGTACGAGATCACCGTTTGAACATCTTCAATTATGGACAAGTTAGAGACATAACATGGTCAATCAAATCACTCAAGGCCAGTGATTCATAATCCTTTAAAAAAAAATCTTATCAGAGCAACAAATATTGGTTGAGTAAACCTTCATTCATGATAACAGGTGACAAATTTCCCTTTGGGAGGATGGGCATTTGTGATGAGATCCGAATGAACCAAATGCTTGATTGTGAAGAGCCAGATAGCAGTCACCCAAACATGGTAGCACTTACCAGTCACAAATAATGAATGCAGCATAAGGAATCTAGCACAAAAAATGTCATAAAATGACAGTAAGACCCACACTTGACAAAGCCAAATAAAACTCAGACGGAACATGTTGACCAAAGCAAGTGATGATGATTGAACAAGTAAGGACACCACAACAGTAGCACTTAATATTTTGTTCTCAACTGTCATTGAGTACCACTGTCGCAGCCACCCCAACATTGCACATCTCTTCCCTGTCAATAACATTTCCTGAAATTAAAGTATTCCCTTGGAAAAGGAAAAGATGTGTAGGGCAGGCGCTTCATACAAACATGGCGAGCATTGCTCTGTTGGGTGGACTCTCCTGATAGGAGATGCCTGGGAAAAATGATCTTTGTTTCGAGAAGGAAATTTATAGGAAATGGACCTTGCAGTGCGTGGAAATGTAAGACAATGTCACTCTTCAGGATTAAGTAACACTGGATGATGGGACAGTTTCAAAGAGGTACGAATGAAACTCGAGCTTGATCGTGAAGGAGCCAGATAGCAGTCACCCAAACATGGTAGCACTTACCACTCAATTCAACAGAAAATGCTACAGTTCAGGAGGCAGATGTCTGTAAAGTGCTACGGTAAGGGGAAAAAAACAGAGGTAAAAAAGAGTCAGATGGACATGTAAATCAAGCCATGATGACAATTGAACAACAAGTAAGGACACCACAACAGCAGCACTTAATTACTGAATTAACAATCATTTAGTACCATTGTTGCAGCCACCCGACCATTGCTCAATCAACTTCCATTCTTAAACAGTGTACGAGATCAGCCGTTTGACATCTTCAATTATGGACAAGTTTAGAGACATAACATGGTCAATCAAATCACTCAAGTGCCAGTGATTTGATTGTACCTTTCAAAAAAAAAAATCTTATCAGAGCAACAAATATTGGTTGAGTAAACCTTCATCATGATAATAGGTGCACAAAAACAAATTTCCCATGTTTGGAGAATGGGGCATTTGTGATGAGATCCGAATGAACCAAATGCTTGATTGTGAAGAGCCAGATAGCAGTCACCCAAACATGGTAGCTCTTAATAGTCAATGCAACAGAAAATGTTACAGTTCAGGAGGCAGATGTCTGTAAAGTGCTGCTGTAAAGCAAAAACCCCGAGGTGCCGACGTCTTCAACAGAAATCCTCACCAACTCACCAATGCCCCAGCACTGACAAATTAAAATTTCAAGATATAAAAGAACAATTTGTTGCGGAAACTCTCTGCTCTTGCACATGTTTGAAGTCATTTCAAATTTCACTTCCGCTGCCCTCTCGAATGATCCATTTTAGGTTGTAGGTCATCTGCTGTGTTCGATGCAAGAATATATTGTCCCTCCAGGAACCTACAGCAGTTTTGGCAATTTGCACCTCTTACTTTCCCTCTGAATAGGTGAAATCATTCCTTTTTGTATGCATGCAGCCTGCAAGGTCATTGGCTTGGGTGTTCATCTCAGCTAATGCAACATCAAAGTCTTGCAAACACCAACAAATCTGCAAAAGTTGGTAGCTTCAATAGATTTGAAAAAACATCTTTCAATCAAAGTCACACGGACCAGAAAATAATGAATGCAGCATAAGGAAACTTGCAAACAAAAGTTATAAAATGACAGTAAGACCCACACTTGACAAGCCAAATAAAACTCAGCGGAACATGTTGACCAAAGCAAGTGATGATGATTGAACAAGTAAGGACACCACAACAGTAGCACTTAATATTTTGTTCTCAACTGTCATTGAGTACCACTGTCGCAGGCCACCCCAACATTGCACATCTCTTCCCTGTCAATAACATTTCCTGAAATTAAAGTATTCCCTTGGAAAAGGAAAAGATGTGTAGGGCAGGGCGCTTCATACAAACATGGCGAGCTTTGCTCTGTTGGGTGGACTCTCCTGATAGGAGATGCCTGGGAAAAATGATCTGTTTTCGAGAAGGAAATTTATAGGAAATGGACCTTGCAGTGCGTGGAAATGTAAGACAAATGTCACTCTTCAGGATTAAGTAACACTGGATGATGGGACTGTTTCAAAGAGGTACGAATGAAACTCGAGCTTGATCGTGAAGAGCCAGATAGCAGTCACCCAAACATGGTAGCACTTACCACTCAATTCAAACAGAAAATGCTACAGTTCAGGAGGCAGATGTCTGTAAAAGTGCTACGGTAAGGGGAAAAAAACAGAGGTAAAAAAGAGTCAGATGGACATGTAAATCAAGCCATGATGACAATTGAACAACAAGTAAGGACACCACAACAGGCAGCACTTAATTACTGAATTAACAATCATTTAGTAACCATTGTTGCAGCCACCCGACATTGCTCATCAACTTCCATTCTTAAACAGTGTACGAGAATCAGCCGTTTGACAATCTTCAATTATGGGACAAGTTAGAGACATAACATGGTCAATCAAATCACTCAAGGCCAGTGATTTCATAATCCTTTAAAAAAAAATCTTATCAGAGCAACAAATATTGGTTGAGTAAACCTTCATTCATGATAAACAGGTGACAAAATTTCCCTTTGGGAGGATGGGCAATTTGTGATGAGATCCGAAATGAAACCAAATGCTTGATTGTGAAGAGCCAGATAGCAGTCACCCAAACATGGTAGCACTTACCAGTCACAAATAATGAATGCAGCATAAGGAATCTAGCACAAAAATGTCATAAAATGACAGTAAGACCCACACTTGACAAGCCAAATAAAACTCAGCGGAACATTGTTGAACCAAAGCAAGTGATGATGATTGAACA
Organism: Okamejei kenojei; assembly: GCA_035221665.1. Classification (NCBI taxonomy): domain Eukaryota; kingdom Metazoa; phylum Chordata; class Chondrichthyes; order Rajiformes; family Rajidae; genus Okamejei; species Okamejei kenojei. The sequence goes on from CM069131.1 coordinate 78,004,573, forward strand.
AGTAAGGACACCACTACAGTTAGCACTTAATATTTTGTTCTCAACTGTCATTGAGTACCACTGTCGCAGCCACCCAACATTGCACATCTCATCCCTGTCAATAAACATTTCCTGAAATTAAAGTATTACCCTGGAAAAGGAAAAGATGTGTAGGGCAGGCGCTTCATAACAAACATGGCGATCTTTGCTCTGTTTGGGTGGACTCTCCTGATAGGAGATGCCTGGGAAAAATGATCTGTTTCGAGAAGGAAATTTATAGGAAATGGACCTTGCAGTGCGTGGAAATGTAAGACAATGTCACTCTTCAGGATTAAGTAACACTGGATGATGGGACAGTTTCAAAGAGTACGAATGAAACTCGAGCTTGATCGTGAAGAGCCAGATAGCAGTCACCCAAACAGGTAGCACTTACCACTCAATTTCAACAGAAAATGCTACAGTTCAGGAGGCAGATGTCTGTAAAGTGCTACGGTAAGGGGAACAAAACAGAGGTAAAAAAGAGTCAGTGGACATGTAAATCAAGCCATGATGACAATTGAACAACAAGTAAGGACACCACAACAGCAGCACTTAATTACTGAATTAACAATCATTTAGTACCATTGTTGCAGCCACCGACATTGCTCATCCAACTTCCATTCTTAAACAGTGTACGAGATCAGCCGTTTGACATCTTCAATTTATGGACAAGTTAGAGACATAACATGGTCAATCAAATCACTCAAGACCAGTGATTTAATTGTCCTTTAAAAAAAAAATCTTATCAGAGCAACAAATATTGGTTGAGTAAACCTTCATTCATGATAAAGGTGAAATTTCCCTTTGGGAGGATGGGGCATTTGTGATGAGATCCGAATGAACCAAATGCTTGATTGTGAAGAGCCATATAGCAGTCACCCAAACATCTTAATAGTCAATGCAACATAAAATGTTACAGTTCAGGAGGCAGATGTCTGTAAGTCTGCTGTAAAGCAAAAAACCCTATGATGGAAATCCTCACCAACTCACCATGGCACTGACAAATTAAAATTTCAAGATATAAGATTTGTTGCGGAAACTCTCTGCTCTTGCACATGTTTGAAGTCTTCAAATTTCACTTCCGCTGCATCTCGAATGATCCATTTTAGGTTGTAGGATCATCTGCTGTGTTCGATGCAAGAATATAATTGTCCCTGAACCTACAGCATTTTGGCAATTTGCACCTCTTACTTTCCCTCTGAATAGGTGACAATCATTCCTTTTGTATGCATGCAGCCTGAGTCATTGGCCTTGGGTGTTTCATCTCAGCTAATGCAACACAAAGTCTTGCAAAACACCAACAAATCTGCAAAAGTTGGTACTCAATAGATTTGAAAAAAACATCTTTCAATCAAGTCACACACCAGAAAATAATGAATGCAGCATAAGGAACTTGCAAACAAAAAGTTATAAATGACAGTAAGACCCACACTTGACAAGCCAAATAAAACTCAGCGGAACATGTTGACCAAAGCAAGTGATGATGATTGAACAAGTAAGGACACCACAACAGTAGCACTTAAATATTTTGTTCTCAACTGTCATTGTACCACTGTCGCAGCCACCCAACATTGCACATCTCTTCCCTGTCAATAACATTTCCTGAAATTAAAGTATTCCCTTGAAAAGGAAAAAGATGTGGGGCAGGCGCTTCATACAAACATGGCGAGCTTTGCTCTGTTGGGTGGACTCTCCTGAAGGAGATGCCTGGGAAAAATGACTGTTTCGAGAAGGAAATTTTATAGGAAATGGACCTTGCAGTGCGTGGAAATGTAAGACACATGTCACTCTTTCAGGATTAAGTAACACTGGATGATGGGACAGTTTCAAAGGAGGTACGAATGAAACTCGAGCTTGATCGTGAAGAGCCAGATAGCAGTCACCCAAACATGGTAGCACTATACCACTCAATTCAACAGAAAATCTACAGTTCAGGAGGCAGATGTCTGTAAAGTGCTACGGTAAGGGAAAAAAAACAGAGGTAAAAAAGAGTCAGTGGACATGTAAATCAAAGCCATGATGACAATTTGAACAACAAGTAAGGACACCACAACAGCACACTTAATTACTGAATTAACAATCATTTAGTACCATTGTTGCAGCCACCCGACATTGCCTCATCAACTTCCATTCTTAAACAGTGTACGAGATCAGCCGTTTGACATCTTCAATTATGGACAAGTTAGAGACATAACATGGTCAATCAAATCACTCAAGGCCAGTGATTCATAATCCTTTAAAAAAAAATCTTATCAGAGCAACAAATATTGGTTGAGTAAAACCTTCATTCATGATAACAGGTGACAAATTTCCCTTTGGGAGGATGGGCATTTGTGATGAGATCCGAATGAACCAAATGCTTGATTGTGAAGAGCCAGATAGCAGTCACCCAAACATGGTAGCACTTACCAGTCACAAATAATGAATGCAGCATAAGGAATCTAGCACAAAAATGTCATAAAAATGACAGTAGAGACCCACACTTGACAAGCCAAATAAAACTCAGCGGAACATGTTGACCAAAGCAAGTGATGATGATTGAACAAGTAAGGACACCACAACAGTAGCACTTAATATTTTGTTCTCAACTGTCATTGAGTACCACTGTCGCAGCCACCCAACATTGCACATCTCTTCCTGTCAATAACATTTCCTGAAAATTAAAGTATTCCCTTGGAAAAGGAAAAAGATGTGTAGGGCAGGCGCTTCATACAAACATGGCGAGCTTTGCTCTGTTGGGTGGACTCTCCTGATAGGAGATGCCTGGAAAAAATGATCTGTTTCGAGAAGGAAATTTATAGGAAATGGACCTTGCAGTGCGTGGAAATGTAAGACAATGTCACTCTTCAGGATTAGTAACACTGGATGATGGGAACAGTTTCAAGAGGTACGAATGAAACTCGAGCTTGATCGTGAAGAAGGCCAGATAGCAGTCACCCAAACATGGTAGCACTTACCACTCAATTCAACAGAAAATGCTACAGTTCAGGAGGCAGATGTCTGTAAAGTGCTACGGTAAGGGGAAAAAAAACAGAGGTAAAAAAGAGTCAGATGGACATGTAAATCAAGCCCATGATGACAATTGAACAACAAGTAAGGACACCACAACAGCAGCACTTAATTACTGAATTAACAATCATTTAGTACCATTGTTGCAGCCACCCGACATTGCTCATCAACTTCCATTCTTAAACAGTGTACGAGATCAGCCGTTTGACATCTTCAATTATGGACAAGTTAGAGATCCATAACATGGTCAATCAAATCACTCAAGGCCAGTGATTCATAATCCTTTAAAAAAAAATCTTATCAGAGCAACAAATATTGGTTGAGTAAACCTTCATTCATGATAACAGGTGACAAATTTCCCCTTTGGGAGGATGGGCATTTGTGATGAGATCCGAATGAACCAAATGCTTGATTGTGAAGAGCCAGATAGCAGTCACCCAAACATGGTAGCACTTACCAGTCACAAATAATGAATGCAGCATAAGGAATCTAGCACAAAAATGTCATAAAATGACAGTAAGAACCCACACTTGACAAGCCAAATAAAACTCAGCGGAACATGTTGACCAAAGCAAGTGATGATGATGTGAACAAGTAAGGACACCACAACAGTAGCACTTAATATTTTGTTTCTCAACTGTCGCATTGAGTACCACTGTCGCAGCCACCCAACATTGCACATCTCTTCCCTGTCAGATAACATTTCCTGAAATTAAGTATTCCCTTGGAAAAGGAAAAGAATGTGTAGGCAGGCGCTTCATACAAACATGGCGAGCTTTGCTCTGTTGGGTGGACTCTCCTGATAGGAGATGCCTGGGAAAAATGATCTGTTTCGAGAAGGAAATTTATAGGAAATGGACCTTGCAGTGCGTGGAAATGTAAGACAATGTCACTCTTCAGGATTAAGTAAACACTTAATGATGGGACAGTTTCAAAGAGGTACGAATGAAACACGAGCTTTATCGTGAAGAGCCAGATAGCAGTCACCCAAACATTGGTAGCACTTACCACTCAATTCAACAGAAAATGCTACAGTTCAGGAGGCAGATGTCTGTAAAGTGCTACGGTAAGGGGAAAAAAAACAGAGGTAAAAAAGATGAGTCAGATGAGGACATGTAAATCAAGCCATTGATGACAATTGAACAACAAGTAAGGACAACCACAACACAAGCACTTAATTATTGAATTAACAACATTCATTAGTACCATTGTTGCAGCCACCCGACATTGCTCATCAACTTCCATTCTCTTAAACAGTGTATGAGATCAGCCGTTTGACATCTCAATTATGGACAAGTTAGAGACATAACATGGTCAATCAAATCACTCAAGGCCAGTGATTCATAATCCTTTAAAAAAAAATCTTATCAAGCAACAATATTGGTTGAGTAAACCTTCATTCATGATAACAGGTGACAAATTTCCCTTTGGAGGATGGGCATTTGTGATGAGATAACCGAATGAACCAAATGCTTGATTGTGAAGAGCCAGATAGCAGTCACTCACCCAAACATGGTAGCACTTACCAGTCACAAATAATGAATGCAGCATAAGGAATCTAGCACAAAAATGGTCATAAAATGACAGTAAGACCCACACTTGACAAGCCAAATAAAACTCAGCGGAACATGTTGACCAAAAGCAAGTGATGATGATTGAACAAGTAAGGAACACCACAATAGTAGCACTTAATATTTTGTTCTCAACTGTCATTGAGTACCACTGTCCGCAGCCACCCAACATTGCACATCTCTTCCCTGTCAATAACTATTTCCTGAAATTAAAGTATTCCCTTGGCAAAGGAAAAGATGTGTAGGGCAGGCGCTTCATAACAAACATGGCGATAACTTTGCTCTGTTGATGGACTCTCCTGATAGGAGATGCCTGGGAAAAATGATCTGTTTTTCGAGAAGGAAATTTATAGGAAAGGGACCTTGCCAGTGCAGAAAATGTAAGACAATGTCACTCTTCAGGATTAAGTAAACACTGGATGATGGGACATTTCAAAGAGGTACGAATGAAACTCGAGCTTGTAATCGTGGAAGAGTCCAGATAGCAGTCACCCAAACATGGTAGCACTTACCACTCAATTCAACAGAAAATGCTACAGTTTCAGGAGGCAGATGTCTGTAAAGTGCTACGGTAAGGGGAAAAAAAACAAGGTAAAAAAGAGTCAGATGGACATGTAAATCAAGCCATGATGACAATTGAACAACAAGTAAGGAACACACACAACAGCAGCACTTAATTACTGAATTAACAATCATTTAGTACCATTGTTGCAGCCACCGCCGACATTGCTCATCAACTTCCATTCTTAAACAGTGTACGAGATCAGCCGTTTGACATCTTCAATTATGGACAAGTTAGAGACATAACATGTCAATCAAATCACTCAAGACAGTGAGTGATTTATAAACCTTTAAAAAAAAAATCTTATCAGAGCAACAAATATGGTTGAGTAAACCTTCATTCATGATAACAGGTGACAAATTTCCCTTTGGGAGGATGGGGCAGTTTGTGATGAGATCCGAATGAACCAAACTGCCTTGAATTGTGAAGAGCCAGATAGCTGTCCACCCAAACAGGGTAGCTCTTAATAGTCAATGCCAACAGAAAATGTTACAGTTCAGAGGCAGATGTCTGTAAAGTTGATGCTGTCAAGCAAAAACCCGAGGTGCCGATGCCTTCAACCGAAATCCTCACCAACTCACCAATGCCCCAGCACTGACTAACTTAAAATATCAGAATAAACAGAACAATTTTGTTGCGGAAACTCTCTGCTCTTGCACATGTTTTGAAGTCTTCAAATTTCACTTCCGCTGCCCTCTCGAATATCACATTTTTATGTTGTAGGTCATCTGCTGTGTTCGATGCAAGAATATATTGTCCCTCCAGGAACACAGCAGTTTGGCAATTTGCACCTCTTACTTTCCCTCTGAATAAGGAGACAATCTTCCTTTTGTAGCATGCAGCCTCAAGGTCTTGGCCATGGGTGCATCAACTCAGCTAAGCAACACAAGTCTTGCAAAACACCAACAAATTCTGCAAAAGTTGGTAGCTTCAATATGATTTGAAAAAAAAAATCTTTCAATCAAGTCAACACGGACCAGAAATATATGAATGCAGCATAAGGAAACTTGCAAACAAAAGGTATAGAAATGACACGTAAGGACCCACACTTGACAAGCCAAATAAAAACTCAGCGGAACATGTTGACCAAAGCAAGTGATGATGATTGAACAAGTAAGGACACCACAACATAGCACTTAATATTTTGTACTCAACTGTCATTGAGTACCCACTGTCGCAGCCACCCAACATTGCCCATCTCTTTCTTCCCTGTCAATAACATTTCCTGAAATTAAAAGTATTCCCTTGGAAAAGGAAAAGATGTGTAGGGCAAGCAGGCGCTTCATCCAAACATGGCGAGCTTTTGCTCTGTCGTTTGGGTGGACTCTCCTGATAGGAGATGCCTGGGAAAAAATGATCTGTTTCGAGAAGGAAATTTATAGGAAATGGACCTTGCAGTGCGTGGAAATGTAAGACAATGTCACTCTTCAGGATTAAGTAACACTTGGATGATGGGACAGTTTCAAAGAGGTACGAATGAAACTCGAGCTTGATCGTGGGAAGAGCCAGATAGCAGTCCACCCAAACATGGTAGCACTTACCACTCAATTCAACAGAAAATGCTACCCAGTTCAGGAGGCAGAGATGTCTGTAAAGTGCTACGGTAATGGGAAAAAAACAGAGGTAAAAAAGAGTCATGATGGACATGTAAATCAAGCCATGAGGTGACAATTGAACAACAAGTAAGGACACCACAACAGCAGCACTTAATTACTGAATTAAACAATCATTTAGTACCATTGTTGCAGCCACCCGACATATGCTCTCATCAACTTCCATTCTTAAACAGTTGTACAGATCACCGTTTGACATCTTCAATATGGACAAGTTAGAGACAAAACATGGTCATCAAATCACCTCAAGCCAGTGAATCATAATCCTTTAAAAAAAAAATCTTATCAGAGCAACAAATATTGGTTGAGTAAGACCTTCCCATATCATATAACTAGGTGGACAAATTCCCTTGGGAGATGGCATTTTGATGAGATCACGCATGAACGCAAATGCTTATTGTGAAGAGCCAGATAGCAGTCACCCCCCAACCCATTGTAGCACTTACCAGTCACAAATAAGAATGCCGCGATAAGGAATCTATCAACAAAAATGTCATAAAATGACAGTAAGACCCACGACTTAGACAAGCAAATAAAACTCAGCAGGAAACATGTTGACCAAAAGCAAGTGATGAAGATTGAACAAGTAAGACACCACAACAGTAGCACTTAATATTTTGTTCTCAACTGACCATTTAGTACCACTGCGTCGCAGCCACCCAACATTGCACATCTCTTTACCCTTTCCAATAACATTTCCTGAAATGAAAGTATTCCCTTGGAAAAGAAAAGATTATGGCAGGCCTTGCATACAAACATGGCGAGCTCTTGCTTCTGTTGGGTGACTCTCCTGAAAAGAGATGCCGGGAAAAATGATCATTATTCGAGAAGGAAATTTATAGGAAATGGACCCTTGCAGTGCGTGCAATGTAAGACAATGTCACTCTTCAGGATTAAGTAACACTTACGATGGGACAGTTACAAAGAGGAACGAATGAAACTCGAGCTTTGATCGTGAAGAGCCAGATAGCAGTCACCCAAACATGTAAGCACTTACCACTCAAATCACAGAAAATGCTACATATTCAGGAGGCAGAATGTCTGTAAAGGGCTACGGTAAGGGGAAAAAAACAGAGTAAAAAAGAGTCAGATGACATGTAAATCAAAAGCCCATGATGGCAATTGAACAACAAGTAGGACACCACAACAGCAGCACTTAATTACTGAATTAACAATCATTTAGTACCATTGTTGCAGCCACCCGACATTGCTCATGCAACTTTCCATTCTTAAACATGTGTACGAGATCAGGCCGTTTAGACATCTTCAATTATGGACAAGTTAGCAGAACATAACATGGACAATCAAATCACTCAAGGCCAGTGATATCATAAGTCCTTTAAAAAAAATCTTATCAGAGCAACAAATATTGGTTGAAGTAGAACCTCTCATATCATGATAAAAGGTGACAATTTCCCTTTGGGAGATGGGCATTTGTGATGAGATCAGAATGAACCAAATGCTTGATTGTGGAAGAGCCAGATAGCCTCACCCAAACATGGTAATCTCTTTATAGTCAATGCAACAAAATGTTTACATGTTCAGCAGGGCAGATGTCTGTAAAGTGCTGCTGTAAAGCAAAAAACCACGAGGTGCCGATGTCTTCAACAAAAACCTCACCAACTCAACCAATGCCCAGCAACTGACAAAATTAAATTTCAAGATATTAAAGAACAATTTGTTGCGGAAACTCTCTGCTCTTGCACATGTTTGAAGTCTTCAAAAGTCACTTCCGGCACCCCATCTCGAATGATCCATTTTAGGTTGTAGGTCATCTGCTGTGGTTCGATGCAATAATAGATTGTCCCTCCATGAACCTACAGCAGTTTGGGCAATTTGCACCTCTTAACTTTCCCTCTGAATAGGAGACAATCATTCCTTTAGTATGCATGACAGCTGCAAGGTCATTGGCCTTGGGTGTTCATCTCAGCTAATCAACACAAGTCCTTGTGCAAAACACCAACAAATCTGCAAAAGTTGGTAAAGCTTCAATAGATTTGAAAAAAACATCTTTCAATCAAAGTCACACAGGACCAGAAAATAAAAATGCAGCATAAGGAAACTTGCAAACAAAAAGTTATAAAATGAAAGTAAAGACCCCACACTTGACAAGCCAAATAAAAACTCCACGGAACATGTTGACCAAAGCAAGTGATGATGATTGAACAAGTAAGGACACCACAACCAGTAGCAGCCACTTAATATTTGTTCTCAACTGTCATTTAGTACCACTGTCGCAGCCACCCAACATTGCAACATCTCTTCCCTGTCATAAACATTTCCTGAATAAAGTATTCCCTTGAAAAGGAAAAGATGTGTTAGGGCAGAGCGCTTCATACAAACATGCAGCTTTGCTCTGTTGGGTGGACTCTCCTATAGGAGATGCCTGGAAAAATGATCTGTTTCGAGAAGGAAATTTAATCAGAAATGGACCTTGCAGTGCGTGGGGAAAAGTAAAGGACAATGTTCACTCTTCAGAATAAGTAACACTTAATGATTGGACAGTTTTTCAAAGAGTACGAATGAACCACGAGCTTGATTCGAGAAGATCCAGATAGAGCAGACACACCAAACATGGTACAAACTTACCACTCAATTCAACAGAAAATGCTACAGTACAGGAGCAGATCTCTGTAAAGTGCTACGTAAGGGAAAAAAACAGAGGAAAAAAAGAGTCAGATGGACATTAAATCAGCCATGATGACAATTGAAGCAACAAGTAAGGACAAACCACAAACAGCAGCACTTAATTACTGAATTAACAATCATCTATAGTACCATTGTTGCAGCCCACCCCGACATTTGGCTCAACAACTTCCATTCTTAAACAGTTACGAGACAGCCGTTTGACCATCTTCAATATGGACAAGTTAGAGACATAACATGGTCAATCAACACTCAAGGCCAGCGATTTCATACTCCTTTAAAAAAAAATCTTATCAGAAGCAAACAAAATATTGGTTTGAGTAAACCTTCATTCCATGATAACACATGTGACAAATTTCCTTTGGAGGGATTGGCATTTTGTGATGAGATCAGAATGAACCTAATGCCATGATTGTGAAACCAGATACATCACCCAAACAAGGTTAGCTTCTAATAGTCAATGCAAACAGAAAATGTTTACAGTTCAGCCAGAGCAGATGTCTGTAAAGTGCGCCTGTAAAGCAAAAAACCCGAGGTGCCGAGGTGTCTTCAACAGAAATCCTCACCAACTCACCAATGCCCCAGCACTGACAAATAAAATTCACGAGTATAAAAAGAACAATTTGTTGGCGGAAACTCTCTGCTCTTGCACATGTTTAAGTCCTTCAAATTTCACTTTTCCGCTGGAGCCCCACGAATGATCCATTTTAGGTTGTAGGTCATCTGCTGTGTTCGATGCAAGAATATATTGACCCTCCAGGAACCTACAGCATTTGGCAATTTGCACCTCTTAACTTTCCCCTCTGAATAAGGTGAACCAATATCATTCCTTTTGTATGCATGCAGCCTGCAAGGTCATTGGCCTTGGGGTGTTCATCTCAGCTAATGCAACACAATCTTGCAAAACCAACAAATCTGCCACAAGTTTGGTAGCTTCAATAAGATTGAAAAAAACATCTTTCAATCAAAGTCATGACGGACCAGAAAATAATGAATGCAGCATAAGGAAACCTTGCAAACAAAAGTTATAAAATGACATAAGACCCCACGACTATGACAAGCCAAATAAAACTCAGCGGAACATGTTAAACCCAAAGCAAGTGATGATGATTGAACAAGTAAATACTATCACTCTATG